>CM024641.1:27094996-27317685 GCA_014182715.1 Eucalyptus cloeziana | reverse complement strand
TAAGTTAAAACTCTTAGTGGATTTAGGTCAATTTTTCTTTTCTTTAGAAAAATGTTTTTGTTTGGCAGCGAGGATTTCAAGTACGTCCTTAACATTTAAGGTGTTAAATGTTCTTGCATGATGGGAGGTATAAGAGGAAGTGTTTGCTAACATTTTTTTTGTAGGGATGTGTAGGAATGTATGGTTTATTTCCATGTTGAAGCGTTGATTGATATAAACTATTGTGCATGTTTTGCATTTACACTACACTCTTGCACACACAACCTGCCGTCGGACCTGGGCCGCACTTAGGATGGTATTGAGTTGGATACGACTTCGATTGCAAGGCCGCGTAGTAGAGGTTGCCCAACTCAATCCCAAAAGCTTTTTCTTGGTGACAAGAATGCTTACCTCTACCTGTGAAACTGCGTCGCATTGGGGTATCATTCTTGACTGAGCTGGAGTTAGGAGAACTTGACTTAGTATGCGAGGCTGCAACTAGTCATCCCACCTTGCTAACTTCACTTTGCTAAGCCGGTCGAGAGTAGAAATCAAGCCTTACATCTCATGTGCATGTCTATGTGATTGCCGTCGATTTTTCTTGGTGAAGTAAGTCTTCTATCCCCATATTATGCAATTTACTTACTTTGTTTTTGGTCCATCCATGACAATCAAGATTAGTCATTTGATCTAATTCCTCTATCAATTGGAAATGAAATGAGAAAATTGCCATACAATGAATCTTTTGGAAAATAACAAAAAAAAAAAAACTTTGGAATTTTGTTTTCAATTCCTGTCTTTTTTGTTTTTATTAGGAAGTTTGAAATTTTGGCTTTCCCTAGTCCATGTTTAGGAAATTTCGTCCTTACTAGGATATCCCATGTCTTTATTTTCCTAGCTCTTTTTTAGGAAATTCCCTTCATGTGTGGACTTTTCATGTCAAAAAAATAAAAAATAAAAAAATCGATTAGATCATTGTCATGGATTGACTCTCTCTATTTACACCTCATGCTTACATGTTCCCGTTCATTTGAATTAGGTGATTATGGAGAGTTCCCGCTCACCCATCCGTACACGATCAAAAGCTAAAATGATGGATCAAAACAAGTGAAAAATTGTGACTCGAAGAAAAGAGTCAAGAGGACTTTTGAACCGTCTCATTTTCTTGAGATAGTCGAATTCGGTGCCACCATGAAGAGACTAGTGACATATCTAGAAGGAAGAATCTCTGGAGGGTTCGCATCACAAGACCAATGAGGGTGAAGAACTCAAACACACTTAAGTCATGGTCCTAAATCCTTACTTTCTTGGCCTGATAAGAAAGCACCTGAAAAAGGCACATCAGGTTGCGATGATAGATCAATTGGTCCAACTGTTACTCTACAAGTCTGAGAACACATTTCTAAAGACTTAATAAAATGAGGGGCAAGTAAAAAGAGGACTATCCATCCCCCTTGATTAACCCGGTGTGCTTCCATAGCCTAGAGTTCCTTTTCATCGACTCGGCGTGCTCCTATAGCCTGATGTCCCCCTTTGATCAACTCGGTGAGCTTTTATAGCCCAATGTCCCTTTCATCAACTCAGCATGCTTTTATAGCCCAAGGTTCCTTTCATCAACTCGGCATGCTTCTATAGCCCGATGTCCCCCTTGATTAACCCGGTGTGCTTCCATAGCCCGGAGTTCCTTTTCATCGACTCAACGTACTTCTATAGCCTGATGTTCCCCTTTGATCAACTCGGTGAGCTTTTATAGCCCGATGTCCCTTTCATCAACTCAGCATGCTTTTATAGCCCAAGGTTCCTTTCATCAACTCAGCGTGCTTTTATAGCCCGATGTCCCTTTCATCGACTCGGCGTGCTTCTATAGCCCGATGTCTCCTTTTCATCGACATGGTATGCTTCCGTAGCCCAGAGTCCCCTCATTAATTTGGCTTTACAGGAGACATATCCTTAAGGATCAGAGATGTCACCAGGTAAGTATATCTCTACTCACACCTTAAATACTTGTCATTGTGCAGGTATTCTCTCTCAAGTGCATCGACACTTGACTTGGTCGAGCTGTCCCCCTAAAGACTTTTCTCCAGTTTCATTTTGATCAAGGCAACCGAAAAAAGGTTCGGGTCATGGTCAGATGATCCATACTACAATGCTAGGCAACCGTAGAAAGGTACGGGTCCTAGAAAATATTTGTTACTTTAACAGGCAACCGTAAAAAAGTACGGGTCCTGAAAAAGTTGTTTCCCATTCAGGCGATTGTAGAAAGGTACAAGTCTTAGAAAGTGATTTCCCGTTTAGGTGCCGTAGAATGGTACGGGTCTTAGACAATGTTTATGGCTCTGATAGGCAACCGTAGAAAGGTACGGGTCTTGGAAAAGCTGTTTCCTATTCCGGCAACCATAGAAAGGTACGGGTCCTGGAAAAATGAATCTCCGTTTAGGCGACCGTAGAATGTTACTAGTCCTAGACAATATCTGTTTCCCATTAAGGCGATCGTAGAAAGGTATGGGTCCTGGCAATGTGACATCCTGATTTTCCAATTCTGTTTTCAATAGAATGAGTCGGGCATTTCATCTACGTGCTATAGTTCTTTTCTCTGAGTTAGCCACTCACGAGATAACTAGTCTATCAGGTGAAGCCGTTAAGGAATTCTAACGCATCGGACTTGAGAATTCGACCAAGAAACGACTTCTCGACCGAGCTAATTTGCAAGGGTCATTACAGCACAGTTAAAAATTGATTAGAGATCGGAGATAGGTCGATTCGACAAAGGCAGGTGATTAAGAGTGGGTGATTCCAGCTAATTGCACAATTCTTGTCGATCGGCACTAAATCGATTCTTCTGTCATTTTGGTACCCTGTGTCCGCATTTGAAACCTTGAGATTTTCATGACAATCGAGAGTCGCCAATGTGTCGAAGATGCACTTTGTGGTTCGAAAACAATCGACCACAGTTCAAATGCACGAAAATTCCTAAAAGCTACCTAGTAGATTAGGACGCGTTAGAATCGCGCCAGAATAAAATTAATCGTGAAATTGAAACTGAAGTCAAAAATTGGAACTCCTGTCATGTCACAAATCATTTTAGGAACGTTGACTCATCTTCTAAAGATTTTTCTGCAAACCAAGTTTTTTTCAGCGAAAAATCAAAGTATGGTCGTTTTGGCTCGGGAAAATGGAAAGGCCCGCTTTTGGATCCAAGATGGTTCTATGGTCAAGGAAAAATGTGAATTCAAGTGTGGTTACATTGGATGATTTTATGAACTTCAATTTGGCTCAATTGGAAGGAAATTGAATGGAATTGATTGAAATAGATGTACAAAGTTACAAAATTCGTATGCCAAGGGGTACACCACATTTTGGACCCATAGACAAGCTTGTAGAGGAAGCTTGAAGAGAGAGAAAGGGCTGATGTCATGTGAGGTCATGTGGGGGCAAAACAAATGAAAAATTGACAAGTGTTGAAGCTAGAAGAGCTCTTGGAGACCCCCCCTCATGGACAGCCTTCTTCTTCCTCATTTGGTGGCTTTCTCCATTGTTGAAGGAGCTTGGGAACTCAGCAAAACTAGAGGAAAAATAGAGAAAACCAGTAGCTTCTTCCTTCGCACGGACGCACGCCGTAAGGCCACCGGACCGCCGTCGCTGGTCCTCTTGCGTGCACTCTCTTCCACCGTCCTGTCCACGCCTCCAGTTGCGTCGTTCCTTGCTATACATGTGCCCAGCAGCTGCTGCCCGTCGTCGCCAAGGCCACCGTGGACGCCAAACAGCCCGCCGGAGCCACCGTTTCCTCCACCGATGTTGCTGTTGTCCATCCTTCGCTGTTTTGGCTTCAAATTAGCAACCGGTGCCTCATTTCCAGCAAGAACATAAGCCAAGTTGCAGCAAGGGTCTTGAGACTTCAAGGCCCGTTTTCAAGCTCTTCCGGGCTTCCGTTGGTGTCGCCGTGGGCAAGTATATCGCCTGCCTCGCCATTGCCATTGCGGTCGCGGTGAACTCATCAAAAAGCAATTCCGATGAGTTTAACCTCTAAACCTCGCTTAGGGGGTTAATCATGCTTAAGGGATGTTTAGATTATGTTAATTAGGGTTTAGGTGGTTAGATTAGCTTAGTGGTAGTTAATTAGATTAAGTAGTTTGATTAGTTTAGTGGTTAATTAATTAGAACTAATAGGATGTTTAGATTAGAGTAATCTAGTTTAGACCTTAATTAATTATTTTAGATTATTTAATTATTTCGAATTTATTTAATTATATATAATAATTTATTTTATATTTATGTAATAAAATATTATTATTTATTAAATTTTCGGAATATAATTAATTATTTATTATTTCGTGAATTATACGGAGAGCTGTTCGTTAGAATTCGTGTTGACTTTGTGATGTTGTTAGATTTTGCAATTGATTGTTGGATGTTGCAAATTGAGTGTTGGTTGTGAAAAGTATGGATTTTATTCAGAAAATCTCGGGTGTCGGGTTTTAACACCGAAAGTGGTTTTAATGACTATATCAAACCGTGGGATTTCAAAAAGGAAGAGTATCACTTTGCAAGGTTTGAATTGACCGTGTACCCACACACGCCTATTTTCCCAGATGTTTTTAATACGAAGAAAATAGGCTAGGATCACCATTTTAATGGAGACATTTGAGTGCAATGCATGGTGTCCTAGGCTGAGATTGATTGGTTGTATGTTGGTTAAAGAGAAACCGTCTCGAGCCTTTTAAGCCGGACGATCCTAAATCCCTTTTTGGGTTACCCATGCATTAGGGTAGCAGGTTGTAGTAGATTTTGGACCTACGCCCCTTTGGGGAAGCCGTCTAATTGAGAGACGTCGCTGTGCTCCATGGGGGGGAGACGATGCTTGGCTACGCCAGTAGACCGCCGAAATTTGGTGTCAGCCATGCCCTTGAGGGGTGAAATTAACAATTGGAACGCATGATTGATTAAGCTAGATGCGCCTGATTATGGGACAAAACTGTGTGGCATGGTATGGGACGTGTCATAATGGTTTGGTCTTATAATCGGGACCCCTGTGGTTGTTAATATTTGAAAGTATTGGCGTTCCAGTTGCTTGAATTCTATTATTGTATAGGATTGAGTGATATGAACTGTACTGACATGCAGGAAGGATCTGAGGCGAGGTAAGTCCTCTGTGTTGAGTGGCTAGGCCATCTTTGAGTGTATTCCTTCCTAATAGGGGTTTAGGGGTGTACTTGCTGAGACATAGTCTCATTGGTTATTGAATAATCATTTCAGGTCCTTAGATGACAGTGGTGGAGGACTGTAGCTCCGGAGGTGGAGGAGTCAGAAGTGGGATTGGTGAACGAGTCTAACTAGTAGTCTTAGGACCGTTCTTTTGGTGAACCGATCTTTTTGTTAGTTGACTTTTGATGTATATATACTTTGGTGTGTGTGTATATATATATGAAAGTATGTTTGGTTGTGAATGAGTTGGTTCCTGCTTTCCTATCCCATATTTATTTGTCAGGGGTTTTATAATACGCTTCCGCTTGTGCAATTAAAATGAATGGGTCGGCGACGAGTGTCTGGGAACGTTGCATATCTGATCGACCATAGTGGGATGTGCGTGTGCTCGAGGATCATGGCATGACATCCCCGTTTAAGTGGTATCTGAGCGGGTCTGTGTTTGGAGTGATAAGGTGCGATAGGTCATGAGATAGTTAGTAGGAAAGGCCATTTTAATATGCTAATGCATGTGGTTAATAGCTGATTGATAGCTTGTTTGGTGGTTACTCAAATTCTAATATGGTATTGGAATTGGAAAACAGGTGTCTATAAAGAGCTTGTAAGATGAGTGACCAGGAGCAAAGGACTCCCAAGAAGAGGGCAGTAGGCCCTGTAACTCGGGGTAGGACGCCGAGAAGAGTTGGTACCCGAGGTGGTCGAGGTAGAGTGCAAGCTGAGGCCAGCGCAAGTGGAGTAGCACCGCCGCCAGTTCCGCCGATTGGTGCTGGAGTTGCAGCCCCTGGTGATCTTAGATTTGACGGGATCATGCAGGTGCTGGAGGCAATGGGTAACCGTATGGAGCAGCAAGCCCAGAATCAAGTTGCTGTCGTCGCTACTTCAGCCATCGCTACAGCCACTGCTATCGCAGCCGCTACTACTACCTCCAATGCCGCTGCTAATGCTACCGCTGCTGCCGCCGCCGCTACTGCAGCCACCGTCGCACCTGCTGCCACACCTGCTGACGTACCTGCTAAGGTTCCACCTGGGAACGTGGCCGCTGGGAGGCCAATGCACAAACTAGTGGAACAATTTCTAAAGTTGAACCCACCAAGGTTCACTGGTACAAGAGATCCTGAGGTTGCAGCCCTCTGAATCCAGGAGTTGGAAAATGCCTTTGCTCTGCTGATGTGCACCGAGGTAGAGAAAGTTGTCCTGGCAGTCTACCAACCGAAGGGGATTGCAAGCACATGGTGGAGAGCCACCAAAGGAACGGTATTCCCGGAAGGTGAGGTTCCAAAGTGGAACGCCTTCGTTGAGATTTTCAATAATAAGTACTTCTTTGACAATGCCAGAGAAATGAAGATGGTGGAATTTCAGCGCCTCCGCCAAGGTGCAATGATAGTAGACCGGTATGAGGCGAAGTTCGCTGAACTATAGCAATATGCTCCTGAACTAGTCGAGAATCCGGTGAACCGAGCTAGAAGATTTAGAGATGGGCTCAGACCGGATGTGGAAAGCCCGCTGGTGCCATTTAACTTGAAAGACTACAATGATCTGTATTGAAGGGCCCAACTGATCGAGAGAGACCAGAATGAACGAGCCACCGCATCTAGGTCGCGGTTTGGTTCTAATAGAGATGAGAATCGATTTGGGAAGAGACCAATAACAAGAGGAATATATCTTGTTCCTCCTAACAAGAAAGATGGGATAGGAAAGTCAGCGAACCAGTTTAGAGTGTGTCGTTCTTGCGGAGGATGACATGGATCAGCCTCGTGTCCTACTAGGACAAATGCTTGTTTTGTCTGTGGCCAATAGGGTCACATAGCCAGGTATTGTCCTAGGAGACCGATGGGACAGCAGCAATTGCCACCATCGCCACCACCACTGAATCAGAACAGAGGAGTCGCACTGCTGAATGCGTTGTAGGGTGGATTGGTTCGACCTCCAGCGCAAGGAAGGACGTATGCTATCAACAGAGGACAGGCAGTGAATGCGCCTGATGTGATCACAGGTATGGTCTCATTGAACGACCAACCTGCTTATGCTTTATTCAACCCCGATGCAACTCATTCATTTATAGCTGAGAGATATGTTAAGTTGGTAGAATTGATTCCTGAGTTGTTAGAGTCAGTAATTAGCATATCTACACCGTTAAAGGATAAGGTGTTAGCTACAGTGGGTTGTCCTGGTTGCAAGTTAGTGATTGGTGAGCGAGCGGGGAGAATAGACTTGATAGTCCTAGCCATGTATGATTTTGATGTGATTATTGGCATGGACTGGCTCACCAAGCAACAAGATAAGCTAGATTGCTATCGCTAGGCGATTCAGTTTAACCCGTTAGAGGGTGAGAGCTTCGAGTTTATTGGAAGTTGAGGAGGACCCTCGATTACTTTAATCTCATCGTTAGAGGCAACCCGTTTATTAGATGGGGGTTGTCAAGGTTACTTGGCAACTGTCGTGGATACGACAGTTGAGGAACAGAAGATAGAAGACATCGCAATGGTGCAAGAGTTTCCGAATGTATTCCCAAAAGAATTGCCAGGTTTGCTGCCAGAAAGGGAGATCGAGTTCGTGATTAAGTTAGCCCCCGGGACCGAGCCAATCTCTAAGGTTCCTTACCGGATGGCTTTATCAGAACTGAAGGAACTGAAGGTGCAGATGCAGGAGTTGTTGGATAAGGGATTCATACATCCTAGTGCATCACCTTGAGGAGCACCAGTTCTTTTCCTGAAGAAGAAAGATGGTTCGTTGTGCCTGTGCATTGACTATCGACAACTTAATCAAGTGACGATCAAGAACAAGTATCCACTTTCGAGGATAGATGACTTGTTTGATCAGCTTTAAGGAGTGTCGATACTTTCTAAGATCGACTTGAGGACTGGATATCATCAATTAAGGATCAGGAAGGAAGACATACCGAAATCGGCGTTTCGCACTCAATATGGCCATTATGAGTTTACGGTAATGCCGTTTGGTTTGACGAACGCCCCAGTTGCTTTCATGGATCTAATGAACCGTGTGTTCAGGGAGTACTTGGATCAGTTTGTGATCGTTTTCATCGACGACATCCTAGTGTACTTAAGGAGCCCTGAGGATCATGAAAGGCACTTGAGGATAGTGCTACAGACTTTGAGGAATCACAAGCTATACGCCAAGATCAGCAAATGCGAGTTTTGGCTAACTCGTGTGGCTTTCTTAGGTCACGTGATTTCAGGAGAAGGAATCTCCGTGGACCCAGCCAAGATAGAAGCAGTGATCAACTGGCCAAGACCGACTATCGTGATAGAGATAAGAACTTTTCTGGGTTTAGCAGGGTACTACAGAAGGTTCGTAGAAGGGTTTTTAGCGTTGGCATCGTCATTGACTCGACTACTGAAGAAGGGAGAGAAGTTTGTGTGGACAGACAGTTGTGAGAGTAGTTTCCAAGAGCTTAAGGAAAAGCTGACTACCGCACTAGTGTTAACCATACCATCTGGTCCTGGAGGATTCGAGATCTATAGTGATGCATCATTCAGAGGACTAGGTTGCATGTTGATGCAGCATGGCAGAGTTGTTGCATACGCGTCTCATCAGTTTAGACCTCATGAGCTGAACTACTCGACGCATGACTTAGAACTCGCAGTGATCATCTTCGCTTTGAAGATTTGGAGACATTATATGTGTGGAGAAAGATTCCAGATCTTCGCTGACCATCAAAGTCTCAAGTATCTATTCTCTCAGAAGGAGTTGAATATGAGACAGCGTCGATGGATGGAACTCCTGAAGGACTATGATTATGATATTTTGTATTACCTAGGAAAGGCGAACAAAGTCACAGATGCACTGAGTAGGAAATCTTCAGTTGCTCATATACTAATCAAGGAGTGGAATTTAATCGAGAAGGCACGAGATTCGGTTTTCAAGTTTGAGGTAGGCCACCTTTCAAATGTTATGGCCACCCTCATAATTGAGCCGAATGTTCAAGTTAGAATTAAAGCACTTCAGCTGACAGATCCGAATGTTCAGAAGATCCTGCAGGAGGATACCGAGAAAAGAAAGGCAGATTTCTAGATTTCGGAAGATGGAACACTAAGGTTCCGAGGATGATTGATTGTACCTGACGATGTGGAGCTTAGAGAGGAGATTTTATCAGAAGCTCATCATAGCAGTTACAACATTCATCCTGGTAGCACCAAGATGTATCAGAATCTACGTCAACATTACTAGTGGTTTGGTATGAAGGCGGACATCGCCAAGCATGTCACTAGGTGTTTGACTTGTCAGCAAATAAAAGCATAGCACTGTAAGCCGGGAGGATTTCTGCAACCTCTTGAGATTCATAGTGGAAATGGGAGCATATCACGATGGACTTCATGACTTGACTACCGAGGAGTCAGAGAGGAAATGATTCGATTTGGGTAGTGGTCGACAGATTGACGAAATCGGCTCACTTCATTGCAGTACGAAAGGATCTCAGTTTGGATAGACATGTAAATCTGTATGTGCATCAAGTAGTTCGTCTGCATGGAGTGTCGGTGACGATTACTTTAGATTGAGACCCAAGATTTACTGCTGCCTTTTGGAAAAGCTTGCAGAGTGCCTTAGGAACGAAGCTGTAGTATAGTACGTCATATCATCCTCAGACGGATGGCCAGTCTGAGAGGACGATACAAACCCTCGAGGACATGATGCGAGCTTGCGTTCTAGATTTCAAGGGAAGCTGGGAGGAACAACTTTATCTTGTTGAGTTTGCCTACAACAACAGCTACCAGCAGAGCATCCAGATGGCACCGTTTGAAGCATTGTATGGCAGAGCGTCCAGAACGCCTGTTTGTTGGGATGAAGTCGGGGAAAGAAAGATCACAGGCCCAGAGTTGGTTCAGTAGTTAGTGGAGGCAGTTGCCGTTATCAGAGACAAACTAAAGACCACTCAAAGCCGCCAGAAAAGCTACGCAGATAAACGCTGAAGGTCTTTGGAATTCCAAATTAGTGATCACGTTTTTCTAAAGGTGTCACTAATGAGGGGTACTTCGTGCTTTGGCAAGAGAGGAAGACTGAGTCCGAGGTACGTAGGTCCCTTTGAAATTCTTGAGAGAATTGGGACCTTAGTGTATCGTCTTACGTTGCCGCCAAGTTTGGCGCAAGTGCATGATGTCTTTCACGTGTCGATGTTAAGGAAGTATGAGCCTGACCCGACCATGTGCTGAATTTCGAGGATTTAGATGTGGATGACAGAGTGTCATACGTAGAAAGCATGGTTCAAATTGTGGATCGCAAGGAGCATGTTCTGCGCACCAAGACCATCCCATTGGTCAAAGTGGTCTGGCAACACCACGGCACTGAAGGAGCAACATGGGAAACTAAGGAATCGATGAGACGACTGTACCCCCACATTTTTGCTTAAGATTTGTAATAGGTTTAAATTTCGAGGACGAAATTTTTATAAGAGGGGAAGAGTTGTGACATCCTGATTTTCCGATTCTGCTTTCAATAGAATGAGTTAGGCATTTTCATCTATGTGCTATAGTTCTTTTCTCCGAGTTGGCTACTCACGAGATAACTAGTCTATCAGGTGAAGCCGTTAAGGAATTCTAACGCATCAGACTTGAGAATTCGACCAAGAAACAACTTCTCGACCGAGCTAATTTGCAAGAGTCATTACGGCACAGTTAAAAATTGATTAGAGATCAGAGATATGTCGACTCGACAAAGGCAGGTGATTAAGAGTGGGTGATTCCACCTAATTGCACAATTCTTGTCGATCGGCACTAAATCGATTCTTCTGTCGTTTTGGTACCCTGTGTCCGCATTTCAAACCTTGAGATTTTCATGACAACCGAGAGTCGCCAATGTGTCGAAGATGCACTTTGTGGTTCGAAAACAATCGACCACAGGTTAAATGCACGAAAATTCCTAAAAGTTGCCTAGTAGATTAGGATGCGCTATAATCGCGCCAAAATGAAATTAACCGTGAAATTGAAACCGAATTCAGAAATTGGAAGTCCTGTTGTGTCACAAATCATTTTAGGAACGTCGACTCATCTTCAAAAGATTTTTCTGCAAACAGAGTTTTTTTCGGCGAAAAATCAAAGTATAGTCGTTTTGGCTCGGGAAAATGGAAAGGCCCGCTTTTGGTCGCACTTTTGGCATCTAAGTTGGTTCTATGGTCAAGGAAAAATGTGGATTTAAGTGTGGTTACATTGGATGATTTTATGAACTTCAATTTGGCTCAATTGGAAGGAAATTGAATGGAATTGATTGAAATAGATGGACAAAGTTACAAAATTCGTATGCCAAGGGGTACACCACATTTTGGACCCAAAGACAAGCTTGTAGAGGAAGCTTGAAGAGAGAGAAAGGGCTGATGTCATGTGAGGTCATGTGGGGGCACAACAAATGAAAAATTGACAAGTGTTGAAGCTAGAAGAGCTCTTGGAGACCCCCCCTCTTGGACAACCTTCTTCTTCCTCATTTGGTGGCTTTCCCATTGTTGAAGGAGCTTGGGAACTCAGCAAAACCAGAGGAAAAACAGAGAAAACCAGCAGCTTCTTCCTTCGCACGGTCGCATGCCGCAAGGCCACCGGACCGCCGCCGTCGGTCCTCTCGCGTGCACGCTCTTCCGCTGTCCTATCCACACCTCCAGTTGCATCGTTCCTTGCTGTACGTGCGCCCAACAACTGCTGCCCGTCGTCGCCAAGGCCACCGTGGACGCCAAACATCCCGTCGGAGCCACCGTTTCCTCCACCGCTGTTGCTGTTGTCCATCCTTCGCTATTTTGGCTTCAAATTAGCAACCGGCGCCTCATTTCCAGCAAGAACATAAGCCAAGTTGCAGCAAGGATCTTGAGACTTCAAGGCCCATTTTCAAGCTCTTCCGGGCTTCCCTTGGTGTCGCCGTGGGCAAGTATATCGCCTGCCTCGCCATTGCCGTTGCGGTCGCGGTGAACTCATCAAAAAGCAATTCCGATGAGTTTAACCTCTAAAGCTCGCTTAGGGGGTTAATCATGCTTAAGGGATGTTTAGATTATGTTAATTAGGGTTTAGGTGGTTAGATTAGCTTAGTGGTAGTTAATTAGACTAAGTAGTTTGATTAGTTTAGTGGTTAATTAATTAGAACTAATAGGATGTTTAGATTAGAGTAATCTAGTTTAGACCTTAATTAATTATTTTAGATTATTTAATTATTTCAATTTATTTAATTATATATAATAATTTATTTTATATTTATGTAATAAAATATTATTATTTATTAAATTTTCGGAATATAATTGATTATTTATTATTTCCCGGGAATTATACCGGGAGAGCCGTTCGTTAGAATTCTGTGCTGACTGCTGTGATGTTGTTAGATTTTGCAATTGATTGCTGGATGTTGCAAATTGAGTGTTGGTTGTGAAAAGTATGGATTTTATTCAGAAAATCCCAGGTGTCGGGTTTTAACACCGAAAGTGGTTTTAATGACTATATCAAACCATGGGATTTCAAAAAGGAAGAGTATCACTTTGCAAGATTCAAATTGACTGTGTACCCACACACGCCTATTTTCCCAGATGTTTTTAATACAAAGAAAATAGGCCAGGATCACCATTTTAATGGAGACGTTTGAGTGCAATGCACGGTGTCATGGGCTGAGATTGATTGGTCGTGTGTTGGTTAAAGAGAAACCGTCTCGAGCTTTTAAGCTGGACGATACTAAATCCCTTTTCGGGTTACCCATGCATTAGGGTAGCGGGTCACAGTAGATTCTGGACCTACGCCCCTTTGGGGAAGCCGTCTAATTGAGAGACATCACCGTGCTCCATGGGGGGGAGACGATGCCTGGCTACGCCAGTAGACCGCCGAAATTTGGTGTCGGCCGTGCCCTTGAGGGGTGAAATTAACAATTGAAATGCATAATTGATTGAGTTAGATGCACCTGATTTTGGGACAAAATTGTGTGGCATGGTATGGAACGTGTCATAATGGTTTGGTCTTATAATCGGGACCCCTGTGGTTGTTGATATTTGAAAGTATTGGTGTTCCAGTTTTTTGAATTCTATTATTGTATAGGATTGAGTGATATGAACTGTACTGACCTACAGGAAGGATCTAAGGCGAGGTAAGTCATTTGTATTGAGTGGCTAGGCCATCTCTGAGTGTAATTCCTTCCTAATAGGGGTTTCGGGGTTGCTGAGACATAGTCTCATTAGTTATTGAATAACCATTTCAGGTCCTTAGATGACAGTGGTGGAGGACTGTAGCTCCGGAGGTGGAGGAGTCAGAAGTGGGATCGGTGAACGAGTTTGATTAGTAGTCTTAGGATTGTTCTTTTGGTGAACCGATCTTTTTGTTGGCTGACTTTTGATGTAAATATACTCTGGTGTGTATGTATATATATGAAAGTATGTTTGGTTGTGAATGAGTTGGTTTCTACTTTCCTATCCTATATTTATTTGTCAGGGGTTTTATAATACGCTTCCGCTTGTGCTATTAAAATGAATGGGTTGGCGACGAGTGCCTGGGACTGTCGCATATCTGATCGACCGTAGTAGGATGTGCACGTGCTCGAGGATTGGGGCATGATAGGAAAAACAATTTTTTCTGACAAGGCGACCGAAGAATAGTTCGGAGCCTAGACAACCAAATACTGCCATACTGGGCGACCGTAGAAAGGTTCGGGTCCTAGGAAAGCAGTCTCCTTACAAAGCCTCGTTACTATTCTGGACGACCGTAGAAAGGTACGGATCCTAGACATGTAACACTCACTATCTTGAATTACTCTACCCTCTTTGAAGGAAAGTTATTCTAGGTAGGTTTCTTTTACCATTTGCATTAGCATTTCCATGCATCACCTAAATTGTCTTTAAAAAAAAATAATCATTCAATGCATGTGCATGACCAAAATTTAGGTCTCAATTTATCTTTGTAGGCAACCTTTACGAGCTTACCTTCAAAAAGAGGCAACTATTGACACCTAAATTTTTGCATAAAAAACGGGTTAATTTTTACCCCCAAAAAAATAAAATAAAATTGCATAGCATATAATTTTATGCGCATTTGATATATTCTGTAAATCTTTTATATATTCAAACGATATATACCGAGAGGTATATTTAATTGAAAATTGGAAGGTTTCGATGGAATATTTTAGATGGAATATATATTTGGCGTTAATCTTCGAGTAATATGCATTTTCGACATAATAAAAGAAATATCATATCTTTCAATTGTCGATGGACGTGAACAAAGGAAAGAAAATGAAATAAAATCGTGAAGATTACGCCTCGGTCGCACGAGATGCAATTGAAAAGAAGAAGGAAATTTTGCTTCTTCCATATGTGGTTTCAATTTCGTTGCATATAATTTGGGAGGGCTTTTCTCGTTAGATGGGGGGGGCGAGGAATTCGAAAAAATCGAGAGAAAAGATCTTAAAAATTTCGTGAAAAGAGAAATGCAAGCGTGAGAGAAGAGAAGAAAGAAAAGTGAGAGAAAGTTAAAAAAAAAAAAGGAAGCCCCCTCCCTTTTGTCGTCCAAGAAGTGTCTCTTCTTTTCCCCTCTGACAAACTACAGAGGAAAAGAAAGAAGTCGGTAGTAGCAGAAGGAAAAGTCCACCGAGCAGAGTGAGAAAATTTTTTTAAAAGAAGAGAATTGTCTTCTTCCTTGGACTCTTGCAGCGCCACCGAACCTGCGATCTCCGAGCACCGCCATTCTCGACGTCCAGCGACCACGCTCGATGCCCGACAACAGCCCCGACGCGCTCACCTCCATCACGCCGGACGCTCCTCGCTCGCTCGTGCCCACCTCCACGCCACTACCCGTCGCCGTGCCGAAGCCCTACTGTCGACGCCACCTTCGCTCGAGGACTCGCAGCACCGCCTTCTCACTATTGCCGTTGCTCGCGTCCGAGCTCTTACCGCGACCTAGCGCCCAACACCGCGTCATCATCCCTGCCGTTGCCACTCGACACCTAGCCGACACCCCTACAGCTCTGCCCGACGCCACTCCATCTCGCCTCTGCAACTGCTGCAGCCACCGTGCCTCGCCTTCTGCAACTCACCTCCTTCGGCGCCCAGTACTCGACGACCAGGCGACCGCTATTCGCTCACCTTCGTTATTGCTCGAATGCCCATGCCACCTACCGTCGTCGGACCCTCCTCTACTGCAGGCTTCGCCGCTGCTCCGAGCTTAAGCCGCACGCCGCTATTGCCCCCGCTGATGCCTACAACGTTCCTTGCCGTCCGCCGACGCTCACAGTGCCACTGCCTACGACCTGCTTGCCCATCCCGCTGCTGGTCCAGCCCGCGCTTACCTTGTCGACGCCACTGTCTTCTTGAGTCCCCTTAGGTAGTTTTTATTTTAGATTTTTAAGTTTAGTTATTTAAATTAGGTCATTGGATGTCAATATTCATTTCATGAATCTTATAGGCATTAACAGCAGGGATTTTGCCCAAAATTATTGTAATTATTAATTTGATCTCGTAAGACGTCGGATTATTTTTTTAATTATATTAATTTTTGGGCATTTTGATAGTATTTTAATGGTTAAATCATTATAATTTTTAATTGGATCCGTAAGACTTCGGATTGAATTTTTAATTGTTTTGAACTTTATTATATGTTGTGATCTTTATGGTTAAAATAATCGTTAATTCAATCCGTGAGATCATGGATTATTTTTTCGATTTTTTTTAATCCTGTATTTGTTGAATATCTTGATTAGTTTAGATATAATGTTTATCTGATAATTGCTTGTCTTGAAAAACACTAAAGAAATAAAATCAAAAAATCAAAAATCAAATCTTGCATCGGAGTGTGTTGGTTTAGTAAATTAGGATTGCATTTTTTTAGGATTGCACTTTTAGATAATTTTTGGAATAAATTAGGATTGAATTTTTTTTAGATAGACTCTTAAATAATGTTTGCACATTTTAATAATCTCATTTTTCTAAAAATAGTCTTCTAAGATAGGATAGGGTTTAAGTCAAATTAACCCCTAAAATAAATTAGAAAATTATTCATTTTAGATAGTTTAATTAGGGTTTTCTATTAATTCCGAATTTCAATAAAAAAACCACAAAAATATTAGGTACATGTCAAATAATTTGCATAATAAGTTCATTTAATTAGAATTTGTTTGTTAGTAAAATTAGGTCATGTAGTTAAAGTGCATGTTTTATGATAAAATTCTAATTTCAAGAAAACCCAAAAAATAATTGTTTGCTTTGTGCATTTAATTCTTTTGATGCAATTTGTTTGATTCATTTCAGTGTTTAATAATGATTGAGCACCCGTGTGATCACCCTTTTGCATAATAGTAATTTAGGTTAAAATTAAACCAAACTACTTGCAAAAATATTTTTGAAAATAAAAAGAAATTGTACCGAAAGGGCATTAGAGAAGTCTAGTGTAACCAAGTCCCCGTACCTAAAGTCTTTGATTCGTATGAGTAAAATAATTCTTCCATTATTTTACTTAGGTGTTTAATCGACCTACCATAAACTGATTAGTGGCGACTGCTAGATAAAATTCATTTGCATGTTAAAAATTTGAACCTAAGTCGCGAATTGGTATGGGCTTGGGAGAGCCCGAGCTAAGTTCAAAACATAATAGTCCATTAGCCTAAACCCTAGGTGGTGCATCTGAAATTTAGGTCGCGACACTCTGGAATGTAATACAGGTAAATTGTGTGTGTAACATGTTCTACCAGCAGCGTTTATTATATGAGTTTGCCTATGCTTTATCAACTTGCTCTATTAACACAATTAAGCATATCGTTTTGGGCCATTGATTTTAACTTTATGATTTGATCTTTCTAATTCACAGGATGGTGCAACAAAAGAGAAAGAGAAGAGAAATGGAGAAGAAAATGAGGAAGAGGAGGAAGGAAAAAGATGCGGAACTAAGTAAAATGTCAACAAAATCCCAAATAATGTTTCATAAGTGGCTGAATTACACATAAATATTATGAAGGATTTTTTCGGTGTTGATATAGATATCCAATTTAACCAACAACTCTGACAAAGGATTTACATCATTGAATGCCTATTACTTTGACACCATTTCTGTTTGAGTGCTCACAACACATTCTTCTCAATGTCTCTTTGCTTAACACAGGTTGAGGAAAATTACTCTTTAATATTTTCATCCAATTTGGCCATGTGAAACATTTAGGGATTTTCTTGAGCATATTGCTCTTCCTAGAGACATTTTTCTCAGCTTTAGCCTCTTTTTTCTTCCTCCTCCTCCTTTTCGTCTCCTTTGCCTTTCTCTACATGGTCAATTAGTTTGTCTCCTCAGCTTTTGCATGGTGCCTATGCAAATTCTAGATATATTGTCGAAGAGGGCTAGTGTCGAACCTTCCTGAAAGAAGCTTCTTATAATGGTGCCTATGATCTGAACGGATTCTTGGCAGAGATAATTCCATATAATGGCCAGCCATGTAAAGCGGATTTAGTTGTGTCAAGGAAAGCAGGTAAAGAGTTGAGAATTGGTGAAAGTTAGTTGATGTTTCTTATATAATCTAAGATTATAGTTCTAACCTATTATCCACTTTTCTTATGGTATTCAAAAGGCCCTTGTTGATGATTTTTTACTGTTTTGCTTTGAGAAATTAGCTGTTGGTATTTGGACCAAGTATGTTGTTCAATCTGACCTGCGGTCTCCTTCTTTGTTGTACTTTCTTTCGCACCATCACAAGACTCCTCTTTGTGCGTGCGTGCGTGCATGCATGGTTGTTAGGATCACAATCTAGATTGTAGGATCACAATCATACAATCCTACGACTCAAAAATTTTGAACAATCTGGATTCCAAGAAAAATGGTAGTCTGCAGTGCTCTAATCTGTATCTTAGGATCGCGATCCCAACTACAATGCCACTACTCAAGCTTGGAAGGCAATTCTACCTTTTCAGCTGGAGCAAATATGAAATTGGGCCTCCATCCCCGAGCGCATATGCCACTTTCTTCTTAATCATGTTCAGGCTCCATTTGGAAAATATAAGGAGACTGACTGCAGAACATTAAGAAAGTCTAAGGGCAATTCTATAGTTTCCTCATTAGTTTGGTGTAAGATTGATCTCTAAAGCATAATGGGCCAAAGAGCCTTGAGTGTCGGATCAGCCTCTTTAATTTCAGCCAAAGAGTGTGGAAAGTTTGTCTCTGTTTGCTTCTATTACAGAATCCTAGGGCCTCCTTTTCTTCATATGGAATGTGTATCTAGTATTTGTGCTCATCTTGCATGGATGGAGACTGACTGCAGAATAGTAGGAAAGAGTAAGGACAATTTTACAGTTCCTCATCAAAGTGGTGTAAGATTGATCTCTGAAGCATAATGGGCCTAAGAGCCTTGAGTGTAGGATCAGCCTCTTTAATTTCAGCCAAAGAGTGTGGAAAATTTGTCTTTGTTTGCTTCTATTATGGAATCCTGTGGCCTCCTTTTCTTCAGATAGAATGAATAGCTGGTATTTGTTCTCCAACAGATTATATTCTCTTGAGGCTTCAAGTTGTCCATTTTATCCAGTGAGGGTACTCAAACTAATTAATATAATATGTCAAGTAGCATATTATATGAATAACTTTTCCCTTTCAACTTTGTGATTGCATCACTTCTTCCTGAATATATACATGTATACATGTATATACATATATATCCTTGGAAGCGAGCCATATTTTACCCCACTTGTTTAAACTTTATTATACTTGAAGTCTTTCACATTAGCAAGAATCCTTAACATCCTTGATTAAGTTGAAAATTAGCTTTGTACCCATGATATGCCCCCCTTTCCATTTTTGTAGTTTTCCTTAGATCCTTGGTTTAATTACACTAATATTTTGCTGACAATGCCCAATTGGTAAAAGCATATACTTAAAAGTTAATACCCTGAAAAACCCCAAACTGGAACACCTATGACAAATTTACCCCAAACTAGTTTTTTTACCACCAAAAACTCCAAACTAGTATACCTTTGACAAATTTATCCCAAATTGGTATACTTGTAACAAATTTACCCTCTGTTAGTATTTGTTAAATTTTACTGTTAAATTATTAAGTTAAATAACATGTGACAATTGACTGGTATACCAATTTGGGATTTTACGCTCCGTTTGTCACAATTTACAATTTTTGTGATTTTTTTGTGGTATTAATTAAATTTAGCAGAGGGTATATTTGTCACAAATTTACCAGTTTGGGATTTTTTGCGGTCGAATAAATTAGTTTGAGGTAAATTTGTCATAAATGTACCAGTTTATGATTTTTTATGGTCAGTTGAAGTAAATTTGTCACAGGTGTATTAGTTTGAAGTTTTTCATAGTCAAAAAAATAGTTTGGGGTAAATTTGTCACATGTGTATCAGTTTAGGATTTTTTAGGGTATTAACCTTATACTTAAACTACTGTGAGTAACCATTTCTTTAGTGGCTATTCATTTTGATGGTTTACCTGGACCCAGTGATGCTATTTTGGGCTTTCTCTTGGTTGCTTAAGTCAAATTGGACAAAATTTTAGGATTCTTTGTTTGTGTTTTAATCTCTCTCGGTTCCTCGCCAAATCCCCAATTGTTGACCAAGATTGATCCAAATGGAGCTTTGCTTCAACTTAGGCGAGTGATTACAATTTCTAATTGTTCCAAATGCATTGTATACTGTCTATTGTTTTTCCTGATTTTGTTCACCCTCCCCCCACCCTTTTTTTTTTTTTTTTCCGGTGTTTTTCTTGCTCTTTGGTTATGCCCTTACAAGAGTGAGTGCCTTTTTGCCTCGTCAAGATTCCTGTGAAGAGTTTTTGGTTTGTGATTAGTATTTTGTTACCCTTCAATATTGCGTTTCTTACCTTTACAAGTTGTGGTTCTTCTTCTTACATGCTCATTGGAAGAGATGGATTATAATTTGCATTGACAACCAAAACAAATGGTCAAACACCAAATAAAAAAACAAATGCCAAAAGCGGCAAGGGAGGAAGTGTCCTCTCAGTCGGATATGAATGAAGATTCAACTAACTCCTATGAGCATACTAATCACGTGAGAAGTGCCATGTGGGGTTATTATACATATTTCACGTACATGTTTGCTTTTATGACTTATTTGACCTCCTAACCTCTGGCTTCTAACCTGTGATGGATGTAGTGTCTGCTGATCATGTGATGTTGTGTCAATGGGTGCATTGTGCTTGGTTTGGTAGGAAGGAGAGATGTGTTGTGCAATTTGGAAAATGTTGTTACAAGTATGAATGCTTGGCGGACATACTACCTATTGAGTATGTTTAGAGACTTTAAGCTAATGCTACTTTTGTTAATAAATGCATGAAATCAAATGTGCAGAGAAAGGAGGTGAATAAACTTACCTCCTTGCTAATTGCATATTTTGTTGGCAGACATGAATGAATGTACTTTAGACCATCCTAATAGGAATTATACCTGCATTTCTATTATTAAATGTTGGTTGATTTCTATGAAAATTTAATGTTGTTCCGATAAGGCTTCCCATGGAACAATTGCTTCCCTCACTCGGGCTGTTTTAGACAAATTTATCAGCAAAATAAAGCTGATGTTATGAAGCTCATTGGTCTGCTGTTTTCTTACAGAGTAGCATGGCCTTTCTATTAATGCAAGTATAGCTGATCAGCAGACAGTCCAAAGGATGATTTTGTTTTTGGGAGTATGCATCCTGATTCAGAGGTTGCTGATAACATCATTTGGAGAACTTATCCTATTATTGATGTGGATTCCATCAAATCGTTCAGATACGAAGCTGCTGCGTGTTCTTTTTAGTTGGAGTCCAAGTTGAATAGTAACTCTTTTTTTAGGTCAAGCATGATCAGAGAACCAGCTGGATATTTTTGTGGGAAGAAGAGACTTCGTAGGGTGATCCTACCATATCTATTGTAATCATCTAAGTTGGTTGTACCTCTTAATTCTTTTCTTTTTGACCCATATACCAACTTGGTTGCTAATGTCCTGTTGGTTTTCTGTCGTAATCGTCTAGTTCCAAACGAAGAGAGATTTGTGGACCTTATTTAAAGCATAAATACTTTTCACTATCTTTCTTCAAGCACATGTGGTTCGTCCTCATTGGAAAGCCAAGAAAATACTATTGGCTATAGAACACAAGTAGATGGTCCAAGGGAAATATATGAACCAGCATTGATCACATTTAACTTTACTTTGTGTGAGGAAGAATAGTAAATACTGTTTGTGCTGCTGTGAGAAGGAGCAACACGATGGCTGCGAGGACGGACAAGAAAGCCCAAGGACTATGGAAATATTCCCTCCTCAGTTTCGCCATCCAGACATTCCTCCTCTTGCCACAATGCACATTCACATTTTGGAAGATCTCGGAGTAATAGGAACAGGAACCGGATACATTGACGTTGTCACACATCTTGTTGAACATCTGCGCAATCACCTTGTCATCACCCAAGTAGCTTTTAATAATCCCTCTGCGGCGAAGCACCTCGACATCCTTTGAAGAGTTTATGAGGCGATCTATGAAGTCCACGTAATCCGTAAAGTAGTTGATGGCTTCCTCTTCACGATGCTGCTCATACGCAATCAGGTTTCGAAATTTTGATTCAGTGTCGTCCTCTACCTGCAAGACCGGTATCTTGAGTAACCCATTCTTGAATTTGATGTCAGTCAGTCGGCCCCCTTGCACAGCCTTAAACCTGACTCCTGACTCCATTAGCTCAATCGCCGAAAGCATGACTGGGATGCAATCTAGCTGGGTCGTGTCAGGCAAGCAAGAAGTGTGCAACGCGTGATATAGATGCAGAAGATGATTGTACTCGTCAAACCGAAAATTTTGGCCGGGGCATCCTTCTTCAAAATTGAAGAACTCGATGGCGACTTCGCAGAACTCACTAGGCTCGTTGTCACCTTTAATCAGGGGATATAGGTTCCTCAAGACGGAAAGCGGGAGTTGGTTCTCGACCAGCAGTAAATCGCGGTGGAGGTAGTATCGAAACCAATCTGACTTCATAAGCAGATCGTCTTTGTCTGCCGATATCTTCTTAGTGTACTTACGGAACAACTCAATGATGAAACAACCATCAATGAGTATCATCGCAAGAAAGTTGTCTGGGGAGAGGTTGTTGGTATCTTCATAGTGATCATGCGCCTGCTGTTCCAGATTCCTGAGAGTCAGCATATACGTGTCGACGTTCTCCTCCTGTCTCCTTTTTAGCAATTGCTGCAGGTATCGCAGTTTTTGCTCCTCCATGGATTTGAACTTGTCAATTCCATGGTGATAAGGGCCAATGGCTAGAATCTCTGGGTCATAGGCATTTGCGTTGAGTTCGCGCAGTTGATGATGAACCCTAAATATTTTATGCTTCAGCGAAGGGAAAGTCCTTTCGGAAAGCATATGCCCGATAGCGATTGAGACAGAATCTCGCTTCTTAGGACGCTCAGAGGAGGTCCCAGCATCCTGTATTGGTTACGATATAATTAAGGTGAGTGATAATAAGCACGGAGCAAAGCAAGAATATGGTTTTTCATGTTCTTAAAATGGTTCTTCATGTGCTTCCCTTTCATTAAGGGCTACTTACGAAAAATGTCCTTGTATATACTCTTGCCAGTTTTTGATTTTGGTCATCATACTATTTTTTGGGAAATATATAACCCTTAAACTAATCTCCAAACACCCCCCCACCAAAAAAAGGCAGGCGCCCACCTCAAAAAAAAAAAAAAAAAAAAAAACTAACTAATTACCGAATAAATTTTCTGGACAAATTCTGGATTTTTGTGTGATTATTAATTGAAAATGCTAACTAAGCACCGGAGTTGAACATGTGGAGCTGGCGTCGAATTTAAACAAATCAATATATTAGAAAAAAATTACAAAAATGATCTAACAGTGGTGGATCAGAAAAGGGGAGGGAAATTCATGACGACTTACTTGATTTAATTGGTGATTGCTCATTCTTCTCCCCAAGCTAGACCAATTCTTCTCTTTTGGTGGGATTGTGTATTCAGTGATCTGGGTTTAGATAAAATGAGACTCCGCCAAACATCAACCTTTAAAACCAAATACAAACACGTTTTACTTGAGATCCCACAAAAGAAAACACACTTCCATTCATCTCTTTTGGTCCTGATCGTCAATAATTCTGAAGATGGAAGTTACTTCAACGAACTGAAAGTTCCTGAAAGTTGTTGAAGAGGCAAAAGGCTAAGAAAGACATAAGAAAACATTAAAAAGTGACTTTATGAGAACGACATATGAAGTCTCCCACAAGTTGCATTTTACTATCCGAAAATTGACCATTCTAAAATTCTTCATGGATTTTTTTCTAACATTTGTAAAGAATCCTACGTTTTATTATAGGGGTGTTAAAATGAGTCATCAACCCATTTCTGGACTCATATTTTATTTATATGGATTGCGTATTAGTAAGAGATTTTTAAAAACTCACCTATAATTTGATCCAAAAACTGAATCTGATTTAAATGGATTGAAAATGAGTCAGAACTTATTATCAATTTTTAATCCATTTAAAATAGACAGAAGTGCAGGGAAGATGACGATCCATTTTCATCATCCTCGTTGGTAAAGCTTCCGCGATACAAGCAACCGGTCGCTCACCATGCTGCTTGCCTTCGCGCCGCCTCTGTCACATATTTCTTCTCCTCACTTAGGTCTAATCTAAGTAGTCCAAGGACTACCTGCAATATGTGAGGGAGAGAGCATGTGGGTATACCTGCAATGTGGAAGCATAGGAGCGCGAACAGGAGTAGAGGGAGCACAGGCTTCAACGTCGCCACCATTGTCGTCAAGCTCAAGAAGACCCTCGATCAGCAAACCAGAGAAAAAAGAGAGTTCAAGGAAAGGGCTTCTTCACTCCGCTCTCTCCACTCTTTTCACATCCTACTAATGAAGTGCTCCAATATATAAAGGGAAAAATAGAGATATGGGGTTAGTGTTAGGGCGCGTTTGGTAACGCTTCTATTTTCGGGAATAATTTCTTATTAAAAATGATTTTTTTTTTTAATTCTGTTCTCGGGAACAATTTCTAAGTATTTTAAGTTGTTTGGTAACTATCCAAAATTTCAATTCTAGGAATAGAATTGTGTTTGGTATTATGTTCAAAATTTCTACTCAAAATCATTTTCTTTTAATTTTTAAATAATTTTATTACTTTTTCATTTTTTCATTTTTTCCCTTTCTTTTTCATATTCTTTTTCTTCAAGTGGCCGGTCACCGGCCTTGGAATGACTGGCGACCAGCCAGGCGAGGGCCAGCGACCTCACTGGAGCGTTGCCAGCCCTCGGCGAGCGGCCTCACCCAGATTTGGAGAGGCCGCTAGACCAGCCATGGTTCGGCCGAGCCTTGTCGGGGTTGGCCGAGCCTCACCGATGGGCGGGCTTGCCTCCGGCGAGCTCGCCGGACCTTGCCCTGGCCCGACAAGCTCGCTAGGCTGGTTGCTTAGCTATCGGCGGCGGTGGGCAACGGACAGCAACCGCGGTGGTGGCAATAGATGAATAAGAAGAAAAGGGAAGAAGAACAAGAAAAAAGAAAATAAAAAGAGAAAATATGGGTTTGATTCTAGAATTGTTCTCGGGAATAAGAATTAACTTTTTTTTTATTCTTGATTTTGTTTTTAAATTTACTTCCGAGAACAAAAAGATAGAAATTTGTTCCTGAGAACAAAAATTTTAACAAACGCATTTCTATTATAAATCTACTTCCATAAATAAAAGAATATAAATTAACATGCCCTTAAGGTTTTCACTTTTATGGCTCCCTTCTTTTCACCACGTCTTTTTCTGCGGAGGGGTAAATAATGATGGACGGAGAAGAAGTGGGGTTTGCTGATATTAAAAAGTGACCCTCCTTCCGTTTCACCTCTGGCAACCACATTTGAGAGAGAAAACGGTGACAAAAGTTTGACTCGTGAACCGAGGATGTCAGAGTCAGTGGGGGATAGTTGTCTGCATTCGAGGACCGAGGTTAAGAAAATGCTGAAAAAGAAAGGAAGGAACAGGAGGTGATTCCCCTTCGCCTCCGCCCCTTGGTCACGTTTGTCTGCCACATTGCAGGCTATGATGTCCGTGCTTCCGTATCGTGTCTGACACGTGTTGGAGCGTGTCAGACACGTCGACACGCTCGGACACGGTCGGACACGCGGTCAACGCGTGTCGAGACAACTTTTCTCGACACGCGTGTCGACGCGTGTCCGGAAGACTCCGGGTGGAGGCAAGGGAGGGGGAGGGAGCAGAGGCCGCAAGCAACGGCGAGAGACGGCCAGAGCGGCGAGGGCCACCACTATCACGATGGATCGACGAGGAGGAGGAGAAGGTCAAGAGGAAGAGGAGAGGAAGGGGGTTGCGTGGAGAGGGAGGGGGTCGTGCGGAGAGGAGGAGGAGGAGAAAAATCGAGAGGAAGAGAAGAGGAAGGGATTGGGGCCCGAGGGGGCGCCGAGCGGCGGCGGCGGCGGCGACGGCGGCGGCGACGGCATCTCCTCCTCCTCGGCGTCGCGTCTGCTCCAGCCTCCATCTTCCGAAGCTGCAAAGCGGTAGAAGCTAGAAGGTCTGAAGGAGGAGGGCATAAAGTGTCGTTAGGTTTTTTGACAAAGGAATAAAAAACAATAAAAAGAGGGGGAGATGGCGTGTCTTTTGAGTTTTGGGGGAGGGAAGTGAGGTTGACACTTGACAGTCTGTCTGTCAGTGGTGTGGGGGAGGGAAAATAAGTTTGGGTTGGAGGGAAATGGACAAACGAAAGAAGGTATGAGTTTGGGGGATTTTTTTATTAGAAAATTAAATAAATGAAATAAAAAAATAATTTCGAAAAGTAAAAGTATTGTATTTTGAATAATGATAAATTTTGGTCATTCTAGAAAATCATAAATTTATTTAAATAAATTGATTATGATTTCTTATTAATTATTAGTTTCATCAATAACTTTTGTTAAAATTAAAAATATATTTCGCATTAATTATGAATATATATTTCGAATTTCAAATGAATTGAATTATAGGCTTTTTCTAATTAATTATTTATTTATGAATTTGAATCATATTAATTAAAAATAAAAATATTTATTTAATATTTAACGTGTCGGAACGTGTCGGAATTCTCTATTTTTTAAGAAATGACGTGTCGCGTGTCGTGTCGTGTCGTGTCGCGTGTCGCGTGTCGCGTGTCGGTGCTACATAGATTGCAGGTGGTCCTTGGACTCGTAGATGTGAGAATGGAGGGTACAGCAATAAATTGGATTAACATGCCAAATACCGACTCAAGGAGAAAGACGGATGAACTCATCCACAAGTTGCATTGTACTACATGAAAAATGATCATTTCTGGAAACCTCATGGAACACGTGGAAAGAGTCCTACATGAAAGAGCCCTACATTCTACATGAAAGATGTGACAACTTGTAAAATTGCATCCACAAGTTGCGTTGTACTACGTGAAAACAGGTCATTTCAGGAATGGAGCACATGGAAAGAGTCTTGCGCGTTGTACTATGTGAAAACAAATCATTTCATGAATCTTCATGGAGCACATGGAAAGAGTCCTGTGTGTAATAACTTGTATAATTGCATCCACGAGTTGCGTTGTACCGCGTAAAAACGGATCATTTTAGGAAACTTCATGGAACATGTGGAAAGAGTCCCACGTGAAAGAGCCCTACGTTCTACCTTGCCCAACTGGAAACCATAATTGCCTTCACGGTAGAGATAACTTGTCCAATTGTGATAGATGCAAATATGACGTTGCTGGAGTGGAAAGTTACATATTAAGATTGTTGGATATTTCAACAGTTTTGAAATATTTATTAGATATTATGATCGTCATAAAAGTCATCATTTTTGTAACGGTTTTTTAATGATCATATAACGACTTTGTAATGATTGTATAACGGTCGTCTAACAGCTTTATAACTTTTGATTTATTACTTCATAAACTTTTTATTATTTTATAACGATCATCTTTTTAATTACCAATTGATTTATGAAGATCTCCTAACGACTCTCTTTTTCTTGTTTAAATATAAATTAAACTTCCACCCACAATCTTTTAAGATACAATAAGTTCTCATATCTTTCATTTTCTTTTTGCTAGGTTATACACAAAAGTTGTTCTGTTTCCTTCTAATATTCAGTGCGGATTATAGAGGAAGATCTATTGTATCTTAGGAGGATAGCCGTTGAAGCCTTACGCACCGAGTTTCGTACTCCGAGGGGCGGAATTATCCTTAAGGACAGTGCTTACACGCCTCAAACATTTCTTTTATTTTCTAATCTTTCGCAATGTATTAACAATTATTATTAATTTTTTTATGTATTCTAAACTTTTCCAACAATCTTAAGGATAAGTCCTATGGATTTCCAAGTTGAAGTTGTTGCTGTCGCTACCACCGCAATTGGAATTGAAATAATGATCGAGATGGTGGAGGACAAGTATCACATATTCATGGGCAGATGTCGTGGGAAATTACTGAGCATCGTTAAAAGGTTTCTTGGTCGTTTTGGTAAGGTTATTGAATATCAGGTAAAATCGTTCTTTGAGGCTTTAATACCTAAATCTGTTTCGAGAGGAAGTTGGGTGTTTGTAATTATTTGCTCACTCAAGTTTGTGATTATTTTCATAAGCTTCGATCCACATTGGGGTTTGCTATTCTATTCTTGATCTAGAAGTTGTAATTTTAGGATTAGAGATTGTTTGTTCATTGTGACTTCATTGCTCCTATTGTTTTAGTTGGTTTACCGCTGATATTAACCATTCTAAAGTGACCCATTTCATATTTTAGAAATGAAAAAAGAAAAAGAAAAAAAAAAAACGGAAAGATTGGATTTTTGTGAGTAAATTTTACTTTACAAAATGGTTACAAAATGATTTCAAAATTTTACTACCGGCAAGGAATTTTTGTGTCGATAGGACAAGAAGTATGTCTCCAAGCTTGAGAACCACTGTAATTATGTTGTTGTTAGTAGAACCATGTTCTTCTTGTTGTTTAATTTTTTTGGGAAATTCATTAAGGCGTCAGTTGCTCTTCCATTAGGAGAGAGGAGTAGCGATTGTGATCGGGTGCTGTATTTGATTTAACTCTGAACTGTTATATTAGTAGGTTTTACTTTGAGTATTGCTTGGCTTTGACCTTTCTATTCGGGTGCAATTGTTAATAATGCAAGCTGAAAATTATGAGTCTCATATTGGCCTTCTTTATGCTCATTAAGAATAGAGGAGGTACAACATATGAAATCAAGCTATATTTATTTTTGTGTATTGTCTTTGCCCTGCTTTATATTTTAGGGATATTGGATGAGCACCATTAATGGATGCATGCCGATAGTTGTTTCTTTCTCAGTTTGAGATTTCGAATAAACTTTGAGTGCCAGTGGAAGAGATTTAGCTGGTTCATTTTTAGTCTGGTGCTTGTAAAGTGAAAGTGGTGGTGTTTTCATTTATCATTTCGATTTGTGACATTTTATTGCCTCTTTAACAGAGCATGATGAGAACTTATCTAGGAGATAGGACACTATCAGTGTCATTCAAGATTTGTTAAAACTTCTTGTCACCTTATTTTGTTACCTTCTAGAAACCGTAGGTGAAAAAGTAAACTGAAATAGAAGATTTTATGATATTCTTGCTAAAGAGCCATCACTCTACTTGTGGTAGTGCAAGACCAAGGTATTTGTATATCTTATAATAACTTTAGATATCCTTTGCCTTGATATTTTCATTTGACCCAGTGCATACTGCTTACTTTCTGTTATCTATTATGTGGGTCAAAGACAATAAATAATGTTAAATGCATAACCAATCTCAAGGATTGTAGCTAATGTTCCTTTCTAGAATGCGAACTATATTATTCATTTTTAGCATGAATAGTTTCACTTGCGTTGGGAGTGGTAATCATATTGCTGTTGATCTTAAGACAGGAGTTTTTGTGGTAGGATTTAGAATCGAGCGTTAATTAGGGTTTTTGTGCTCCTACATGTGTATGTAAAATTGTTGATTAGGATACAACACTCGCAAATGGGGTTTATGATGATTTCATGATGCTGCTTTCATAAATGTTTTAGCAAAGCAACAAATTTTCTACCACTGATATACCATTTAGTGTTGACGAGTGTCTGGTATTGGGTTTGGTGGAGGCCAAATTTGTCCTTACAAATACTCACTTCTTCAAGCTTCTTTTTATTAGAACAAGAGCAGCTCATAGTGAAAAATTTTCTTTGAATATGCCATAATCAACGAACTTGTATGTCTGGCTGATTTGAGTAGAGATCAGCGTGAAGAGATAGAAGTCAAAGACTCCATGATTGCCAATGAACGCCTCATGTGAGATCAATTTTCACAACAATGGAATTTTTGTGGACTTTGCAGCCATGTGAATATAACCTATGACATTTTACATAGTGGATTTCCTGCTATATTAGAAGAATACATTGATGTTAAGTGGATCTCGGATTCATATGAGACAAAATCCACTAATGAATATTTGTCCACCTTGTGGAGGTGTCATAACATAAAAAGCAGTCAAATGAAATTGTGGGGGAAATGACAATCCTACTCAACCAAAATTTGACTTGGTTGAAGTAGATGATCTGATGATGTAATTATTATAGTCATTTTCCAAGCCAATATTTTGGCAAATGCAAAAGAATTGGAGATAGACTCAGGCACAACCAAGCATATATGTTAAAAACATAATGAAGAAAATCAACAGTGATGGTAACCCAACCTATGTGATTGGCTCTCCCATGAATTAGGTTCATATGGGTAATAACAAGTCATTTGTTGATCTAGTGCACTATTAAAATTTATTGTCCCTTCTAAGATGAATATTGTGCAAAACTGTAAGGAAAAAGAGGTTGACCTAAGCTCTTAATGAAATTCTATAGTCATTATTGGTGGTGTATTAAACTGCATACTACACTTGATGGAATTACCTATATAAGTGTGGAGTGGGGCCGCTCCTATGAGAATTTATGGTGAAAATCTCTAAAGCACTTATGAATAAACCAAGCACGCATATGGCCTATGCTGTATTTGTTTTACTTGAAATCTGAGCACGAAGAAGTTCACAAATCATGTGTAACATTCCAGATTTTCAACTCTGTTTTCCACTGAATAAATCGGACATTTCATTGACGCACCTATAGGGCTGTTCTCAGAGCTGATCACTCTCGAGATAACTAGACTATATGGGGAAACCAATAAGGATTTTAAGGCTAATAGACTTAAGAATTCGACTAGGAATCGGCTTCTCAATCGTGTCTATCTTTAGAGGCCATTGCGACACAGTATAAAATCGATTTGAAATAAGAGATAGGCTGGTTCGACAAAGATATGTGGCTAATCGTGGGTGACACCACTAAATTAGAAAATTTTCGTCGACCGGCATTAGACTGATTTTCGTATTGTTTTGGTACCGTGTGTCCATATTTGGATCCTCGGGATTTTTACGACAATCGAAAATTGCCAATGAGTCGAGTGGGTTCATTGTGGCTTGAAGAAAATCGACCACGGGTCATTTACACTAAAAATGCCTGAAAGTTACCCGGTAGCCCAAGTCACGCTAAAAACACGTCAAATGGAAATTAACCGTGAATTCGAGTTCGATTTCAGAAATTGAAAGTTCTATGGTGTCACGATCAATTCTAGGAACATCGACTCAGTCTTAGAAGATTTTTCGGAGATTCCGAGATTTTTACGGAAAATCGTTCGGACGTTGCGAAAAATTAACAGAAATTCATGTGGACCGAATTGAAGCGAGTTTGGACTTTCAAGCCAAGCCTTTGGGTGTCGGGGACTCACAGAAAATTTTACGGGATTTATCTTCGTTCAAATTAGACTGATTTGGAGGTTCGATGAGGAAATTGAAGTTTAATTTGAGAAAATAGGAGCTTGGCAAAGGGCTGGAAATTTTGCATCAATTTGGATTACTTGGTGATATAAATTGTGGCATTATCTAAGTAAGAAAGAATTAGGGGACATAGGGGATAAACATGAAAGCTCTAGGGGGACAAAGCATTGAAGAGGATAGATATTTTAATTGACTTTGTGCCCCTCAGCCGACTTCTCACGCACGCCTTCTCCCCCATCTGCTCGTTGTTCCTACCTCGGCTTTCATTTTTCTTTCACATGTAACAGCCCCCATCCAATCTCTCTCCCCTGCCACACGTTCGAAGACCTAGCCGACGAAAGCAACATCGCTTGCACCATCTTTGGTCGGCCACCAAGTTCCCTGCAAGCTGCTACCATGCCTTCTCTCACGCTGCCAGCACGCCATTCAACTCCAGCTACTTCAAATCCATATGCTTCTTCTCGATCATCCACGAACGCACGCCCACATCTCTTTCCATCGAAACAGCTTGCCGTGAAGCCGTGAGATCTACCGAGCTACCACCTGCCGACTACATGGGCTACTTCAGTCAACAGCAGCAGGTTTTCTCCCATTTTGTTGACCACCGAGCGAAACCTCACCAGTTGTTGCAGCTCCTCACGTCCACACGCCACACGTCCTTCTCCGCCAGCTGCTCCACACGTCCGAGTCTGCTCCTTCGGGTCAAACAGCCCAGCAACCGAAGTAGCTGCTGCTTCCTTGTCCGCAGCTCCATCGTTTGTGCAGCTCGTCTCATGCGTGGGTTAACAACCCACCGAAGCAGCCCCCATCATTGACTACACGCTTCAAATTCAGTGAAGCCGCGCGTCTCCCAGCTCCGTTTCTGCTTCAGTATTGCCGCGCCAGCGCCCATCGAAGACCCCAGCGCACGCCAGCTACTTCTCCAGTCAACCGTTTGTGAGGAGCCCATCGAGTCAATCTATTCAGCCACGATTTGGCCGAGTTTCGGCCCAGCTTGCTAAGTCAGCCCACGGTTGGGCCTTCCTTCAGCCCACATGATAGCAGCTCCTTTGGGCCGTGTCTTCAGCCCAGCGAAGAAGTCAAGCCAAGCCCAAATAAGTTCTATTTCAGTTGGATTTGAAGCCCAAGTTTCGGCCCACCTTTAGCAGTTCATTTCAGTTCGCTCAACCCATTTCCAGCAAAGCCCAAGGATCCAACAAGTTCGGCCCAACATCTCCATCAAGTTTCAAGCCCAACCTTTGGCTTTGAAGTTCAGCCCGTTAATTCAGCAATTCGACCTGAGACTTCACCAGTCCAAGCCCAGTAGTTTCTGCGTCGGGCACAGCGCCTATTGGGCCCAGGAAGTATCAGCCGACGCCGTCGAAATTTTGGGATTTGGCCGCCGTTGCGTCGCCATGCAGTGTTCCGATCTTCCCTTTACCAAGTGAGTTTTACTCACTAATGCTTTCTTACTTTGCTAATTATGCTTAAGTGTTGATTAGATTTAATTAAATGCAATTAGGTGGTTAGATTAGTTTAGAACAATTAAATTAGTGACTTAATGATGCATGTTAGGTGGTTAAACTTAGTTATTAGCAAGTAGAGATGTACTATTATTTATTGAATGCATCTCGGGATTTTTCCCGACCGGTTTCGGGCTCCAATCAGGCAATACGGGCCTAAATTGGATTTTTAATATTTATTTATTTAATTTTCGAAATTAATTATTTAATTAATTATTTTCCGGAAATTCAACCTGGATGGTTGGTGACCGGAATTTCGTGTTGATTGTCGTGGTGCAGCCCGTTTATTTATTTGAGCTCTACGTTGTGTGGAATTGAATTAATTGTGAAATTTGAGGATTTGTCCTAAATTGTTTGTTATTGAATATTTGATTGGTAGATGGCCGAGTATGGGTATATAGCGCCAGTTACGTTGATGGGCTATATAGTAGAGGGAATGGTGAGAGCTAACTGAGAATATTATTGGCTGAGACCAATCAGGTACGATGTTTTTTGGACATATGTGGTTCGGTGATTGGAAGTATCACTGGCGAAAACGGCGCCTTAAAGAACGCACGTGAATGACTTATAGACAAAACGTGGTTCGGTGATTAAGGAAATGTCACTGGTGAAAACAACGCCTTAAAGACCCACGATGTTGTCTATTGCCGATGTCGCCTTGGCGAAAACGGCGCCCTAGAAAGGACACGTGGTTCGGTGATCGAGGATATTACTGGTGAAAACGGCGCCTTAAAGAACGCATGGTGTCAGTGATCGGTATGTCATTGGCGAAAACGACGCCACAAAAAAAATACGTGATTCGGTGATTGGGATATCACCGGCAAAAACAGCGCCTTAAAGAATGCACGTGATCAGTGATGGTATGGCAGTTGGCAAAAAAGATGCCCGAGAGAGTACACGTGATTGATGTTTGGGAATGATCTAGAGTTAGTCCGACTGGCATGAAATCGACTAGGTCGATTTAATCATTGTTTTGATATCATGTTGTGAATTGATTGATTGAACGAAAATGACCGTGAGTGGTCTTGTTGGTGTGTAATCGACTAGGTCGATTTGATCGATGCTTCGATCAGTGATGTGATTGCTTGGATGCCTATTTGGTCTATGCCAACATGCAGGTGGAATCTGAGGCCAAGGTAAGTCCTCTGACTCGTGTTGTGCATAGGCAGCCCTAAGGTGTATTGGTTTACTAATCGAGTCTTAGGGGGTAGAACTTTCTAAGACGTGGTCTCAATGGTTATTGAATAACCATTTCAGGACCCTGATGAGCAGCTTGAGGAGGAGGAATCTGAAGAGGAGAACCCTGATGTGGAACCAGACGAGGAGGAAGATTTTGGAGAAGAAGATGACCACGAGGAGGATCTTGAGTATGACCCTTAACGAGGACTGAGATCCCATCATGTTTTGTCAGACCTTGATTATATGTGGATAAGTGTTAGATCATACCATTGTGAATAGTATTGCATTATATACTATGAGGTGCTTGTATAAAAGTGTGGTTGTGAATTTCAGTATGAAAATTATGGCCCTGCTTTTCTATCACAATGTTTTATTGTCTGGGAATTTTTAATTGCTTCCACATGTGCATATGAAAATGGAAGGGTCGGCGATATGTCCTTGGATATCGTAAATTTTTAATCGACCAAGGTGAGGGATGGGCGCGTGCCTGAGGATCGGGGCGTGACATCCCGTTTAAGCGGTATTAGAGCAAAGTTAAGCAATTGGAGTGATAATGTGCAATGACCTTTGGGATAGTAGTAGGATGACCTTCAAATTTATGCCGGTGCATGTCTTTGATAGTTGATTGGTAGAATTGTTTGTCGTGTGTGAATCGCTCATCTTCTAATCCAGTGTGGATTAGGAAGGCAAGTGTCAGTAAAAGACTGAACCATGAGCGAGCAGGAGTTGAAAACTCCTAGTAAGAGGACAATGTCCTCTATGACTCGGGGTAAAGTGCCAACAAAGGTCGGTACTCGAGGTGGTTGTGGCAGAGTGTCAACTCTAGCTAGCTTGAGCGTAAGAGTGCCATTGCAGGTTGGTACTAGTGTAGCAGCATCGAATGATCCTAAGTTTGGTAGGATCGTTCTGATGCTAGTGTTCCTTAAGATATGGATGAGCCAGTAAGATCAGGATCAAGTTGTTGTTGTTGCTACCTTTGCTGAGGTCCAACCTGGAAGGATGATTAGGGAATAGATTTCAATATCTGAGTCAAGATTCAGTGCAGGCAGACTTGGAATTCGGTCAGGGAAAGGACTGATGTTGAGGGAAGAGTATTCTATTCAACCCAATAGGCAGAGTGGAGTAGTCAGGTCAGCATTCAGACAAATGGAACTTGTTGTTCCATGGAAGATGGTATGGATCAGTCTCGTGTTTTCTGATTACAGAAATTGTGGTAAGTAACGCCAGCATAGACAGTGATTTATGGGGTGTCCGCATAAGTAGATGGAATCTCGACAATGGTTACTGCTGTCTCTATCGATAGGACAGGTCAGGAGAAGTGCGTCATAGAAGGCACTGTGGAATTTTTGGGATAGGTCTCCGGTACAAGAAGTAGTGCATGCTGGCACTTAACATGAGGTAGAAGACTCACTAGATAGGTGTCGAAATTATGGAAGGAAACATGGATGAATCCAGTGTTCGGGTATGGCTAGAACGTGCTATGATTGTGATAAGCACGGCCATCGGGTGAATGACTGTCAGTGAAAGTCTAATGGAACACTAACACCGCTACCTCAGTTAGGACGCCACTAGGATGGCAAAAAGGACAGGAATGGAATTGACCTGGCACTAGTCAGAGGAAGAATGTTTTGGGGGAAATTCTATCAGAGTATTGTAGCAAAGTTTTGGTGAAGTTTGGGGAACTTCGATTTAATGAAATAAGTGAAAGAGAGGGGAATCACTAGCAATAGTCATGCTTGACTAGTTGTTGAGGTGTAACTTTAACGCTACAGGAGTAGAGTGGGCTCATGGAGCATCTTGTGGCAATGAATGATGGTCATGGAGCAATTCAACTTAATCCAGTAGCTCATGAAAGTGTCGAGTTTATTGGGAGTCGAAATGAATCTTCGATTTCTTTAATCTCGTTGATTGAAGACAACCCACTTGCTAGATGGTGATTGCCGAGGTTACTTGGTGATGGTTATAGTTAAGTTAGATTAGAGAATTGGAGATGGAAGACATCTCAGTGGTCTAAGAATTTCTAGATGTGTTGTCATAAGAACTGTTAGATCGTTGCCAGAGAAAGAGATAGAAAGTGCAATTGAGCTAACACCAGAATAGAGCCACTATTGAAGGCTTCTTACCAGTTATTGTTGTCTGAATTGATATAACCGAAGATGCGGATGTGAAGATTGAGGAATAAGGAATTCATGCATATCAGTGCATCACTTTAGAGAACATCAGTTTTGTGGAAAGAGAAAGGAAGATGGTTCGTTGCGATCATGCATCAACCATTGTCAACTCAATTAAGTGAAGATTAAGGACAAGTGTTCACTACCAAAGATCAACGAATTGTGGGACTTGTTGCAAAGAGAGTGTTAATGTTTTCAAAGATCGACTTGAGATTATGAAGTCATCAGTTGAAAACCAGAAATGAGGTTATACTCAAGATAGCTGTTCGTACTTGATATGGTCTTTACGAGAGTATTGTAAGATCGTTTGGACTGGTAAACACTCCAGTTACCGTCATGGATCTGACAACCCGAGTGTTCAAGGAATATTGAGTTCAGTTGTGATCGTGTCTTTCCATGATATTTTGTGTAGTAGAGAAATGCTAAGGAGCATAAGAAACAATGGGAAAGGGCGAAAGAATTTTCATGGATCTGATCAAGACCGAGTCAGTTATTAGTGGATCAAGACCGAAAATATTATCAAAGATCAGAAGCCGTATGGGTTGTACAAGTCACTTCAAAAAGTTCGAGGAAAGAGCCTTAACATCAGTGTTGTCATTGACTCAACTCCTGAAGAAAGGAGAGATATTCATATGGACAGACGAGTGTGAGAATAAATTACAAGAGCTTAAGTAGAAGTTGGCTACCACACTTGTGTTGACCATTCCTTAGGGTTCTGGAGAATGCGAAATTTATAGTGACGCGTCATTTGGAGGACTGGATTACATAGTGATGCAACATAGTAAGATGGTTGCACACACGTTCTATCAATTGTGATCTCGCGAGTTGAGCATGAGACGGTGTCGTGAATCAGAACCTTGGTAGGACTAGAATGGTACTACCTAGTATCACCCTGGAGGAAAGAAAGAAGTCACAGATGCGTTGAGTCGAGAGTCTTCAATTATGCACAGGCTAGCTAAAGTATAGACTTTACTTAAAAAGGGTTTAGAATTCGGTTTTCAAATTTGAGGTAGGCTACCTTTTGCATTTTTATAGCCGCCCTCATAGTTGAACCAGATATATAAGCAAGAATCAAACGCTTTAGTTGATAGATCGGAATGATCAGAATATCCTACAATAGGATATTGATAAGGAAGAGATTAACTTTCAGATTTTGAAAGATGGAATGCCGAAGTATTGTGAGTGTTGACTGGTGTCAGACAATTCGGAATTGAAGGAGGAGACCTTGTGAGGAATTCACTGTAGTAGTTGCAGTATTCGACCAAACAGTACAAGTAGGTTAGAGACGACACTAGTTTGATTGGTAGACCGATATGAAGATAGTTGTCGCCGGACAAGTTGCAAGTGTTAGATGTGCCAATAGGGCAAGTTCAGTAATGCCAGCCGAGAGAACTTTCATAATCACTCGAGAGTCTCAAGTGAGAATAGAAGTATATCATGATGAAACGTTGTGACAGACTTACCCAAGAAGTCAAAGGAATAATGACTCTAGTTGAGGTAGTGGTCAACAGACTGATGAAGTCAGCTCACTTTATCGCCGTATGGAAGGATCTTGATTGGAATGTGCATGCAGAAGTGTATGTGTGTCAGACAGTTTGTCTGCATGGAGTATCAGTCACGAACTTGTATCAGATTTAGAACCGAGGTTCCCAGTTTCAGCAGAACAGTTAGATAGTTCTTTTGAGGTAGAATAGAGCAGAGTGTACAGAACTTCAGTTTGTTGAGATGAGATCAGTGGAAGAAAGATCACAGGCCTAGAGTCAGTTCAACAGTCAGTGATTTCAGTTGTCGGGATCGTAATCAGATTATAGACCGCTTAGAGCCATCAAAAAGATCAGAATCGGTAAACCAAGATAATCCCCTTGCTTAAAGTGGTCGGATAACACCAAGGGATTGAAGAAGCAATCGGGGAAAACGAGACTTGATGAAGGTTTAAATTTCGAGGACAAAATTTTTATAAGAGGGGAAGAGTTGTGACATCCCAGATTTTCAACTCTATTTTCCACTGAATAAATCAAACATTTCATTGACGTACCTATAGGGCTGTTCTCAGAGCTGATCACTCTCGAGATAACTAGACTATCTAGGGAAACTAATAAGGATTTTAAGGCAAATAGACTTGAGAATTCGACTAGGAATCGGCTTCTCGACCGTGTCTATCTTTAGAGGCCATTGTGGCACAGTATAAAATCGATTTGAAATCAGAGATAGGCTGGTTCGACAAAGATGTGTGGCTAATCGTGGGTGACACAACTAAATTAGAAAATTCTCGTCGACCGGCACTAGACTGATTTTCGTGTTGTTTTGGTACCCTGTGTCCGTATTTGGATCCTTGGGATTTTTACGACAATCGAAAGTCACCAATGAGTCGAGTGGGTTCATTGTGGCTTGAAGAAAATCGACCACAGGTCATTTGCACTAAAAATGCTTAAAAGTTATCTGGTAGCCTAAGTGACGCTAAAAACGCATCGAATGGAAATTAACCGTGAATTCGAGTCCAATTTCAGAAATTGAAAGTTCTATGGTGTCACAATCAATTCTGGGAAGTCGACTCAATCTCAGAAGATTTTTCGGAGATTCCGAGATTTTTACGAAAAATCGTTCGGACGTCGCGGAAAATTAACAGAAATTCATGTGGACCGAATTGAAGCGAGTTTGGACTTTCAAGCCAAGCCTTTGGGTGTCGGGGACACACAGAAAATTTTACGGGATTTATCTTCGTTGAAATTAGACTCATTTGGAGGTTCGGTGAGGAAATTGAAGTTTAATTTGAGAAAATAGGAGCTTGGCAAAGGGCTGGAAATTTTGCATCAATTTGGATTAATTGGTGATATAAATTGTGGCATTATCTAAGTAAGAAAGAATTATGGGACATAGGGGATAAACATGAAAGCTTTAGGGGGACAAAGCATTAAAGAGGATAGATATTTTAATTGACTTTGTGCCCCTCAACCGGCTTCTCACGCACGCCTTCTCCCCCATCCGCTCGTTGTTCCTGCCTCAGCTTTCATTTTTCTTTCACACGAAACAGCCCCCATCCAATCTCTCTCCCCTGCCGCACATTGAAAGACCCAGTCGAAGAAAGCAACATCGCTTGCACCATCTTTGGTCAGCCACCAAGTTCCCTACAAGCTGCTGCCATGCCTTCTCTCATGCTGCCAGCACGCCATTCAACTCCAGCTGCCTCGAATCCATCTGCTTCTTCTCGGTCATCCATGAACGCACGCCCGCATCTCTTTCCATCGAAACAGCTTGCCTTGAAGCCGTGAGATCTACCGAGCTGCCACCTGCCGACTACATGGGCTACTTCAGTCAATAGCAGCAGGTTTTCTCCCATTTTGTTGACCACTGAGCGAAACCTCACCAGTTGTTGCAGCTCCACATGTCCACACGCTACACGTCCTTCTCCACCAACTGCTCCACGCGTCCGAGTCTGCTCCTTTGGTTCAAACAGCCCAGCAACCGAAGTAGCTGCTACTTCCTTGTCCGCAGCTCCACCGTTTGTGCAGCTTGTCTCACGCATGTATATCAGCTACTACACAAACTTTTGAACGAAAAAGTTTCATTCTTTCTCCAAGGATATCAGCAGCCACACCCATTCTAGGTTGGAAATTCGTAAAAATGCGCTCATCATCATCCTTGTTCTCAGGCTAACTTTCTGACCCAAAGCGAGGATCAAAAGGAAAGTTCACAAATGCCTTTTCAGCCGTTCCTTTTAGCACTATTCCTAGTCTTTCCATTGTTGTAAAAAACAAGGTCTCATTCTCGTACCCATTATCTTTCAAGAAACTAGTGATAAAGGTCATTGGACTACCACCCTGTTTCAAAAAGGTGTAATGCTTGAAGAGTACCTTAGGCCTCATTACTTTAATAGGAACCGCATCTTGTTCAACTTCCTCATCTACAGATTGACGAGGAGAATCCTACAGAGAATCTTCACTAGTAAGATCGAAGTGAGTTCGTCCTTCCAGCGTATTTCGAGGACCCTGACTTGTAATGCGAGAGGATTTTCTCTAGTGTGACATTGATGCAGATTTGGAGGATTTCGTCGACATATTCGAGTGAAAGAAAGAAAGAAACTTGCAGAGAAATTTTGAGAGTAAAAGTCAAGAGATATAGAGTTTTATATTAGGGTTCGAAGTGTTGTGCTCGAAAGAAATGTTCTGAGGTATTTAAAGAATTTGAAAATAGATAAATGAATCGTCACAAAGAAAAATGCCTTTTCAGGATAATTTCAAAAAAAGGTAATTGCCAAAAAATTTGAAATCAAATTTTAGTAATAAAATAGTAATTTCTAAATATAAAATAGGCAAGCGATGATTCGAATATAATCACACATGTTCATAAATTTCATGCTAAAATAAAATACCTGGATTGGAGAGAATGTACATACTGAAGTAGCTTCCTCAAGTTGAAGTCTTGAGTTTGATCAACTTCATCCAGAGAATTTGAGAACAACAACTCCCAAGAGCAACATATTCTGCTTCTGCTGTTGATAATCCCACTGTACTTTGTTTCCTTGAGAACTAAGATACCGGCATTTGTCCCAACAGTTGACATGTGCCAGATGTGCTCTTTCTGTCGATTCTACAACTGGCTAAATCAGCGTCAGAATAACCAAGTAGAGTAAAGTCTCATTCTTTTGGATACCATAGACCCAGCTTTGGAAAAGTTGCAACATATTTGACGATGTGTTTAACAGAACTTAGATGAGATTCTTTTGGATCAGATTGAAATCTAGCACGAATGCATACACTGAATAAAATGTCAGGTCTAAATGCAGTAAGATAGAGAAGAGAACCAATCATGCTTTTGTATAGCTTTTGATCTACTTTCTTTCCTCCTTCATCCTTGTCCAGTTTTGATGAACTCGACATGGGAGTTTCTGTCCTCTTGCAATTTTCTAATCCAAATTTCTTGATAAGATCTTTGGCATATATCTCCTGGTGAATGAATATACATTTCTTTGATTGTCTGACTTGCAATCCCAAAAAGAAGGTTAATTCACGTCATGCTCATCACAAATTCATCCTGCATAGATCTAGAAAATTTCTTGTAGAGATTTTCGTTAGGAGAACTAAAAATTATATCATCTACATAAATTTATACAAGCAGGAAATATTTTCCTTCTCTTTTTATAAACAGAGTAGTATTAATTTTTCATTTCTCAAAGCCATTTTCTGTTAGAAACTTACTCAATCTTTCATACCAAGCTCGTGGTGCTTGCTTCAGACCATAAAAGCATTTTTCAGTCTGTAGACAGAGTTTGGTTTTCTTGAATGGTTGTTCCACATAGACTTATTCTTGAATGAATCCATTTAAGAAAGCACTTTTGACATCCATCTAGAATAACCTGAAATTTTGAAAACAGGCAAAAGTAAGTAATAATCTAATTGCTTCTAACCTTGCCACTGGTGCATAAGTCTCATCGTAGTCTATCCATTCTTCCTGTGTGTATCCTTTTGTCACAAGTCTTGCTTTATTTCTAATTACTTTACCTTTCTCATCCATTTTGTTTCCGAAAACCCATTTTGTTCCAATCACAGATTTGCTTTTGGGTTTTGGAATTAGCTCCCACACATCATTGATGCTGAATTGTCTGAGTTATTCCTGAATTGCTTATATCCAGCTTTCATCAGACAAGGCTTATTCTACTCATTTATGGTTCTATTTCAGAAATAAGTGCTACAGCACTGGAATCTTCTTTTCCTTTGGATCTGGTGCGGATTCCTTCATCAATTTTGCCAATGATGAGTTATTTGGGATGACTTGACTTGTGCTTCAAGTTGCTATTTGATTTGAGAGTCTGTTGATTCTCTGTTTCTTTTGAATCTTTTGCTTGTTACTGTACTCCAGAAGACTGAACTTCTTCAAGGGAAATAGACTTTGTTAAGTTTGCAATTGGTTTAGACTCTTCAACTTGAATATGATCTAGTTGATTCTGCGCATAATCCTGAAACCTGACATTCATATATTCTTCTACAGATTGAGTCTTCTTATTAAAGACCCTGTAAGCTTTGCTTGACATTGAATAGCCAAGAAAAATTCCTTCATCCGATCTTTCCTCGAACTTTCCAGATCGTTCATTCGCATTCTTAAAAATAAAGCACTTACAGTCAAAAACATGAAAGTAAGAAACATTTGGCTTCTTCCCTTTATATATTTCATAAAGAGTCTTCTTTAGGATAGACCTTAGAAATACCCTATTGATAATATAACAGGCAGTAGAAACTGCTTTTGTCCAAAATCGAGATGATACTTTGCTTTCTATCAGTAGAGTTCTGGCCATCTTCTGTAAAGATCTGTTTTTCCTTTCCACAACCCCATTTTATTCTAGAGTGTATGGAGAGGAGAAAATATGTTGAAGACCAGATTCTTCATAGAAGTCTGTAAAATCCGGATTTTCAAATTCACCTCCATGATCTATTCTTATGCTTGAAATAGCATAACCTTTCTCGCTTTGAACTTTCTTGGCAAATTTTGAAAAATAAGAAAAAGTTTCAAACTTATTTGCCAAAAAGAATACCCAATAGAATCGTGAATAAATATCCACGATTACTAAACAATACTTCTTTCAACCAAAACTGTGAGTTCTTGTTGGCCCAAAAAGATCCATATAAAGAAGCTGCAAAATGCGACTAGTAAAGACCTGATTTACTGGTTTAAAAGAACTTCTAACTTATTTTCCTAAGACACATGGAGTGCATAACTCAGACTTCTGATAAGCCAGATTAGGAAGCCCTTGAACCAGCTTCTTAGAAGAAACTTTGGCAATCTGCTTCATATTTACATGATCGAGCTTTCGATGCCAGAGACTTGCTTCATCTTGAATAGAAATAAGGCACTATGAATTTTTTGGATTTACATCCAGAAGGTATATGTTGCCATGCCTTCGCCCAGTAAAGGATTGAGAGAAATTATGACTTATTCCAAAACAAACACCTTTTTGAAAGTTTAATCTGAAACCTGTGTCACAAAGTCGACTTATACTCAAGAGGTTGTAATTTAGGCCTTTCATTAGGGAAACATTGTTGATAGTCAGGCTTCCAATCTTCACTGTTCCGCATCCTATAATCTTCCCTTTGCTGTTCCCACTAAAAGAAACATTTCCTCTTTTTAGTCTAACAAGTTTTACAAAACAGCTTGAGTCTCCTGTCATATGCCTAGAACAGTCACTATTCAAATACCATTTGATTTTTTTTTTTAATAGTGACCTGTAATCAGAAGAAAAACTCAAACTTTCTTCGGTACCCAGATTTTCTTGGGTCCAGGAGGGTTAGTATTGAAAACAGTCTTTACCCAATCCTTCTTAACCGGTCTCCAAACTTTAGGACAATCATTCTCAAAATGCTCTGAGCTATTACACTTAGAACATTTGAGAGCACTTCGGCCAACGAGCTTTACAAACACTTTTTGAAAATGATTTCTGTAAAAATCCTTTGTAGGTTTTTGTCTAAGTCTCTCTTTTACTTTTAGAAAATCAATTAGAGGAATAGTCTCGTCATTCATACCCAAACCCAGAGACTTGTTAAAATAGAGTATTTGAGCTGTAAGAATTTTCTCTAATTTTTCCGATCTTTTTGAAAACCTTTTTGAAATATATGAAATCTCCATTTTTAAAACAACATTTTCTTTTGAAAGAGGATCAGAATTTTCTTTTAGATCATTGAAACTTCTTTTCGGACTTGCAAACTTTTCTTTCCAAAAACTTTCATTGCGAGCTTAGAATTCTCCTTTTTTCAGTTCGGATATCCTTTTAAGAGAGGATTTAAGATTGAGGCAAAGTTCATCTATATACATAGAAACTTTAACAGGAATTTCTAAGTGACTAACCTTGATTTCTTTGTCAGAATCTGAATCAGTGTCCGTCTCCGATTCTGAGTCTGACTTTAAGTGAGCCATCAGACATATATTTGCAAACTATTATTCGCTTTCTTCGCATTCGGTGTCACTCCAGGTTTTTGCTTTAAGAGTTTTCTTGTACTTCTCAGATTTTCCTTTCTTCTTTTTCAGCAAGGGACAGTTTGGTCTGATATGCCCCTTTTTTCTTACACTCGAAGCATATAACATCTTTGTTAGTTTCAATGTTCTCTGTTGGTCTCTTCTAAAAATTCTGTATGCTTTGCTTCTTCCAATTCAATATTCTTCCCTTTTTATTCAGTTTTCTGAATTTCTTTATCATAAGGGCTAGCTCCTCATCGTCTATATCATCATCCGAATCTGTATCATCAAAATCAACATTAGATTTTAAAGCAATTGATTTCTTACCTTTTAGGTCTTCTTCATCATGGATCTGCTCCACTTCATATGATTGAAGTGTGCCTATCAGTTCGTCAACTGATAGAGGTATGATCCTCTGAGTTTCTCTGATGTCCTTTGAAAGTCCACGTAGTAGTTTGTTGACTTTCATTGGTCCAGAAATTGGTTGACCTTGATAAGCCAGGCCATTCACAATTTCTGTGAAGCGACTGAACATATCAGAAATAGATTCTCTAGGCTTCATTCTAAATGCTTCGTATTGTCCAAGCAGAATATTTATTTTTGTTTCCTTCACACGGTCAGTCCCCTCATAGGTAACATGTAATATGTCACAAACTTCTTTTGCTGTTTCACAAGAAGAAATTCGGTTATATTCAGTGGGAGACAAAGCACAGTATAAAGAGTAAATTGCTTTTGCATCAAGAGCCTGTTTCTTGATAATTTCAGCTTGTGTGGATTCATCAGCATCTTTCTCAGTCACTTCTTTCCCTTTGTCTGAAGTAGTTGTTGCCTTTGGATTGATTCCTTTTTCAATGACATCCCACTCCAGTGGATCTTTAGATCTGAGAAATGCCTTCATTTTGTTCTTCCACACATTGTACTCAATTCTATTGGAGAAAACTCCTTTGATGTTTTGAAGTTAACAAAACTTATCCAAAGTCTATTATGAAGAATTCCAGAATTTTGTGTCAAAGTCTGAAGACTCCCAGACTTTGTGTCAAAGTCTAAAGACTACCAGACTTTAGGTCAAAGTTTGCCCACTCTGATAAATTCCAGACTAAACGATAGTGAATGATGAAGACTTTTCCAGATAAGGGATTATCTTTCTTTCTTTAAAAATTCGGTTCGTATGGATTATATGTGGACTTTTGGTTGGAAATCACATCTACGAGATTAGATATCTTTATTAGAATCAATTTGGATACATCAAATCTTTTTGGAAGGCAAGTATTTTTGGAAAGAATTTACTTATGGAAACCAAGATCTTGATTGTATGAGCGAACAAGATTGATGGGCTTTCATCACAATCTTCAAACGGCTGGAGATCTCCTTGATTGATTTTGTCCAATGGATTGATTGGAAGAATTCCTTTGGAAAGTGCCAATGGTCGAGAAGGCATGAAGGAGTATTTAAGGAGGACTCCCCAGTTGTTCGAAAGGTGCATAAAAGAGAAATTCCAAAGTTTGAAAATTTTCATTCCCTTGTTACTTCTTACTCTGAACTCTAGATTGTACTCAAAAGAGAGAGACTTATAGTGTGACTTCATGAGAGAGCAATATATACTCTTCACTGTGAAGTTGAGATCGCAAGACTGTAAATTCTCTTTTGATTCATAGTGGAATCCAGCCATAAGGCTGTCAGCGTGAGAGAGTGGACGTAGGCTTGATCTAAATCGAACCACTATAAATGATGTGTTCATATTCTCTTCCCTGAACTTCTTTATTTTGTTCGTAGCTCCATTTAACTGCTAAAGTTTGAACTAACTCAAAGTCTGTTGTTCTTCAGACTTAGTTTCTAAAGTAAAATATTTTCACTGTTCTTTGCAAAAAATTATTTTTACATCTATTCACCCCCTTGAGGTGTTCATACTAGCACTAACACTTTCCATCGAAATAAGGAGGTCTGGTGTTGCTCTCTGTCCTTCAACCAATTCTGGTGCCAGAATACTAGCCATATAAGATTTTTAGCTTAGAAGTAAAAACACTTCAACAAAATAAGCACACAAGCTCCGATACCAATTAAAAGTGCTAGTATAAACACCTAGAGGGGGGTGAATAGGTGTGAGAACAGATTTTGCGAAATACAGTAAAAATACTTTTACTTTTAAATTGAGTTTGATGAACAACGGACTTTGAAGAAGAATTCAGACTTTAACAACTATTTCGAAACACATAAATATATCACAACAGATAAAATAAAGGAGTTCAGGAAGAGAAATTGAACATGAGATTTATAGTGGTTCGACTTAGATTAAGCCTACGTCCACTCTCCACGCTGACAGCCTTCTAGCTGGTTTTCACTATGAATTGAAAAAGAGTGTTGCCTTATGAACTCGACTTCTTAGTGAAGAGATTCTACTGCTCTCATAAAGTCACTCTCTAGAGTTTCTCTCTTCTTCGAATACAAGTTTGAGCACTGTATGAGGAAGAATAAGTAATTTTGGAAGCTTTAGACTTTGGAATTCTTTTTTCACGTACCTTCTTGAATGACTTGAAAAACCTCCTTAAATACTCTTCTATGCCTTTTCGACCGTTGGCACTTTCCAGAGGAATTCTTCCAATCAACCTGTTGGATAGAATCAATCAAGAAGATCTTGAGCCATTTGAAGATTGATGATGAAAGTCCGAAGATCCTGGTCGCCCATACAATCAAAATCTAGGTTTCCATAAGTAGATTCTTTCCAAATAAACTTGTCTTCCAAAATGATATTACCGTTCTTGATTGATTTCAATAATAATATCCAAAGAAGATAAGTAAGATTTCCATCCAAAAAGCCATATATATCCTGTTCGCACTGAAGCCTTGAATAAAGAAAAATAATCCTGAGTCTGATTATATATTCGTTCTTCACTTGCGTTTAGTCTAGATCTTCATCGGAGTGGGGCAGACTTCTGATGTAAGATAGACTTTGAAGGAATTACACAGAAGTCTCGTCTTCCTCAGAATATAATTAGAAAAGTTTTGTCAGCTTCAAAACCTAATAGGAGTTTTCTCCAACATGCTCGACCTAGGTGGCCCTTGCCGGGGTTGAGCGACCTCCGCGAAGGGTTGCGTGACCCTTGTTGGGGGTTGCCCGACCCTAGTCGACCTTTACTAGTGGTCCTCGGGGGCAGACGACAGCCGTCGGCGATCCATCGGCAACAGATCTAGATTGCTAGCAGCCATTTAGTCTATGAGGGGCTTTTTTTTTTTTTTTTTTTGTATAACTAAAGTGCTTTGTATTAAGGGTGAGCGGTTCCAGATTTCAGTCGGAACCTGGAACTTACCCTCGAGTACGGGTTCCTCATTTTTCGGAACTTGGAACCTACTCGTCGAAATATGGAACCTAGAACCTACCCTGTCTAAATAAAATGTAAAATATAAAAGAATCTACTAGATCCTGGAACCAACCCTGGAACTTGTGACAGAAAAATGAACGCAACAATAATAAACAAGCTTGTCATTCATCAAAGATAGCACAAAATGAATAGAACTATCAATGGAGGAAAAGGATTCCTTGGCAAGGAACTCAACTAGATAAAAGTAGAGGTAAGCGGTTTCAAGTTCTGTGCAGATTCTAGCTAGAACTTGGAATCTATCTGTTGAACATATTCCTCATTTTTGGGAATTTGGGACCTACTTACATATTCTAGAACCTGAAATTTATCCCGTCACAGGTTCTAGGATTGCTTCCAAGGTTTGCTCAAGTTCCACCTATATTATTATTTGAACGATTACAATTCACTAACCATAACTTATATTTAGATACACAAAAAATATGAACATTAATAAAATAAAATTATTAGCCATAAAATGGAAACTCATACTAGTGCTCTAGATTATATACTCATCATCAAACGGTATGGAATATCAGAGAATTGCACGAAGACATAAACCAAGAAAAACATTAAAACTTATTTTTAGGTTACAGGTTTCAAATTCCAAGTTACATGTTCCTCCAACTAAGAACCTGTAACCTACCCGTTAAAACAGGTTTCTCGTCTTTTGGAACTTGGAACCTACCCTACCTAACTTGAAACTTGGAACCTACAGGTTCCAATCGGTTCGACTCTCAGGTTTCAGGTTCTACCCTGATACCATGCTCACCCCTACTTTATATGGGTATAATTTTTCCAAACACAATTTAACTCAAAGGTACTTCACAATGGACTTTTAAATTACGATTTAACAAACATAATTTGCATTTTGAAAAATTCCTTTAACTTAAAGTCCTTTACATTTTGCCAAAAGGCTTTCCCCAAAAATCCAACCAACCGCACCCTATAAATCTGAGCGCAAGCACTAGAGACCTAGGCCTGGCTCAATGGATTCGAGTCTGGGTGCCTCGAGCGGGGGAGTTGGGTACCCAAGCCCACGTGACTTGACATTAATAATAAATTCAACGTATTACTTTATAATAAATGAGAATTTGACTTGTGGATTTATCAAAGAGGATAGAGAAAACTAATGCCAAAAGCGAATAAGGATTGCCCCGAGGGGGCTTCATCAAAGCTCTAAACTTGGTTGAAGTTCTTTGATGTCGGTCACATGGAATAACATAAACATAAACTTAGCTAAAGAAAAAGTTTTCGAGAAATATTTTTTCTCAATTTTAAGAATAAGTACTTTCTTGATTGGAAATGCTTTTTCAATTGACTTATTATTTTGGTCGTTCCAAATATTGGAAAGACAACAAAATAAATTTCCACATAAATTCTTTTTCATGACTAGCTCATCATCAAATGTAAATAAATCAATTAATCTTTTAAGACATGCAATTATTCGTAGGTTATCCCTAGACATTAATAGGAAAATTACCAAAATGATTAAAAACTAATTGCATTTATGCCAATTTGGTTTTAAAATTTTCAATTGTGCCAATTGAAGTCTAAATATTTACATTTTGTCAATTTAGTCAATCCAATCAATTTTGATCAGGAATTGTTTATGTGAACACTAGTCATCTACATGGCATGACCAGCATTGATGTAGACAACTTTTTAATTTAAAAATATTTTTCAAATTTTTAATTGATTTTTTCTTTCTTTTCTTTTCCTTCTTTTTTTTTTTTTTTTTAATATGGCCGGTGAGGGTCGTTGGGGCCTTGTCAACCATTAGGCAGGGGTCATGAAGCCCTCGCCGCCCATAGTAAAAAAAAAAAAAAAAAGAAGGAAAAGAAGAAAAAAAAATAATAAGTCAAAAAAATTAAATATATTGTTAAAAAATCTCCCTATCAACATCAGTTGTATTATATAAGATGTTACACGTCCAAATCAATGGTTTTTGACCAAAATTAGTGAGATGGACTCAATTGGTAAAGCGTAAAAATATTTATAATTCAATTGGCACAAAAGTTTTGAGACTAAATTAGTACATGTCCATATATATTCATTGACATTTTTGTAATTTTCCCGACATTAATCAAATATACTTTTGAAACAGCCCTATTATGAACATTCTTGTCATGTAATGCCATAAAAATAAAGTGCCTCCCAGTCCCGTGAGAGCCTGTACCTAAGTTGGTTAGTAAAGAGGTGAAGACATTCACGTGCACAACACGTGCATTTACTTAATCCAAACAAAGCCTGAAGTTGTTGAGAAGACAAGTGGCAAAAGCCGAAAAGACGAGCTACACCAGTTAACACTCCACACATCGCTCAGATACTACAAAGAACACGGCACATCATTCCAACTAGGGGTGTCAATGGGTCAGGTCAAGTCGGGTTTTGATGTTACCCGACCCGACCCAAACCATAAGGGTCACATACTATGACTCGACTCGAACCGACCCAAAACACATTAGAGCCGCATCGAAAATTTGGGTCGGGTCGGGTTGGGTTTCTGGGTTTTCCCTAATCTTTTTTTTTTTTTTACCTCCATTTTCTTTGGGGTTCGGGTTGGGGGCACCATTTTCGATAATTAACCTTTCAACACATTAGACCCGAGTTCCAACGGAGAAACAGAATTTACAAAGAAGAGCAGCGGAAACTTCAGGCAACCGCACAAAAGGCTGAGGGCGAAGATAGAGCTCACGGCCATCACGCATGACAGGAACGTGTTGCGTATTTTGAGGATTTGAAAGTTGTTTTATAGTTGATTCTGGTCTTCAAATAAAAGGATCTTTATAGGTGGGAGAATGTCTGCCTTATTAACATTTTTTACTTCTTTTGCTAGGTCTAGAGAGAGCATTGGTTTAGACTGAAGATAGACCATTAAGCAATGCATGTATTATGCATTAAAAGTCCTCTCAATTGTCCATTTGCCCTAAATACCTGATCCTCACATCGGATCATTTCACTCTCCAGTGTTCTCAAGATGAATCCAATGCATGGCAATTAGATACAGAATGACGAACAGAAGCAACTACAGAGTCGGGAAACGGAGTGAATTGAGAGTATGCACTTCCGAAATCACGGAACCAATGTGAAAATGAGCAACAAAGCTTTTGTTTCAATCAAAGTGGTGATTCTCCAAGATGAATAGTTCTCTGGATGATGAGAGATGAAAGGAAGAGAGGGCCTCACTTTTATAGGGGGTTTAGAGGCGGTGGTTTAACTGTAGCACCCCATGATTTTGGCAGTCTTTTCACACGACTCTTGTCTGCCAGATTTATCGGCTTAGCTACTAAGTTTTTGAGCAATCCGTGTGAACGCTGTGGATGAATACTTTTCAACTACGGACGAAGGAAAATGTGGTCATGTGTCGCCTTGGGGAGCAAGTTCACGCGGGAATGAAATAATGGCGGTCGCTCTCTCTGCGTTGAGATATGGGACCAGAGATGGGGACGCGGATGTCGACACCTTCTTATTTGCGGCTGGACGGTTCTGGCTTGGTTAGATGAGCAGATAAATTTTGCTCCTTTGGGCCGCAAAAACAACAGCGATTGAGGGGTTGGAGACTACCGACCAAAAAAAAGGGGTGCGGACTTGCTCTCGTGGATCTGATTTCGTTTTGTGCTTATTAAATTAACCATCCTTTTGATTTTACTGAGCATACCCTTCAATGCAGTTAAAACAATTATCAACTGATTAGTATTTAGAGCTACAAAGTGTTATAATTTTCTATTGTTGTGGGTGGCGAGTATGTTAGGCGAAACTTTCTTACTTTACCTAAGGGATTTGAATTAGGCCCCCGCAATTGTAGTTCGCCCAAGATGAAACAAGTCTATTTTATTGGGAGAAGTGCCAAAAAAGTCACTAACCTGCACTTTTATGCGATTTAATCTGCTTTTTGGTTTTGCGATTCGATCTAAACCTTTTTACGTTGTCTTATTCAGTCATTTTCCGGCCAATTTTGGCGGTTTTGCTATTTGGGCCGGCCGACATGGCATGATCGGCGCCGACGTGAATAACTTTTAATAATATTTTAATATTTTTGAATTTTTTGAATTTTTTGAATTTTTGAATTTTTATTTTAATTTTAATTTTTTTTTTTTTTTGTCTTCTTCCTCCGGCCGGTCACCGAGGTCCGGCGACCGGCCGGAGGAAGAAGACAAAAACAAAAAAAAATTAGAATTAAAATTAAAATAAAAAATTCAAAAATTCAAAAATATTAAAATATTATTAAATGTTGTCCACATCGGCGCCGATCATGCCACGTCAGCCGGCCGGCTAGTCTGAAAATCCGGCCAAAATTGGCCGAAAGGACTGAATTGGCACAACGTAAAAGGTTTAGGACTCGAATCGAAACCAAAAAGGTTTAGGATTAAATCGGCATAAAGGCAAAAGGTTTAGGACTTTTTTGGCACTTCTCCCTATTTTATTATAGCTATCGCCCTACTTAAAAAAAAAAACCTTCCATCTTTGAATCTTGTTCCTTTTCCTTTCAGACTGATCAAATTGGTAAATTAGCAAATGATTTCATAATAATAAGTTTCTCGGCTTAACTAGTAGAAGATGTTCGATTTCTTGACCGCCAATTTGAGTTGCCGGAGTTACTTGAATGACAAAGATGGAGAGCATATGCCATTGTCCGCGATGTTTGCTGTTAAAGCCCCTATCTTTCAATTAATCCTGGTCAATTTGTTCAGGCATGCCAATGGTGCTCTTGAGGAGCTCAGTAACATATCAATCTAGTTCAGAACCTTCAAATCTTCTGCATAAAATATATGGAATCATTTGATCCGAAGCCTAAAACGACGGATACCATCACACTAATTTTCAGTGTACCATTGAATAATATTGGTACACAAACAACATAGAGAAACTTCCATCAACCTCCACAACACTTCAGACAGCTGAATCTGATCATCCAGCGAAACTACTCAAAAAGATAAAACTGGTATTGGTTACTGGTCGTAGCCAAAACATGAAATCCCCAAGACACGTTTATTGCTGACACGGCGTCATTGCTGTCCAAGACCCAACTCCAAGCATCCTCTCTAGTCAGCAGTCAGAGCGAGAGTATCGAGTTGCTCGGTTATTGGAGTTGGTGTTGCAGCCACGACTTCCTGTTCTTGTTGCTGCTCCTGTTCCTGTTCCGGTTCTGGTTGCTCTGCACAGGCATAACGCCTCCCGAACCGACCATGCGCATGGCACCTCCTCCCTTTGTGCCCATGACTGTGACGTTTGCAATGACCATGATGACCATGTTTGAGAAGTCCATGCCCGTGGACTAAAAGAATCCTCACATGATGCCCATGTCCGAGAGTACGGAGTTGCTTGGTCATCAGAGTTGGCGTCGCAGCCACGACTTCCTGCTCCAGTTGCTGCTCTTGCTCCTGTTCCGGTTCTGATTGCTCCGTACAGGTATGATGCCTCCCAAACCGGCCATGCGCATGGCACCTCCTCCCTTTGTGAACCTGACCTTGACCTTTGCAATGACCATGATGACCATGTTTGAAAAGTCCATGCCCATGGACTAGAAGAACCCTCACATGATGCCCATGTCCAAGAGTATCGAGTTCCTCGGTTATTGGAGTTGGCGTCGCAGCCACAACTTCTTGTTCCTGTTGCTGCTCCTGTTCTTGCTCCGGTTCCGGTTGCTCCATACAGGTCTGACGCCTTCCGCACCAGTCATGCGCATGGCCCTCCCTCCCTTTGTGACCATGGTCGTGACCTTTGAGATGACCATGATGACCATGTTTGAAAAGTCCATGCCCATGGACTAATGGAACCCTCACATCATGCCCATGTCCATGTCCATGGAACCCATGACCCCTATGTCCTTTGAGACCATGCCCAAAGGGAAGTCCTACATGGGGACCATGCCCACCATGATGCCCATCTCCGCCTCCGTTACACATCCCATGATGACGATGTCGACCGTGATTATGCCTTCCCTCGTGACCCATTCTCATCTTTATCCTCTGTTTCGTATATAACCCCGACTCTGTTTCAGTCTTGACACAAGAATAGCTGTCTGGATGATGAGAGATGAGAGGAAGAGAGGCCCTTATTTATAGAGTTTCACGAGGCGGTGGTTCAACTGCAGCAGTCCACCAAACATGGCGATCTTTTCACACGCCTCACTGCCAAATTTCATAGCTTAGCCATTAAGTACTTAAGCAATCCGTGTGTGAACCACGGCAAACGCCGTCGAGTGTTTGTCTTGGGGAGCAAGTTCGCGCCTGAATTAATCATGGAGGTTGGTGGCCCTGCTTTGGGACACTGACCAGAGACGTGGATGTCGACGCGTTCTAATGTGCGGCTCCGCGTTTATGGCTTGGTGTGCACGTAGCATGAGGAAATACATTGCTCCTTTGGGCTACAAAAAAGAAACCGATTGAATTGGAGATTTGCTCTGTGAATCCGATTTCCTTTTGTCCTTATTTTATTAACTAGACGTTTGATTCTATTAGGCATACCCTTCAATGCAGTTAAATTAACTATCAACCTCCCCAAGAAAAGGCAACGCATTTGTTTCCTGATGACATTTGAGGAAGGAACCATACTTTAACTTTTGCCGAAACAACACAGTGATATTATAATTGATTTAATTAATCTAATTTTGATTATTAAAAACCAATGACAAATTTAATCAGACGAGGATTGGGGCCATGTTTTCCTCCTACAATAAGAACCTAAAGACAACACTTCTTTTTATGAGAAGCGAAAAGATTTTGTTTGGCGAATGGACGACTAGAAGTAAGATTTGTGTATAAACATGCCATACTGTTGGGCGGGGTCTCTCATCCTTTCTTGGGTCCTTTCTTGGATGAACTTGTTTTAGGATACTTTGATGTGGACTTTGCTTTTCTAAGGATTGAAATTGATTGAACTAGCTCATAAAATTTGAAAGCGGAGAACTCCCCATCATTTCCAATCCAGTCTTCCAAATACGTGATTTGTGGGGATCTCATTCAACCTGGGCTGATACCTTGATTTGGTGTCCTTCTTGTCATTTCAATTAATTAGATCTCTTTATTAAAGGCATGGCACGCCATATGTGATTGAATGCCAGGAAAAATATGAATAGTTGATCCCTTCAGGCATGGCCGCACGAGCAAAGGCATCTAATTAAACTCGGGTGGAGCTTTGACACATGATCAACTCGCTTTTCCTTGCGCACGGGCCTTAACCTTATTTTTTCTTCCTTAACCATCCATAACCCTCTATTTTTTTCTTCTAAGCACAAGTCAGTAATAGCACTATACTGCTTCATAAGAAGGATGCTTTTACACGGGCTGCTTTAAACGACTTGCCTTAGACAAATTGCCTTTATAGGGCTTTGGGCTTCCATTCCAAGCGGGCAATAATTCATCACGTGGTAGTGAAATTAGTTTGCAGGTACTCTGTAGTTCTCCACTTCTTGCAATGGCTATGATGATCTAATAAGAGGAAATAACCAAAGAAAGTTCGACTTGGGGTGTTGATTATGTAGGCAATTTTTTTTTTTTCCGGTTTTTTCATGATATTGATTGGTCAAGATCTTTGATCTCTATCGATAATTAATGAAAAATATGAAATGAATAACCCCTTCGTGCCCTTTGATGATTAAGCTTCGTAATTAGCTCTTCGTTAGTAGTTCTGCCTAAGTTTGATTGGTTACTTAAAGGGCTATCTAATCCGATCAATTTTTTTTTTTTCAAATATGATATAATCAACGTAAAGAACCAGAGAAGCCCGTCGCGTGGGCTTCAGCATACAAAAGATCTAAGAGAGAGGCAGGAGGGGACGTAGCCTAGTCCGAAGGTAAGGTGCCATTACAATGGGCCTTAGCAGCCCAATCAGCCACAAAATTGGCCTCTCTTCTACAGTGTCACACACTTAGGTTAGAGAAAAGTGAAAGCTTGGCCGCCGCTTCTACAAGGAGAGGTCTCACCTCCCATGGTGTCACGAGTGGATCTTGGACGGCTTTCACCAACACCAGACAGTCGGATTCAATGATAAGGCGATCCTAATCCTTCCCTTCTCGTAGCAGATGATCAAGGGTGATGAGGAGCGCTTGGATCTCGCTTTGTAGAGCTGAAGTTGTTGGAAAATCACAGGTAAAGCCATGTAAAAGAGTGCTTGAATGATCTCTATGGATGCTCGCCATCGCACCTGTTATACTATCAGGATGATAGGCCCCATCGATATTAATTTTCACCATTCCAGGTTCTGGTGGCCGCCATAGCATATTAGATTGAAGAGAAGATTGGGATGTTCGCATCAGCGACTAGGCAGAAAGATTGGCAGTGAGAACTTGGGCAAAAGCCATATCCATAACCTAAAGATGAGCGGGACGTTGTTGCCGAAATACGAACCAGTTGCGCGCCTTCCATATTTGCCACAAAAGAGCGGCAATCATTTCCCGATCAAGATAGGTATGCCGTTGTTCAATCTGAGCTACTAACCACGCATCCATCCTTGTTACTGATCGTTTAGTTATGTGAATATTAATCTGTGAATGCAACCATATACGGCGCGTCCATGGACATAGAAGGAAGAGGTGTTTTGTAGTTTCTAGTATGAGGTTAGAACAGAGAGGGCAAGTTGGGTCTGTAGTGATGCATCTTTGGAATAGATTAGCTTTCGTGGCTAGAGCATTATGGCAAACCGACTAGAGGAAAGGTCGAATTTTAGGGGCAAGTTTCACAGCCTATATAGTTTTCCATAGTAACTTGGGTGGGTGATAAGATGAAGAAGCTATGTTCAGTTGGCTACTGGGAATGGCTTTTCTGAAGATGTGATATCCATTTTTCACAGAATATGTGCCATTTGCCGTCCCAGTCCAAATAACTTTATCAGAAGTGTATTGAGGTATAACCTGAAGTTTGAGAATATCTTGGACTGTAGAGGCATCAAATTGTTGGTTAAGAAGAGGAATATTCCAATTGTTGCTATACGGGTCCAGTAGGTCAATGATAAGTAACGGGGCATTTCGAGTAGCAGGGCCCCCTATGACTCCTCTAGGAAGCCATCGATCTTCCCGGATTTTAATTGATTGTCCATTACCAACAGACCATCGGATATGAGGTAAGATGGACTCCCTCCCAAATAGAATACTCCGCCATCCCCAGGAAGGTCTTGACCCCTATCAGCATGCATAAAATCATAAGAGTGAAAGTAAAGCCCTTTAAAAAGGGTACTCCATAATGCCGTTGGATTCTGGAATAATCGCCATGCTTGTTTGCCAAGCATGGCTTTATTAAAGTCTTGAAGATCCCGGAATCCGAGACCCCCACTATCTTTGCTTCGTTTAAGAACAGCCCAATTTTTCCAGTGTATGCCTACTTTCGTACAATCTTTCTGCCACCAAAACCGAGCAACTTTCTGTTCAATGGAGCAGCAAATAGATGTAGGGATTTTAAAAATGGACATGGCATACTGAGGTATTGCTTGTACGACAGTTTTAAGTAAAATTTCCTTTCCACCCTTAAATAGCAGACTTTCTTTCCATCCCTCCAGTTTGGCATTTACCCTCCCCAAACTCCAAGCAAACATGTCCCGCTTAGATCTGCCCCAATCTGATGGTATACCTAGATACTTTCCAGTCCTTTGAATCACTGGGATTCGAAGTACTCCAGCTAAATTTTCTTGTAGACTAAGAGGATAGGCTTTGCTAAAGAAGATTCCAAATTTATTTCTATTAACAACTTGGCCAGTAGCAAAGCAATATTGATTGACAATGTTTGCTAAATTCTAACATTTAATCAATTTACCATCTAAAAAGAATATAGCATCATCAGCAAAGAACATATGAGATAGAGTGGGACACCACCTGTTCAGTTTGATGCCTTTGAGATGACCAATGGTAATGGCTTGGTGTATAAGATGGGACAATAGATTCACTAGAAGGATAAAAAGGTAGGGGGATAGGGGGTCTCCATGTCTGATACCTTGGGTAGGCTGAAAACAAGGTGAAAGTTCATCGTTGAATTTCACACTAAAAGACACTGTCGTTATGCATTGCATGATCCATTGTACCCATGTAGTATGAAAGCCTAGGGTGAGTAGATAGTCTTGGAGGAAATCCCACTCAACCCGGTCATATGCCTTCTGCATATCCATTTTGAGGACGGCTCGAAATTTTCGTCGGCATTTTCTAACTTTAATTTGATGAAGCACCTCTTGGACTATTAAAATATTATCCTAAATTTCACACCCACTTACAAAGGCGCTTTGCTCCTAGGAAGTAAGCACAGGCAGGTAGGGCTTAAGGCGATTGGCAATCACCTTAGAAATGATTTTATAGGCATAATTGCAAAGACTGATGGGACAGTATTGGTCTAATCTTTCAGGACGTGGTACCTTAGGGATGAGGGATATGACGGTTCTATTGAGGTCTAGCGACAGGACTTCAGAAAGAAAGAATTGTTGCATTGATAAGAATAGGTCGTCCTGGAGAATATCCCAATGATGTTGATAGAAAAGTCCGTTCAAGCCATTTGGGCTTGGGGCTTTGGTAAGCCCCAGTTGGAATGTAGCCTGTTGAACCTCCTTCCTAGTGACAGGAGCAATTAAGGACATGTTCATCTCGTTAATAATAACCCGAGGACGTTGTTGCAGAATAGGCTAGTAATCTTGATGTCCCACTGTCTGATATAGATGTGAAAAGAAATCCGTCGTCATCTTCTTTAAAAGTCCGGGATCACGCACCCAAGCTTGGTTGTCATCCTGCAACATACTAATTTTATTGCGTTGTCTTCTTTGAATGGTTGTTGCATGGAAGAATTTAGTGTTTTTATCCCCCCATTTGAGCCAGTTGATTCTAGAACACATCGCCCAGAACTGTTCTTCTTGCTTCCATAATTTCTAGATTTGCTCTTTCAGGTGAGTAACTAGCAATGCATCATAATGATGAAGGGTCTGATTAGTGTGACTTTGAAGTTGCTGGTACAAAGCTGCAAGTTGATGATGTCTCTTGGAGAATTTGGATCTGCTCCACTGAGCCAGAGCTAAAAACACTGCCTTTAGTTTTGAAGGTAGGGCAGAAGTGTGCGGCTATGTGGAGATCCATGACCGAGCAACGATGTCACGGCAGTCAGGGTCTTGGATCCAAAAGGCTTCAAAGATAAAAGGCCGATGGCGTCGACAAGGTACGGCTGCATTGGTTAAGAGCAAGGGGCTGTGGTCTGACCCCACCGCAGGTAAAGCAAACACCTCAGCCTCAGGGAAAGCGAGGCGCCAGTCCAAATTACAAAGAGCCCTATCCAACCGTTCCTTGACAAAATCATCACCAGCCCTATGGTTCATCCAGGTAAAAGAGCAACCCTTGCTTTCTATGTCCATGAGTGAGCAATCATGTAAGACATCTCTAAAAGCTTGCATCATATTATAGTCGGCAAAGCGCTTACCTATTTTTTCCCAGTGGTAGAGTACTTCATTGAAATCACTGACACAAATCCATGGAAGGGTGTTGGTGGCGCAGATAAGCCGTAGGGTGGCCCAAAGTAGACGGCGATGCTGGATATTAGGTGGGGCATGAAGGCAGGTGAGTCTCATCTGATTACCTCCCATTAAATCGGTGCAAATGACATCAAAAAACTCCGGAGCAGAGCGGTCCAACGTTATATTAAACTGATCATTCCAAAAAAGAGCCATCCCCCAAGCTAAACCAATGGGATTCAGCAAAAAAGAGTTAGGATATCCGAGTCGTTTTTGCACACGTTGGACTACGACTTCTTGGTTCTTCGTTTCCATAAAAGAAATAAGGTCGGGCCTCTCCTTAGTCACTAAGGCCTTGAGGGATTTAACTGTCAAGGGGTTGCCCAGCCCCTGGCAGTTTCAACTCAAAAGTTTAATTTGTCACTCGATGGCTTTTTTGGGCAAGCCACCACAGCCCATTGGCCGACTTCTTTGGCTTCCAAGATAGGAGTATCCATTAGTTGTGTGTCATCAATGTCATCGTGCCGATTTAGTCATGGGACATAAGGAGTATACCGCTTCAATTTTTTGCTTGTACCTGCTTTGGTGTTGAGTCGGGTTTGCTTTGTCTTTTTTGAGTTGGAGACACTTAGTACCATATCTTGAGGAGATTTCATCTTTGTAGAGACAAGATCCATTACTACTCGTGTTGGAGATTTTGACCGTTGGTCTGCTGAAGCTACTGATTGTTTCTCTGTTGTAACAGGATGCTGGGTAGATACATCAACATTCTGAAGGGGAGGCAGGTCTGGCGCATGAAGGATTCCCCTGTTACTGTGATCGATAGGGGGCTGAGCCACCACTAGCTGATGCAAAGGTGGGGGAGTTTCTAGGATGACCTCTTCCAGTAATTCAAGTATGTCTTGCGGTTCATAGAAAACTTTCTAGTAGGGACTATGTTCCCGAACTTCCGCCCTTAGCCATTGACCGTATGCCATTTTTTCTTTGCCCTCCATCTTAGCTTCAGTAAAAGGGTAATCCTTGCAGTACATAGCATAGTGTTTTGAGTTTATTACGGGAATAACAGAAATGGGATAAGTGTTCATATCGAAAATCTAACCATAATGTCTTTCCATTGAGTTTGATTAACTGTCTCGTCTTTAATGGTTCCTGTACATCAAGATCAACCCTTGCTTTCACAGCTCGGAGTGAAGTACCCTCCTTTCTATCTATACAAACTTCCAGTACTTTGCCTATGTGCCTGACGGCTCTTTCTATCATATTGACAAAGCACCATTCTAATGGAAGACCAAAGACTTGCACCCAGAATGCACAAGTTGAAAAGTCATAACAATGCAACGGCGTATCGGGGATCCAAGGCTTGAAGATTACTAAATGGCCTGAAAAAAGCCAGGGGCCCCCATCCAAAACACACCGTCTTTCTACATTAGATTTGAATTTAGTGACATACAATCCTGCTTCTCGAATAGAAATATCGACCTAGTCTGTTCTTCAAACATGCCTTAAAGTACTTTGAAAGGCTTGTAAATTTATGGGTGGATTGGAGAGAATTTTACCGACCAAAATCAATTGGCATTCTTCAATTTTCATTGCAGGTGGCGCCTCATTCCAGACCTCAATCCCCTGTTCTGGCCAGAGTTGGCCCATTCGGGAGCATAGGGCAGCAAGACAAGAGACTCCTTCATCAGCATGTTCGTCCATGAGTTCAGGGTATAGCAATCAGCATCAACCAGAGAGACAATTGTGAAAGAGGAAGGACATGCAGCATTTATGCGAATTGGGTCGAGATGGTTGAACTCCGAATCATATCGACCAGTGACGAGAAGGAAGTGAATTGGGCAGAAATCAAAGATGGGTAAGAATTTGGAGGAGAAGACGAAGTCCAGATCAAAGTGTCGCGACCTAATTTTTCGGGTGCACCACCTAAAACTAGGTTAATGGACTACTAAGTCTTTAAGCTTAGCTCGGGCTCTCCCAAGCCCATATTAAATCGCAACTTAAAGTTTTAACATGCAAAAGATTATTATCTAGGAGTCGCCACTAATCAGTTTAGGGTAGGTCAATTAGACACCTAAGTAAAATAATGGGAGAATTATCTTACTCCCACGAATAAGAGATTTTGGGTACGAGGACTTGGTTACAGGACTTCTCCTAACGCCTTTCGGTACCTTTCTCTTTTAATTTTCAAAAATGTTTTGTAGGCAGCTTGATTTGATTTTAATTTAGCTTCCTAACATGTAAGGCGATCATGCGGGTGCGCATACTACCAATTTAACACTCAAGAAAGCAATTAAATAACGCAAAACCTACCTCAAAGCAACGAAAGTATCTGCATTGTTAAATCAGAATTCACATTAGCAATCCTAGATATGATTTTTAATTAACAAGCAACCACTCAATTTTTTCTTTCACTTTTTAACAAAAATATAGTCCATACGCAATGCAATGCTTCTAATCTAATATGAAATAATATTGCATGGCAAAATGTGTTTTCTTAATGAATATGCGATAATTAAATATGCAATCTGAATTAACTAAAATGTCCTAATTCTAATAACGGGCAATTTCTAATTCAATGAACCTAAAAACAACTAAATGATGTGCATTTGATATCTCTATTTTTAAAAATGCAATCTATTCTAAAAATTGAGTCTAATTTATGCAAAGACGAATTTTATTTTTCACTTTTATTCATGAAACTCGAAATTTAAGGGAAAATGCAAAAATGATCTAGCTAGATTAAGATTCTATCTAATTTAAACTAAGGATTAAGTCATATTAAATCCTAACTTAAACTAAAACATTATCTTAATCTAAAATGCAATTTATCTAAAAAGATTATCTAAGTTTAGAATGGAACATGCAATTCTAATCTTATATGCACAATGATTTTTTATTTTTTATTTAACGAAAATTCATAATTAAGATCACTAAAAATGAAAATCAAACTAAAGTGAAATACTATATATTCTAAATGCTTTCTTAACATGCATTTAAAAAAAAATGATCAATCATGCAATTCATCTAAAGATCTATCTAGACCTAAAATTAAACATGCAATATGCAATGACGTGCAGAAAGCATGCCCTAATTCTACATGACATATGCATGATATATTTTTTTTTTTTTATAAAATTCGAAATTTAAAATTGCCACGTAATTAAACATGCAACTAACATCCTAAATGAATGCATTTTTTTTATATATTTTTTAAAATTCGAAATAAAATCTCTATGCAAGATATGCAAGATAACAACAAACTGAATCCTAATTCAAATATTTTTTGGATTTTTTTAGCGGTTTTCCAAAACAAGCAATTATCAACTAAACATTAAATCTAAACAATCAAGATATTCAATCAAATAAAGGATTAAAATAATCGGAAAAAAAACAGTCAAATTAACGATTATCTAATCCTAAACATCACGACAAAGGATTCAAAATAACTAAAAATCTGATCCGAAATCTTACGGATCAAATTAATAATCATATTGATTCAAAGAATTAAAATACTATCAACAAACCCCCAAAAATTAATATAATTAAAAAAAAAATGACCAAACGTCTTACGGTCAAATTAATAATTACAATAATTTTAGGAAAACCCTATGGATAATGCCTACAAAATTCATGAAATGAAGATCACTTCAAATTTACACAATAACAACTAAACTTAAAAGAAATAAATAAAATAAAGTAAATAGAAAAAGAAAATAAAACTACCTAATTTCTTTTTTTTTTTCTTTTTGTTTTTTTTTTTTCCTTTCCTGCTTTCTTCACCCACGGCTGAGCGGCTTCGGTGGATCACCAAGGGTTGGGTCGCCGGCATTCAGAGCTCCGGCGAAAACCAGCAACGGGCTGATCGACGGCGAGCGGTGGCGTCGCGAGGAGCAGCAGCAGGCAGCCTCACTCGGGCTCAGGCAGAGAGCGGAGTAGCTCGAGTTAGGCTCGGGTGGAGGATCAGCGTCGGGTTGTGGCAGAGGATTGGCGTTGGGCTGTGGCAGAGGATCGGCGTCGGGCTGTGGGTGGAGCGGCTCGACTCGAGCGACGGGAGGCTGCTGGAACTCGGGCGATCAGGGGCGTAGCAGCAGCGGAGGTGTAGTGATTCGACTCGGGATCTGCTGGGTCGCGAGTTGCAGACAAGTCGGGGGCAAGATCGGTGTTCTGGTGCGGCAGATTGGGCTCCAAGCGGGCAGTGGTAGGGACGGTCTGGCGTCTAGGTCATCAGATACAGAGGCTTGAGCAGCGATGACCGGCGTCAGACAGCGGGCTGCTGCAGGAGGCAAGGGGAAAATTAACGTCGTGGCGGAGTTGCTAGTGTAGTGGCCGACTGGGAAGCAGGCAGAGCGGATTGCAGCTCCGGGGTGGCAGATTGGGTGGTGGCGTCGACGGAGCGGACTTGGGATCTGCGGTGCTGCAAGTCGCGAGGGGGACTTCGGCTACTGGCGGCTTGGGCAGCAACGAGCGAGCAGGAGGGGACGCGGCAGGCGCTGGGTTGAGCGAGCAGCAGCGGTGTCATAGGCGGATCTCGAGCAGTGTAGACCGGCGAGGGGACTCGGAGCGGCGCAGCAGTCGCGGCTGGCTTCGGGGCTGCGAGCGTGAGCAGCGAAGGGAAGGAGATAGTGAATAGTCACTGTCCCCACACTGCTCCTCCTTTTGCTTTTTTGCTTTTCCCCTCCTCCACGCACGGCTCTTCCTTGCTTTTCCTTTCTCTTTTGTGTTGATTTTTTTATTTTGAAAAACCGAGAAAAAGCCCCCCACTTCATGAACTCCGTACGCACCCTTTTATAAGCGAAACAAAATGTGATCTTTTTTTGTTAATATTTCATCCTACGAATATTACTTATGACTTCCTGATCACAAAATTCTTATCTCATGAATATTCTCCTCCGATTTCCTCATCTATTGATAAAGATAAGATTACAATGCGATTTTCTTAATTTCCAAAAATCATAATATCGCAATCAAATCTTAATTTTTCACAAGATAATTGATTAAGAAAAACAACGGGCTTGGGTTAATTTGTTCCTTTCGTGGGCCTAGCCTGACCAACTGAATCAAAGCTCAGAATTATTAATTCGAACCCATCCACCACCAGTCCTAAAAATAAAAATGCAAAACATGTAAATTAAAAATAAATGCACCTAAAATTATATGCTATGCAATTGAATTATAATATATTATTATTTTTTTTAGGGGTTAAAAATTAATCCCTAATTTTTTATGCAATAAATGACTAAATGGGTTGCCCAAAATTTAGGTGTCGACACAAAGCGAGGCAATTGAACAAATACCTTTCATTAGAAATGAGTTGAGGTAAGTGAACTCCAAATCATAGTGACCCGCAGTGATGGTGAATTGAATTGGGCAGAACTTGAAGATGGGTGAGAATTCAGAACAGGTTCCGGATAGAGGAAAACATCAATGGTAGAATTGGAGATGAAAGGAAACACTGGGTTGAGAAACATGGAGGGATGCGAGGATGGAAAGGGAGGTGTGAGATTAGGTTTTAGGGTTTGAAACTACCATGAAGGTAGAAAATAACTCTGCATGTCGAGAGAAACTTGAGGGTCTTCCTTGATCCCTTAAATTAATCCGATCAAATTAAAAACTGCCATTCATTAGTGAGGCCTTTTTTTTTTTCTTTGTGTGTGAAAACAAGTAAATGATGAATGTTGCTAGTCTTCGCCTCCAACCCAATCAGGAGAGAACTCAAGAAGATAGTAAAAAAATAAGTAAAAAAAAAAAATGAATTAGAAGAACCCAGATTTCAAATGAACAAATTCAAATTTGAAATGGATCTTTCTAATTCTCGAAGAATGAGGGGCAAGGAGGTTGATTGAGAAAGATCTCTTGTTCTTATTATAAAATTGTAATTGGATCCGCAAATGTTTGGTTAAAAAAAGAATCTTCTCCTTTGAGAATAATCCAAAATGGAAAGTGTTTGATTATGGTATAAAAACGTAACTGAATTGATCTTAATTACTCTTTAGGATGGAGTGAAAGAAGGGAGGAGATTCTCGAATAAGGAAAAGAACCCAATGACTTCAAAAGAACTGAACTACTAATGATGAGTCACATGCTTGACAGTATTTAATGCTTTAGTCACGTGTCTACTGATATCGACCACCCGTCCACTTTTTGGTGCAACCACTTACTAATTTATTGGATTAAGTTTCACTCCTTCGAATGCTAAATGACAATCTCTGGAACAAGATGTACTACTAATTGTATTTCATAGGATGGTAACATTTGTGTTGAAACTTCGGTTGTGATAATCATTTTATTTGTCAGTAAACTTAGTGGTCTGGCTTTTGTTCTAGCCTTGGTACTAATTTACTTTACTATGCTAATGCTTCTGACCCATAGATTACTTGGCAATGGCTTAGTATCTAACCAAAAATAAACTTTCATGAAATGTGAAAAGCCGCAATAATCACCAGATTTATGACCTTACTGGCTTGAGTTAGACCGGGGAAGGAAAGGAGAACAGGATAGTCCGAAGCAATTAATAGCTCACTTTATTTTGTTTTATTTTTGCATAAATGATCAGTGTGATAATGATTGAATACTATTGCTTCTTTGAACCAAATCAAGAATCCCTTCTATACGATGTAAAATGGTTCTTATTTTATTGTTGATCAGATATTTCGCTTCCCCTAAATAATAAGGTTTATCAGAGATTTTGGCGTGATCAGTTAATGAGTATCACATCTCAATCACTCAATCGGTTCACTAATCCATCATTCTCTATCATGCATGATGATTGCTCATAGCGGGAATCCCTTCTAGCTGGAAGAATTCTTGTGTGACGCAGATGCATAAATAGCCGCTGCTCCCTGACGAGTTCCATAGGCCAGCCCTTAGTTTGGTCCGGTTGCTTGAAGGGCTATTTGATCCGATTCGATCAACTTCATAAGCCATAGATAGCGTGCTAGCTCGTTTGCTCTTCCTCTATATATGAGCGAGACTTCATCCAAACCTTCCATCAATTGGGCGAGACCGCCTTCTTTTCTGGGCTTAAGCCGTAAATTCTAACTTAATCAAAAAAAGCTTAACCCGTGGGAGATGTCTTATTTTCTTCATCGCCAATTTGAGTTGCCGCAATTACTTCAATGAGAAAGAAAGCATATGCCATTGTCCGCGATGGGTGCTGTTGATGCCCTTAATCTCTAAATTGGATCAGGTCAAATTGTTCATGCATGCCAATGGGGCTCTCAATGAGCTCAGTACTACATATCATTTCTAGTCTAAAACCTTCAGATCTGAATAACAGATAAGGGAATCATCTATCTGATCCGACGCCTCAGCGATGTCATCACATAGGGTACCATAGTATATGGGTACACAGACAGTACAAAGAAACTTTCTTTGACCTCTGCAGCACATCAGCCAATGCTGATCATCTAAGGAAATTACCCAAAAGGATGGCACGGCGTCGTTATTGTCCAAGCCCCAATTTCAAGCGTCCTCTCTAATCTGCAGTCAGAGCGAGAGTGCCGAGTTGCACGGTTATCAGAGTCGGGGACGCAGCTCCGACTTCCTGCTCCTGCTCTGGTTGCCCCATACAGGGATGACGCCTCCGGCATCTGCCATGCACATGGCGCCTCCCTTTGTGACCATGACCGTGACCAGGACGATGACCATGACGACCATGTATGGAAGGTCCATGTCCATGTCCCAAAGGACCCCTCAGATGATGCCCACGTCCGCGTCCGCGTCCATGTCCATGACCATGACCATGATCCCCGCCCCCATTTCCTAACACACCCCTCAGATGATGCCCATGTCCATGATCAAGATCTCCTCCGAGACCATTCCTGCTGAGAAGTTCTCCTACTTGGCAACCACGCCTGCCACGATGCCCATGTCGGCCTCCATTACCCATCCCATGATGACGATGTTGACCGTGATGATGCCTTCCCTCGCAAGCCATGCTCATTTTCATCCTCTGTTTAGTCTACCCCCCAACTCCGTTTCAGTCTTGACAGAGGAATAATTCTCTGGACGATGAGAGATGAAAGGAAGAGTGGGCCCTACTTCTATAGGGGGTTTAGAGGCGGAGGGGCCAGCGGGGCTAACCTAGATTTGAGTTGAGGGTGCCCAAATTTGGGCGATGCTGGCGCCAAGCGAGGGCTGGTGACCCTCGCTGGCCCTCACCTTGGCCCAACGCAACTCACCTAGATTTGGGCGACGTCTGCTCTTGCCAACCTTTGGTGAGGCCTTGTTGGTCCCGGGCGAGGGCTGAAATTACCAAGATCTGGGTGAGCCTCACTTAAGGCCAGGCTAGATAGCGCCGGCCCCCCTCCCCCTAAGGCTGTGACTTTGTCAGCCCCTCCGGCAATGGGTGGCAATGGTGGCGCCCTATTGGCAAGGCCTCCCTTCTTTTTTTTTTTCGTTGTTATTTTGTAAATTAAATCTCCACTTCTCGGAATGATTATGAATATCTAATCAAAGGAAATAATCAAAGAAAGTCCGACCTTGGGTGGTGAGTATGATAGGCGAAACTTTCTTACTTTACCTGAGGGATTTGAATTAGGCCCCCGCAATCATATATCACCCGAGATGAAACAAGTCTATTTTATAATAGCTATCGCCCTACTTAAAAAAATAGACTTCCATCTGTGAATCTTGTTCCTTTTTCCTACGGACTGATCAAATTGGTACATTAGCAAAAGATGCCATAATAATAAGTTTCTGGGCTTAATTAGTAGAAGATGTTCGATTTCTTGATCGTCGGTTGCTGGAGTTACTTGAATGACAAGGATGAAGAGCATATGCCATTGTCCGCGATGTTTTCTGTTAAGGCCCCTATCTTTCAATTAATTCTGGTCAATTTGTTCAGGCATGCCAATGGTGCTCTTGAGGAGCTCAGTAACATATCAATCTAGTTCAGAACCTTCAAATCTTCTGCATAAAATTTATGGAATCATTTGATCCGAAGCCTCAAACGACGGATACCATCACACTAATTTTCAGTGTACCATTGAATAATATTGGTACACAAACAACATAGAGAAACTTCCATCAACCTCCACAACACTTCAGACAGCTGAATCTGATCATCCAGCGAAACTACTCAAAAAGATAAAACTGGTATTGGTTACTGGTCGTAGCCAAAACATGAAATCCCAAGACACGTTTATTGCTGACACGGCGTCATTGCTGTACAAGACCCAACTCCAAGCATCCTCTCTAGTCGGCAGTCAAAGCGAGAGTATCGAGTTGCTCGGTTATTGGAGTTGGTGTCGCGGCCACGACTTCCTGTTCTCGTTGCTGCTCCTGTTCCTGTTCCGGTTCTGGTTGCTCTGTATAGGTGTGACGCCTCCCAAACCGACCATGCGCATGGCACCTCCTCCCTTTGTGACCATGACTGTGACCTTTGCGATGACCATGATGATCATGTTTGAAAAGTCCACGCCCATGGACTAAAAGAACCCTCACATGATGCCCATGTCCGAGAGTACCGAGTTGCTCGGTTATCGGAGTTGGCGTCGCAGCCACGACTTCCTGTTCCTGTTGCTGCTGTTGCTCCTGTTCTGGTTCAGATTGCTCCGTACAGGTATGACGCCTCCTGAACTGGCCATGCGCATGGCACCTTCTCCCTTTGTGACCATGACCGTGACCTTTGCGATGACCATGATGATCATGTTTGAAAAGTCCATGTCCATGGACTAGAAGAACCCTCACATGATGCCCATGTTCAAGAGTATCATGTTGCTCGGTTATCGGAGTTGGCATTGCAGCCACGACTTCTTGTTCCTGTTGCTGCTCCTGTTCCGGTTGCTCCATACAGGTGTGATGCCTCCCACACCGGCCATGCGCATGGCCCTTCCTCCCTTTGTGACCATGGTCGTGACCTTTGCAATGACCATGATGACCATGTTTGAAAAGTCCATGCCCTTGGACTAAAAGAACCCTCACATGATGCCCATGTCCATGTCCATGACCACCATGACCCCCATGTCCTCTGAGACCATGCCCGAAGAGAAGTCCTCCTACATGGGAACCATGCCCGCCATGATGCCCATCTCCGCCTCCGTTACCCATCCCATGATGATGATGTCGACCGTGGTGATGCCTTCCCTCGTGACCCATTCCCATCATCATCCTCTGTTTCGTATATACCCCCGACTCTGTTTCAGTCTTGACACAAGAATAGCTGTCTGGATGATGAGAGATGAGGGGAAGAGAGGCCCTTATTTATAGAGGTTCACGAGGCGGTGGTTCAACTGCACCAGTCTATTAAATTTGGCGATCTTTTCACACGCTTCTTCTCTGCCAAATTTCATAGCTTAGCTATTAAGTCCTTAAGCAATCCGTGTGAACCGCGGTAAATGCCGTCGAGTGATTGTCTTGGGGAGCAAGTTGGCGCGTGAATGAATCAATGGAGCTCGGTGGCCCTGCTTTGGGACATTGACCAGAGACGTGGATGTCGACGCGTTCTGATGTGCGGCTCCACGTTTATGGCTTGGTGTGCACGTAGCATGAGGAGATAACATTGCTTCTTTGGGCTACAGAAAAGAAACCGATTGAATTGGAGACTTGCTGTATGAATCCGATCTCCTTTCGTCCTTGTTTTGTCAACTAGACGTTTGATTCTATTACGCATACCTTTCAATGCCGTCAAATTAACTATCAACCTCCCCAAGATAAGGCGATGTATTTGTTTCTTGATGACATTTGAGGAAGAAATTATACTTTAACTTATTACCAAAACGACACAGTAATATTATAATTGATTTAATTAATCTAATTTTGATTATTAAAAACCAATGACAATTATAATCATAAGAGGATTGTAGCCATGTTTTCCTCCTACAATAAGAACTTAAAGATAAAAATTCTTTATGTGAAAACCAAAAAGATTTCGTTTGGCGAATGGATGACTAGAAGTAAGATTTGTGCATAAACATGCCATACCATTCAGTAGGGTCTCTCATCCTTTCTTGGGTCCTTTCTTGGATGAACTTGTTTTAGGCTACTTTGATAGTTGTTAACATGACTCCTTGTCAGGATGTGGACTTTGCTTTTTTAAGGATTGAAATCGATTGAACTAACTCATACAATTTGAAAGCAGAGAACTCCCTATCATTTCCAATCCAGTCCTCCGAATATGTGATTTGTGGGGATCTCATTCAACCTGGTCCGGCACCTTGATTTGGTGTCCTTGTCATTTCAATTAATTAAATCTCTTTATTAAAGGCATGGCATGCCATATGTGATTGAATGGCCAGAAAAATATGAATAGGTGATCCCTGGAGGCATGGTCGCAGGAGCAAAGGCATCCATCGAATTAAACTTGGGTGGAGCTTTGACACATGATCAACTCGATTTTCCTTGCGCACGGGCCTTGGCCTTATTTTTGCTTCCTTAACTATCCATAACCCTCTATTTTTTTTCCTTTCTAAACATAAGTTAACAATAGCACTATATAAGAAGAATGCTTTTACACAAACTGGTTTAAACGACTTGCGTTAGACAAATTGCCTTTATAGGGCTTTGGGCTTCCATACCAAGTGGGCAATAATTCATCACGTGGTAGTGAAGTTAGTTTGCAGATACTGTGTAGTTCTCCACTTCTTGCAATGGTTACGATGATCTAATAAGAGGAAATAACCAAAGAAAGTTGGACTTCGGGTATTGATTATGTAGGCAAAATGTTTTTTAGTTTTTTCATGATATTGATTGCTCAGGACCTTTGATCTCTATTGAGAATCAATGAAAAATATGAAATGAATAACCCTTTCGTACTCCTTGATGAGTAAGGGTGCATTTGTTTGTGTTTATTCGTTTAAAAATTGTTCCGGAACAGAAATAGAAAAAAGTATTTCTGCTCCGGGAACAATTTTTAAACAAAAGAACGCGTTTGGTAAATCTATTTCAGAAATATAAAAAGAACAAACACACGTTTGGTAAACTTGTATAATTTTTTTGTTTCTTTTAATTTTTTTAGTATTTGTATTTTATTTTTCCTATTTTCTTTCTCATTTTTCCTATTTTCTATTTTCTTGCCGGCGACCGGCCGACGAGGGCCAGCGTGCTCGCCCAGCCACAGTGAGGCTCGCCAGCCCCCAACGAGGCCGAGCCTCGCCGTGGCTGGGAGGGGGGGGCGCTCGGCCTCGCCGTGGCCGGGCGAGCTCGAGCTTGCCCGGATGGGCGAGGCCGAGCTCGCCCACCACCGGCGAGGCTCGGCCTCACCATGCCTCGCCTAGCCTCGCCGGGCCACCACCGGGCGACGCCGACCAGGCGGTGGCCCGGCGAGGCCGAGCCTCGCTGTGGTCGGGCGAGCTCGGCCTCGCCGGATCTCGGGGCGAGCTAGAGCTCGAACAGCCATGGCGAGGCCAAGCCTCGCCAGGGGCCGGCGATGCTCCGGCGAGGTCGCCGGCCCTCGACAGCCGATCGCCGGCCATGGCCGAGGCCGGCGACCGGCCAAAGAAAAGAAAAAGAAAAGAAGAAAAAAAAAAAGAGAAGAAAAAGAGAGGAGAGAGAAAATTTGTTTTTAAAAATTGTTCCAAAAACAAGAAACACGTTTTTCTTTTTTTCTTTTTTTTTGTAAGGGGTAATAATATATTGAGCTTTAACCAATTACAAGTAAGGATAGGCACCACAAAACTTGCACTCAAGAAGACAGACACGTCTACTCGAGTGAGAGGGCGCCAACCGCAAAACACCGCAAAGCGGTCAAAGCAAGCAAAGGCCGAAATATGAAGCCCAAAGAAAGCCACGCAGGGGCAAGCTACCAACCTAAAAGCAAAAAACCAGACAAAGAGGAAAGCCACGCAGGGCCAAACGCCAACAAATTAAGGACAACAAAAACTACCAGAGCACAAGGCTCAAAGGCAAGAGAACGGCGAAACAAAGCAACTCTGATGACGTGCGCCCGACCAGTAGAAATGAAGAGACGAAGGGGGGCTCCCGAAGGCAATATAAAGGAGACCTAGAAGGTCGATACAGACGAAACGAAGATAGAAGGGTCAAGTCCCCAATTCCTCTGTAACCTCCTATTTCTCGGGCAATCATCCACGCTTTTGAAAGTTAAGGCTTTATCCTTCACAACTTTAAGAAGATGCTTCTTGATAGCCGCAATCACAACCGGATGGTCTCTAAAGAGAATATCGTTTCTATACTTCCAAATGAGATGGCATAAAGCCCCAAAAGAGAAACGACCAATGGAGTGATAGAAATCCTTACCAGAGAGGAATCTCATCGCCCAGCATAGATTATCTATCCAAGTCCCATTCCTCCATGGGAGATTACACTTGGCCGCCCAAAAGTTAGCCAAAGTGGCTGTGATGCGACAACCGAAGAAGAGGTGGTCTATGGAATCCGTCGTGAGCTTGCAAAACGCACAAACTTCCCATCCAATTCTCCCACAAGACATAAGGAAGGTTTGGGTGGGAAGGCGGTTCCTAATAATCAGCCAAAGATTGAATTGGTATCTTGGAGTGATGGTCTTATTCCAAATAAAGGAAGACCAATCAACTCTGTCTTTCCTTCTTCTGAGGACATGCCATGCTGAGGCGACCGAGAAGACACCCGAAGGATTGTCACTCCAAATAAATCTGTCCGGCACCCCCGAGAGAACCGGAAGGGGGTGGTTCCACGAATGTAACTCTGCCTTGAAAACCTAACCCGCCGAAGAGAAAATGTCTGCAACGACAGCATTCCAAGGAGCCCCGAATCAGCGATCATCCATTCTGAACAAACAAGATCCAGCGGACCACACAAAAGCCAATTGTCGTACCAAACGGATGTCGCCTGTCCATCTCCAATTGTCCAGCGAAATTTTAGACGGAAGATGGATCTCAGATGGAGGATCCTCTTCCATGCCCACGAGCAATAGGTCGGTGCTTTGGCAAGTTTTTCTTATTTCTTGTTTCTGTTCTAAATGTGTTCACGAACAAAAAAAATAGATTTGGAACAAAAACGCAAACAAACGCGTTTCTGTTCTTTTTTGTTCCCCGAAACAAAAAAAAAAAATAGGAATTGTGTTTATAAACAGAAATTTGGAACACAAACAAATAGGCCCTAAGCTTCGTAATAAGCCCTTCACTAGTAGGTCTACCTAAGTTTGATTGGTTGCTTAAAGAGCTATTTGATCCGATCAAATTAAAAACTGCCATTCATTGTTGAGGCCTTCTTTTTTTGTGAAAACAAGTAAATGATGAATTAGGCCCCCGCAATTGTAGTTCGCCCAAGATGAAACAAGTCTATTTTATTATAGCTATCGCCCTACTTAATAAAAATAGACTTCCATCTGTGAATCTTGTTCCTTTTCCTTTCGGACTGATCAAATTGGTAAATTAGCAAAAGATTTCATAATAATAAGTTTCTGGGCTTAACTAGTAGAAGATGTTCGATTTCTTGATCGCCAATTTGGGTTGCCGGAGTTACTTGAATGACAAAGACGGAGAGCATATGCCATTGTCCGCGATGTTTGCTGTTAAAGCCCCTATCTTTCAATTAATTCTGGTCAATTTGTTCAGGCATGCCAATGGTGCTCTTGAGGAGCTCAGTAACATATCAATCTAGTTCAGACCCTTCAAATCTTCTGCATAAAATATATGGAATCATTTGATCCGAAGCCTCAAAGGACGGATACCATCACACTAATTTTCAGTGTACCATTGAATAATATTGGTACACAAACAACATAGAGAAACTTCCATCAATCTCCACAACCTCCCCAAGATACATTTATTGCTGACACGGCGTCATTACTGTCCAAGACCCAACTCCAAGCGTCCTCTCTAGTCGGCAGTCAAAGCGAGAGTATCGAGGTGCTCGGTTATTGGAGTTGGTGTTGCAGCCACGACTTCCTGTTCTTGTTGCTGCTCCTGTTCCTGTTCCGGTTCTGGTTGCTCTGCACAGGTATAACGCCTCCCGAACCGACCATGCGCATGGCACCTCCTCCCTTTGTGCCCATGACTGTGACCTTTGCAATGAACATGATGACCATGTTTGAGAAGTCCATCCCCGTGGACTAAAAGAACCCTCACATGATGCCCATGTCCGAGAGTACCGAGTTGCTTGGTTATCAGAGTTGGCGTCGCAGCCACGACTTCCTGCTCCTTTTGCTGCTCTTGCTCCTGTTCCGGTTCTGATTGCTCCGTACAGGTATGATGCCTCCCAAACCAGCCATGCGCATGGCACCTCCTCCCTTTGTGAACATGACCTTGACCTTTGCAATGACCATGATGACCATGCTTGAAAAGTCCATGCCCATGGACTAGAAGAACCCTCACATGATGCCCATGTCCAAGAGGATCGAGTTCCTCGGTTATTGGAGTTGGCGTCGCAGCCACAACTTCTTGTTCCTGTTGCTGCTCCTGTTCCTGCTCCGGTTCCGGTTGCTCCATACAGGTCTGACGCCTTCCGCACCAGTCATGCGCATGGCCCTCCCTCCCTTTGTGACCATAGTCGTGACCTTTGAGATGACCATGATGACCATGTTTGAAAAGTCCATGCCCATGGACTAATGGAACCCTCACATCATGCCCATGTCCATGTCCATGGAACCCATGACCCCTATGTCCTTTGAGACCATGCCGAAAGGGAAGTCCTACATGGGGACCATGCCCACCATGATGCCCCGCCTCCGTTACCCATCCCATGATGACGATGTCGACCGTGATTATGCCTTCCCTCGTGACCCATTCTCATCTTCATCCTCTGTTTCGTATATAACCCCTACTCTGTTTCAGTCTTGACACAAGAATAGCTGTCTGGATGATGAGAGATGAGAGGAAGAGAGGCCCTTATTTATAGAGTTTCCCGAGGCGGTGGTTCAACTGCAGCAGTCTATCAAACATGGCGATCTTTTCACACGCCTCTTCTCTGCCAAATTTCATAGCTTAGCTATTAAGTACTTAAGCAATCCGTGTGAACCACGGCAAACGCCGTCGAGTGTTTGTTTTGGGGAGCAAGTTCGCGCCTGAATTAATCAATGGAGGTCGGTGGCCCTGCTTTGGGACACTGACCAGAGACGTCGATGTCGACGCGTTCTAATGTGCGGCTCCGCGTTTATGGCTTGGTGTGCACGTAGCATGAGGAAATAACATTGCTCCTTTGGGCTACAGAAAATAAACCGATTGAATTGGAGACTTGCTGTATGAATCCGATTTCCTTTTGTCCTTATTTTGTCAACTAGACGTTTGATTCTATTAGGCATACCTTTCAATGCCGTTAAATTAACTATCAACCTCCCCAAGATAAGGCAATGTATTTGTTTCTTGATGACATTTGCTTTTTTAAGGATTGAAATCGATTGAAATAACTCATACAATTTGAAAGCAGAGAACTCCCTATCATTTCCAATCCAGTCCTCCGAATACATGATTTGTGGGGATCTCATTCAACCTGGTCCGGCACCTTGATTTGGTGTCCTTGTCATTTCAATTAATTAAATCTCTTTATTAAAGGCATGGCATACCATATGTGATGAATGGCAAGAAAAATATGAAAAGGTGATCTCTGGAGGCATGGTCACACGAGCAAAGGCATCCATCTAATTAAACTTGGGTGGAGCTTTGACACATGATCAACTCGCTTTTCCTTGCGCATGGGCCTTGGCCTTATTTTTGCTTCCTTAACTATCCATAACCCTCTTTTTTTTTTTTTTTTTACTTTCTAAACATAAGTTAACAATAGCACTATACGGCTTCATAAGAAGAATGCTTTTACACAAACTGGTTTAAACGACTTGCGTTAGACAAATTGCCTTTATAGGGCTTCGGGCTTCCATTCCAAGTGGGCATTAACTAATCACATGGTAGTGAAGTTAGTTTGCAGATACTGTGTAGTTCTCCACTTCTTGCAATGGTTACGATGATCTAATAAGAGGAAATAACCAAAGAAAGTTGGACTTCGGGTATTGATTATGTAGGCAAAATGTTTTTTAGTTTTTTCATGATATCGATTGCTGAAGACCTTTGATCTCTATCGAGAATCAATGAAAAATATGAAATGAATAACCCTTTCATGCTCCTTGACGAGTAAGCTTCGTAATCAGCTCTTCATTAGTAGGTCTACCTAAGTTTGATTGGTTGCTTAAAGAGCTATATGATCCGATCAAATTAAAAACTGCCATTCATTGTTGAGGCCTTCTTTTTTTTTTTTGTGAAAACAAGTAAATGATGAACATTGCCGGTCTTTGCCTTCAACCCAATCAGAAGAGAACTCAAGAATAGAGTAAAAAAAATAAGTATATAAAAATGAAGTAGAAGAACTCAAATTTCAAATGAACAAATTCAAACTTGAAAAGGATCTTTCTGATTGTTGAAGAATGAGAGGCAAGGAGGTTGATTGAGAAAGATCTCTTGTTCTTGTTATAAGATTGTGATTGGATCCACAAGTGTTTGGTAAAAGGAAGAATCTTCTCTTTTGAGAATAATCCAGAATGGAAAGTGTTCAATTGGATTATGAAAACGTAATTGAATTGATCTTAGTTACTCTTTGGGATGGCGTGGAAGAAGGGAGGAGATTCTCAAATGAGGAAAAGGACCTAATGACTTTGAAACAATTGAACGAGGAGCCATATGAGGTGAAAATCTCATGTACAATTCCGTAGAGTGGCAATAAGGATGACTTATATGTCAACTTTTCCACTATCACCCCCAAAAAACCAAATTTTGCCTTACATAAAGTTGTAGAGTATGGTTAACCATTGGATTTGAAATCATTGCTTATATACTTGGTATTGGCCACAATTTACAAGCACATTCTATAGCCACACTTTTCAGTGTAATTACTATGAGCTGATACTTCATCTATAAATCTTGTTCCTTTTTCTTTAGGATTGATCAAAGTGGTACATTAGCGAAAGATTTCATAATAATAAGTTTCTGGGCTTTAATAGTAGAAGTCTTCAACTTGATCGCCAACTTGGGTTGCCGAAGTTCCCAAACATTTGCCAAAGTTTAATGCAGTTAAAATAATTATCAACTGGTCAGAACTTAGAGCCACCAATAACAACAACAACAATAATAATAATAAGCAATATAGTTGTTTCTTGAAAACATTTTAATGAGAAGCTATGCTTATTTTTACAATGTAACTGTTTTTTGCCAAAACAACTCTATGACACAATTATTGGTTTTAATGAGAAGATTTTAATTATTATAAAACTAATTACGAATTTTTTTGACGGAAAAAATGGGCGTCATATTTTCCTCCTATAATAATAAATTAAAGATGAACTCATTTTTCTATATGATTTTTTTCAAAATTATGAATAATGTTAAGTTATATTTTTGAAATAACTATTCATATTGTCAAGCTAAATATCACTATTCAATGCATCGACACCTTACTATTTCGCCGGAAGTTATCCCGTCATCATATACCTTTCACCAAAAGACGTTCTTTGATATTTATTTGAAGGAGACAAGTTCTATGCCGACTTCGAATGGGAAATATCACATGGAACAAGGAAATCAACAACTTTACTTCAAACAAAACTATGTGAACATAAATTAGGCCGGGATTTATTTGATTACAAGCCCTGGAAAATACTGACTCCATAACGAAATCGAATGTAAACAAATTATGTCGAAATTTAATTGACGACAAAACTTGAGAACGTAAAAACATTACATTGGAATTTAACCAATGGCGCGACATCTATGATAAAGATGTACACTGGAATTTTATCGATGACGCAGATCTAAGAACTACAGCTAAGAACTTGTCGGAATTTAATTGATGCCACGAATTTGAAATATAAATATAGTACATAAAAGTAAAGATAACTAAAAGATAGCAAATTTGTTTGATTTGCGTGAGAGCTCTTCAGCATATTAGTGATGGTATTTATAGTGGTTGTGCCATATAAGAGTCTCTGAGCAATTCTCCTAGTTGTGGCCACATTCCTTTACCTGCGAAAACTTTGTGCTCATACTCTTGTGATACCACAGTCTTACCTTTAGGCGGTTGTTCCTTCAAAACGCGTGCAAGTTGCTCCACGACCTTCATTACTTTGTTCTTAGGGGCTTCAAACTTGTAACGATGGCTTGCGACCCTTTCTATGTTTAGCTTTTTCCTGGTACCTTGACAATTTTATTGATCTTGCTATCCATTATCAGTCATCGTTAACTACAAGTCGTCATATATCAACAATTGATAGATAACAATCATCAATGGTTGCCAATACCAACACCAATCTTGACCGTCGATGATGAATCATGTGCTTGATAATAACACTTTAGTCACGTGTCTACTCATATCGTCAACTTGTCCTTTTTTTGGTGCAAACACTTACTAATTCATTGGATTAAGTTTCACAAATTTTATCCCCTTTGAATGCTAAAACGACAATTAGTAATACAATATTGTACTATTTATTGTATTTCATACGATGGTAACAATTGTGTAGGAACTTCGGTTGTGAAAATCAAATTATTTGCCGGTGAGCTTCAATTGTTTGGCTTTAGTTCTGGTCTTTTAAGAGAGCCTTGGCACTAAATTACTTTAACCATGTCAATGCACCTAACCCATGGACAGATTACTTGACAACGGCTTAGTATCTAACCGTAAATAAACTTTTATGAAATGTGAAAATCACGAGATTTTTATAACCTTACTCGCTTGACGTAGGCCGGGGAAGGAGAGGAGAACTAAAATATAAGATTGCAAGACAGTTCGAAGCAACCAATAGCTCACTTTATTTTGTCTTATTTTTGCATAAGCAATCAGTATGATAATGATCCAGCAATTTTGCTTCTTTGCCCCAAATAAATAAATCCCTTAGATACGATGTAAAATGGTTCTTGTCTTATCGTTGATAAGAGATTTCTCTTACGCTGGTGTAGCAAGGGCTCTTGGAGACTTTGACATGATCAGGTAATGAGTACCATGTCTCAGTCACTCAATTGGTCCACCAATCCATCATTATCTATCATGCGTGATGATCGCTCATAGTAGCAATCCCTTCTAGCCGAAAGAATTCCTAAGTGACGCGGATGCATAAACACCTATTGCTCCTGGATGAGTTCCATAGGCCAGCACTTCGTTGGTAAGTTTGCCCCTAGTTTGGTTTGGTTCCTTAAATGACTATCTGATCCGACCAACTTCATAAACCATAGATAGCGTGCTAGCACGCATGCTCTTTCCCTATACATGATCCAGACTTGTCGTTGGTTGCGCAAGGCTGCCTTCTTTTCTGGCTTAAGTCACAAATCTATCATAATAAAAAAAAGCTTAATCGGCGGGAGATTTTTTTTTTTTTCTTGATCACCAATTTGGATTGCCGCAGTTACTTGAATAAGAAAGAAAGCATACGCCGTTGTGGGCGATGGGTGCTGTTGAAGCCCTTAATCTCTAAATTGGATCAGGTCAAATTGTTCATGCATGCCAATGGTGCTCTCAATGAGCTCAGTACTACATATCATTTCTCGTTCAAAACCTTTCAGATCTGAATAACACATATGGAAATCATCTGTCTGAGCCGACGCCTCAGCGATATCGTCACATAGTTTACCATAGTATACTGGTACAGAGGCAGTACAAAGAAACTTTCTTTAACCTCCGCAACACTTCAACCACTGCTGAGCATCCAACGACGTTACCCAAAAAGATAAAAACTGGTGGGAACCAATATATAGAAATCCCCAAGGCACAATATTGCCGACGTGGCGTCGTTATTGTCCAAGCCCCAACTTCAAGTGTCCTCTCTAGTCTGCAGTCAGAGCAAGAGTGCCCAGTTGCTCGGTTATCGGAGTCGGGGACGCTGCCGCGACTTCCTGCTCCTGTTCTAGTTGGCCCATACAGGAATGACGCCTCCCACATCTGCCATGCGCATGGCGCCTCCCTTTGTAACCATGACCGTGACCAGGACGATGACCATGACGACCATGTATGGAAGGTCCATGCCCATGTCCTGAAGGGCCCCTCAGATGATGCCCACGTCCGTGTCCGCGTACTCCATGACCATGACCATGACCCCCACAGACTAAAAGACCGCTCAGATGATGTCCATGTCCATGACCATGACCATGACCCCCATGTCCTAACACACCCCTCAGATGATGCCCATGTCCATGATCTCCATCTCCTCCGAGACCATTGCCGCTGAGAAGTTCTCCTACTTGGCAACCGTGCCCGCCACGATGCCCATGTCGGCCTCCATTACCCATCCCATGATGATGATGTTGACCGTGATGATGCCTTCCCTCGTGAGCCATGCTTATTTTCATCCTCTGTTTAGTCAACCCCCCAACTCCGTTTCAGTCTTGACAGAGGAATAGTTCTCTGGAAGATGAGAGATGAAAGGAAGAGAGGGCCTCACTTTTATAGGGGCTTTAGAGGCGGTGGTTTAACTGTAGCACCCCATGATTTTGGCAGTCTTTTCACACGACTCTTGTCTGCCAAATATCTCGGCTTAGCTACTAAGTATGTGAGCAATCCGTGTGAAGGCTGTGGAAGAATACTTTTCAACTACGGACGAAGGAAAATGTGGTCATGTGTTGCCTTGGGGAGCAAGTTCACGCGGGAATGAAATAATGGCGGTCGCTCTCTCTGCGTTGAGATATGGGACCAGAGATGGGGACGCGGATGTCGACACCTTCTCATTTGCGGCTGGACGGTTCTGGCTTGGTTAGATGAGCAGATAAATTTTGCTCCTTTGGGCCGCAAAAAGAACAGCGATTGAGGGGTTGGAGACTACCGACCAAAAAAAAAGGGGTGCAGACTTGCTCTCGTGGATCTGATTTCGTTTTGTGCTTATTAAATTAACCATTCTTTTGATTTTACTGAGCATACCCTTCAATGCAGTTAAAACAATTATCAACTGATTAGTAGTTAGAGCTACAAAGTGTTATAATTTTATATTGTTGTGGGTGGCGAGTATGTTAGGCGAAACTTTCTTACTTCACCTGAGGGATTTGAATTAGGCCCCCACAATTGTAGTTCGCCCAAGATGAAACAAGTCTATTTTATTATAGCTATCGCCCTACTTAATAAAAATAGACTTCCATCTGTGAATCTTGTTCCTTTTCCTTTCGGACTGATCAAATTGGTAAATTAGCAAAAGATTTCATAATAATAAGTTTATGGGCTTAACTAGTAGAAGATGTTCGATTTCTTGATCGCCAATTTGGGTTGCCGGAGTTACTTGAATGACAAAGATGGAGAGCATATGCCATTGTCCGCGATGTTTGCTGTTAAAGCCCCTATCTTTCAATTAATTCTGGTCAATTTGTTCAGGCATGCCAATGGTGCTCTTGAGGAGCTCAGTAACATATCAATCTAGTTCAGACCCTTCAAATCTTCTGCATAAAATATATGGAATCATTTGATCCGAAGCCTCAAAGGACGGATACCATCACACTAATTTTCAGTGTACCATTGAATAATATTGGTACACAAACAACATAGAGAAACTTCGATCAACCTCCACAACACTTCAGACAGCTGAATCTGATCATCCAGCGAAACTACTCAAAAAGATAAAACAGGTATTAGTAATACAATATTGTACTACTTATTGTATTTCATACGATGGTAACATTTGTGTAGGAACTTCGGTTGTGAAAATCAAATTATTTGTTAGTGTGTCACGCCCTGATCCTCCAAGCGCGTGCCCATCCCTCTCTGATCGATAAAATTTTGCGACTTCCAAGGACGAGTCGCCGACCCTTTCATTTTATTGCACATGCGGAAGCGAATTATTAATTCCTTGACATCAATAACTTGGGATAGAAAAACAGGAAACAAATTCACAAACTAAACATGCATTTATATACACACTGAGTTATATACACAAGTCAACTACCAAAGGTATACAAAAGACTGACTTTCAAAAGGAGGCTGTCCTATCTGACCTACACTTTAGGTCACCTCAGCTCGGCTCTGGGTCCTCTGCTCTACGGCCCTGAAAATTGAGCCCACGACGGGGTGAGATATAAATCTCAACGAGTTCACGTTCTAAACCCCGATTAGGAGGGAAATACGCCTAGAAGCGTCCTAACCACGCAATCACACAACCACACAATTAGAACAAAGGACTTATCTCGCCTCAGTTCCCTCTTGCATGTTAGCACAATTCATATATCACATACGTGCAGTAACTATTGGATGTATGCCCTAGAGCTATTATGTAATAGTTACATATTAGGGATTTTAGTTGTACTAACATTATCATTATTTAATTAATGGCAATGACGTATTCATTCATTTGTCCAATTATTTTATATTTATGAATGATTCCATAAGATTAGTTGCAACTAGACCTATTCTTGAGACGTCAAGAATATATGTGACGGGTTCATAGTTAGACTGAATCTTTAAATCGTTCCCGGTTAATGGATTATTGAGTGGATATTAATAATCCTGTTGAGACCGGTGTGTTCTTAACTTCACCATTAAGTATTGGTTACTTAAGGGAATGATGAGTCACGAGTCATTGGGTATTGTGATGCCTGAGTTAAGAACACGAATGTTTGTATTAGACAAGTTCACTGAACGTAATGCATACGGAACGATTAGCAACATGGAAGCTTTTAGCGTGGTCAATGTCTAATTGTTCATGCTTTGATCTTGTGTAAATAATCCTTAGACCTGAGGCACGGTGTTAACTTGTGTGTCGAACAACTATGGTTCACGGGTGCACGTAATGCCGGGTTGTTGATCCGTCTTTATACTTGATGGTCATAGTTTGTTCATATATGAAGTTGCACATGTGCGCAATATAGAATCTGTCTTCTTGTTAAATGCAAGGTATAATAATAATGTCCTATGCGATCTAATTATGACACTGCATTGAAATCCTTGGCCGGGGTTGTAACCGAGAATAAATTGTTTATGTCTCGAATAAAATGCATGTCAATTAGATTTGTGCATATGATCAGATTGGTGACTTGACAAATATTCCATGGTCTTTGTTTGATCGGGACATAGTAAGACAAAGGGATTGAATTACACTGTAACCAAAACTGACAGGTTCATTATGTTCTTAAAACATTCACACTATCTGGGTAGCCATGACATATTGCTAGATGTCGATCATGACTTGTAGGACCCAAAGATTAATAGGGACAATTAATTCTTTTGGGAGTACTAATGTGTTAGTACAAGTCTTACTACCGGCTTAGTGATGAACGTAGGAATGTCACACACTATAAACAATTAGGATAACGTGGAACAAGAGAGAAATAATGTTGCAAATGTGTTTGCAATTATTGCAATCGAATTGAGTCGATTTGAAATTAAATTAAATGAGATTTAATTTAATTTGTATTATAGTCACGAGCCTACTTGCATATGATGCACACGCATGCCTAAAGTGGATACATGTTTTTTTTTTTTTGGTCAGAAAGTGGATACATGTTAATGTACCTAATTGCACATATAAAGATTATGTTCTTTTTATTTTTGTTTTATGAATTGATTAATTAATTATTTAATTAATCATGCACACGATCGCACATCATGTGCATTTCCTTTTTTATAATAACAACTAAATAAAAAAAAAATTGAAATTGGAGCTTCGTGCACATGCACGAAGCATGGATGGTCAGCAACCATCATGCCCAAGATCGTGCATGAGAGGTTGCTCATGCACGATCGTTCGTGCTTAGCAGACGATCAACAACGGTTGCTGATCGTCCATCGATCAGCAACCGTTGTTGGTTTGTATATTTTTATTTAAAATGAAGTTGAGGGACGAAACAAAGTGTTGCTGAAAATAGAGAGAAACATGTGCGTGTTCTTGTTTTTTCGAGACGCGAGAAAGAAGAGTGTTCTCTCGTTTGGGCCGTGACTAAAAGGATACTGAGAATTACTTCACAAGATTGCTAACACGATCAAAGTGGTGATTATTCGAAAGTTCTCTCTTCCATTCGACGTCCATTGTTGGTGTGACATCCTGAAATTCGAGTCCTCTGAAGGATGGATGAATGTGAATTTCGTCAATGCATTGTTGGTTGATCTCACTCGGAATTGATCACTCTTGAGATACTGATCTTGAGGGGAAGGGCTAATGAGGATAGAACTCGTACGGCTAAAGGACTCGACCTGGGAAAACGACTTGACCATGAGACTTGCGTGAGGATGATCCTGTAGATAGGCCGGCCGATTTCAAGGACGATTGGGAGTCGATTCGCGGACAGAACATAATGGAACGACGGGTGATTCCGTTTGCCATTATCGAATCCGCAAACGACCCTATGTCGATCCTCAGTGATCGTGTACTTTGAAATAAGAATCTATCCTCCGTAATTTCATGCGAGTCAGGACGTCGTCCATGAGTCGAGATGTCTTGAATGTGGTTTGGCACGAGTCGGTTACGCGTAAATCCTCAGAGCCGCTCGTCAGTCTGAGTGGTAACCGAAATGGCATTGGGCGAAATTGACATGGCAAGAGAACTTAGGATTGGACATCGAATTATCGGAAATGTCCGGGACAGACTTTGGATGAAGCTACATCAATCAGTCGACAGAGCTAGTGAAGCCGAACAATTGAAGAAGGGATTTTCGGACCGAGAAAGCAAGCCCGTGAGGACATGGGCCGGGCCAAGCCAGTGTGGGCCTAGGCCCAAGGTGGGAAAGCCACCATGGTGGGCCTAAGAAAATCAAATGAGCCCATTGGGCCTAAATCAACTATTCATCTTTTAAGCCCATTGGGCCAATTCTTATTCATTTCAAGCCCAATTAATTTCCAAGCCCACTCCTATTCATGGACAAGCCCATTTCTTAGGCCCATCCACTAATTTCAGCCCAAGGTCAGATGTGTAATTTGTGCAAGGTGGAAATGACCAAATTGCCCCTAAAAGCATTTGGATAAGGGCAAAGGAAGAGAGAGAAGGTGATGTCATGCATGGGGACTTGAAGCAAGCATTTATGGGGGTCTTGACAGCCCTCCCATCATTCTCTCTCTCCCCCATTCGGCCTCCCAATCGACGGAGCTCTCTCCCCTCGTTCTCCCTCTCTTCCGGTTCGCTCCAGTGGCCTCTCTCAAAGATCGGAGTTGAAAGTGGTCCTTCCGGTTGAATCAGAGAACGCTCCACCCATCACAGTGACGAGGAGGTCTAGACCGTTCCAGCAAGTCTAACCACACCCCAAACGGAGCAGCCAACTGTCCCGAAATACGGCGACAAGCCACCGGCCGCTGGACCGCCCGATTCCGCCCAACTCCGCCTGTTTCGAATTTTCTTCGAGTTTTCTCCCATTTCGACCGAGCTTTTGCCCATCCCAACCACCCACAAGATCCTCAAGACCCCCAGGAGCCTCCGATTGTCGACCAACCCCCTCGCCGGAGTTCCGGCCAAGCCGTTCAACTTGTTTTCTCCTCCGGCAGGGCTGTTTTTCATAATTTCAGAGGGAGACAGAGGCTGTGGTTGCTGTGTTGAGCTTGGGATCATCTTGGATCATCGTTGTTGAGGTCCCGGTGCGTAGCCACCGTCGTCGCCGCCGCGTCGGTGCCTCCGGCCCGCTTAACGGGTGAGTTTAGCTCCTAATCATTCGATTAGTGCCTAAACTTGCTTAGGGTTGGTTTAGTTAGATTTAATTCTAGTTTAAGTGATTTAATTAAGTTGTATTAGTCCTAAGATAGGTGGTTAGATTAATGGATTCGATTAGTTTAGCTTAATCTTGTTTTATTTGCTTAATGTGGTTTATGTGGTTAATTAAGCATGTTTATCTTAATTGATTGGTTTCCTTAATTTAATCATTGTTTTAATGATTTTTGAATATAATTTATTGTTTATTGAATTCTGGAAATTTACTGTTCACGCGACACTATTCACAAAATACTTTTTCACGTGCACTTTGTTCACAAAAGAAATCTTGTTCACGTGCACTTGCTTCACGTGCACTATTCATCCAGAATGCGAAAAGTTGTCTAAATTCATGTGTGTTGATTTTATGAAGTGAATGGATGTGTAAATGTATGGGCATCCGCATGAATTGATTGTTGAATGGTGTAATTGTGTGACGATTGTGAAATATAGGTATTTTAAGTGGAAAATACCGGGCGTCGGTTTACAACGCCAAGATTGTGTTTATGGATTATTGGAATTAGTGGGATTTTCAAAAGTGAAAATATGGTATTTTGGTTAAGGCCGACCGTGTACCCACACACTGCTATTTTTTTTTATCGGAGATGATAAAAATTGGTGAATTGATTGAATGGTCAGGATAGTATACTATATCATCCTACGGGCTCGATATGTCGGCTTAGCGAGAGCGATGCTAGTGTACTATATCAACCTACGGGTGATATGTCAGCTTAGCGTGAGCAGTATACTTTATCAGCTTAGAGTGAGCATCAGAAGTATACTATATCAGCCTGCGAGCGATATGTCAGCTTAGCGCGAGCAGTACACTTTATCAGCTTAGAATGAGCATCATGGGTATACTATATCAGCCTGCGGGCGATATGTCAGCTTAGAGAGAACAGTATACCGATATATTATATCAGCCTGCGGGTGATATGTCAGCTTAGCGAGAGCAGTATACCTTAACTTTATCAGCTTAGTGTGATCTATACTATCTATTTATCAGCTTAGAGTGAGCAGTCCTGGACCATGGTCGGACTTATAGATAGTATTGATTGTACCGACCGAGGAAAATGTCGTGGTGACATGTAATCGACTGGGTCGATTGATCGATGACTCGATCTGAATTGATGAATTGATGTGTGAAATTGTTATATGCATTAATTATATGCATGAGTGAATCACATCATTTATGGTATACACACATGAATCGATAATGTGTAGGGTGTGGCAATGGCCAGGTGAGATCGCTTATGATGCGACTCCTGTGTGATTGATGAACTGCATCATCTAATGGTCATGTGCTTTGTGTGTATCATGTTGAGTGATATCGTGCAGGGTATGGCATACCAGGTGAGGTTGTATGTGAATCGACTGTTGTTTGTTGGTTGCTAGCTGTTGGTTGTTGCTTGTTAGTGGAGTGGTTCTGGATAGATACCCTAGGTTGAGTTGGTGTACTAACCGGGGCTTAGGGGTGTAACTCGCTGAGATTTATATCTCACTGGTTATTGAATAACCATTTTTAGGTCCCTTGTGTGAAGAAACCGAAGCTTGAAGTGGAAGGGTCAGGAGCATAGGTGGCTCAGTAGTTCTTTATGACATAGACCTTCTGTATAAGCTTGAAGTGTTTATAAAAGTGTGTTTGATTTGAAATTGGTTGTCTTGCTTTTCTATCCCATATATGTTGTTGTCAGGGGATTAGTGAATTCGCTTTCGCATGTGCAATAAAATGAAAAGGGTCGGCAACAAGCCCTGGGAACGTCGCAAAATTCTATCGACCACCGAGGGATGTGCGCGCGCTCGAGGTTCGGGGCGTGACAGTTGGTGTGTCTGAAGTAGAGGTCCAGTGTTTGTGGGACTCAAACTGACAAACATCCAAATCAATTCGTTTAAAGCGCACTTCGAGAGGTAATTCGTTTAACTCTTTTTTTACATTCAGATTTTTGATTAAAACGCACGAACAACGCCTTCGGAGAATCATGTATAAAATATATCTTTATTTCCGCTGCGTTCTTTTTGTTAATTTTAGCTATACATGATTTATGAAACCCCAACAGTAACAACACCCGAGCCTTTGGAATATCTTATTCAATCTTAGTCAATCAATTGAGTCAACATCAATAATCCATCATTTAATCAAACAATCCACAAGAATCCCGATTATAAGGCCAAATCGTTAGGACACGCCCCATTCCGTGTCACACAATTTCGTTCCATAATCAGGCGCAGTAAATCATATCGGGGGTTCCATCTACACTCGATATTTACTCTCAACATTCCAATTCAACATTCCCACTCAAAATCAGACTCCACATTCCAACTCAATACCATACTCAAGGCTCTAGAGGTGACCCTACACGAAGTCTTGCCATCGTGCGGTACTTAGTCCTTGACCACAAATAATAATAGTGTAAGGCACTAGAGGTAACTCACACGAAATCTCAGTATCGTGTAGCATAGCCCTTCACTACAGAAAGCAATAGTATAAGGCACTAGAGGTAACTCACACGAAGTCTTGTTATCGTGTAGTACTTAGTCCTTTATTGCACTAGGCAATAGTATAAGGCACTAGAGGTGACTCACACGGAGTTTCATCCTCGTGTAGTATTTGGCCCTTCACTATGCATGACAATACTGCAAGGCACTAAAGGAAATTCCCATGCAACTCAGGTCACCATGTAACACTTAGTCCTTGACTACAATAAGTAATGGTATAAGGTACTAGAGGTGACTCACACGAAGTCTTCTACTCGTGTAGTACTTAGTCCTTTACTTGCTCATGACCCATTGGCTTCCTTCAACACGACACACATCATGTCAACTTCCAATAGTCAACCTACCTTGACTATAAACCAACACACAATTATTCACTCACAGCCAAGGACATTGTGTTTCGCACATAAATTTCTCAATTTAAAATAATGTCTTGGCCTAATTTCTTCGTGTTAAAAATACCCAATAAAAATAATCGTGTATGGGTACACGATCGGCCTGAGCCAAAAATGCAATATCTTTCTTTTAGAAACTCCCACTATTTAATACTGTCCATAAACACATTTTTTTGGTATTGTAAACTGATGCCCGGTAATTTCTAATTGATTACTGAAATTACTTAATTTTGGGATAATTACCCAAAATTTTAACTTTCACTCAATTTGCATAATGCATCATTCAATTAAATAGACCAAGCACACCATTGCAATCGGCACGAAATTCCGGTCACCGACTGTCCTAGTCTAATTCCGGAAAATATTTAATAATTAATTAATTACCAAAATTAATTAAATAATTGCAATTAATTACCATAACTACTAACCTAGGCCGTAATTGCTAAATTAACCTCCTAAATGGGTCAGGAAAATTCCCGAACTTGTCTAGATAAATAGCACATCCTATCTAGGCCTTAATTAATCTAATCTAACCACTTAACATGCATAATTAAATAATTAAATCACTAATCTAATCTAACTAACCACATAATCCCTAATTAATTTAAACTAAACACCCCTTAAACGTCATTAGCCTACTAAGAAGAGTTTAGTGCATAAACTCACCGGTTTATTGCAGAAACCGGTTCACTGCGATGATGGCGCGATGGTGACTGAAATCCGAATTTTTGGCGGCGTCGATGGACACTTGGGCGGGGCCTAAAAGCCTTGCAAGCCCACAACAAAAAGCTGGGCTTGGGCCTGCTTTTTGGGTTGACTTCAAGACTGAAAATGGGCTGCAACTTAAATGGACAAAGCTGAAGTGGGCTTCAAAAACTGGGTTGCTACACTTGTGGGCTACGACTTGGACTGCTGAAATTTTCGTGGGCTTCAAATGGCCCAACTGCTGGGCCGGGCAACAAAAGAAACTACTGGGCCCGTGAGACCGAGGCTTCGGTGGCTGGGTTGAACGCGTGGACTGAAGCTCGCTGGATTGATGGGCTGAAGAAAAGAAGCGGAGCTGCAGAGGACGAAGACACGTGACTTCACTCGGGTCTTCGAGCTGGCCGAAATCCATGAGCGTTGAAGACGGTTGGTTGACCGACGCTGGCAGCAGGGACACGAGGCGGAGAGAAGATGCGTGGATTGAAGCAACGTGTGGGCGGATTGAAACCGCTGGCTTGCTCGGTGGGGGAAAGATGGGCCGACGCATACGGAGTTGTTGGCTTCACTTCGGGGGATTGAAGCCGTGTGGGCGTTGCTGGTAGGAGAAGAGTCCATGGTCAACAAATTAGGGAAGTCACGAAGGTGATGTTGGCGGGTGGAACTCGGCTGCGAAGGGGGAGCATTCGGTGGCGAAGAAAAACCAACAAAGATGGAGTTGTAGGTTCGGTTACGGGAAATTGGGCAGAGAGAGATGGGGCGTTTCGAAAGAAATGAAGCCAAAGCAAAGCAAACGGTGGGGGCGGAATACTTTCCAACAATAATTTCCCACCAATTAACTAAATTGAAGCCAATTTTGCTGCCCCAAAATCCAACTCCGAATTTCCTTAAATTTTGGCTCCAATTCCTTCATGAAATTTCCCAAATTGAGGTCCAATTTCGGTGAAGAAAAATCCCGTACAATTTTCTGCAAGTCCCCGACACTCAAAGGCTCGGCTTGGAAGTCCAAATTTCCTTTAATTTGGCCCATCCGAATTTCCGCTAATTTTCCGCAACGTCCGAAACGGTTTTTCGTAAAAATCTCAGAATCTCTGAAAATCCTTCGGAGGATGAGTTGACGTTCCTAAAATAGATTGTGACACCACTGTCGCGACCCGATCTCGCCACCCTCGAATGTCGAAGGAGGAAAGGTTGGGTTTAGGGATACTTGATCATAAGATCGCGAGCTCTCCCAAGCTCGTACCCCGCGTGACAGCGAATTTATTTATACGATCTAGGTATTTAACAACCTAAGAATATACAGGAGTCGCCACCAGCCTTATATATTTTTTTGGGGGTCGGCTAGAAAACCCAATCGAGGATTGGGAGAGTTCCCTCGATTCCTACGCAACCAGATATCTAGATTCGGGGACTTGGGTTACGCTAATATAGCTATTAGCGCCCTTTCGGTACCTAACAGTATGTTGTGTTTTTCCTAACATGTCCATGCATCTCTTTTTATATTTTCGGGATCACCACTTCTAAGCTAAGCGATCACGCGTGGTGGGTTACTTTTATGCTATTCTATTTCTAAAAGAAAAAAAAAAGACAATAAAAGAAATCAATCAGAGAAATTGAAAGTGCAAGACATGAAGTAAACAATCAAGAAAAGCAGTAAATCTAATCATGCAATCCTAAAGAATATGAAAGAGAAAACAATCGGAAAAGAAAAGAAACCCGCAACTCGTCGGGTCTTATACAATGCATGGAGCCCGAGACATATATCGGGAAAACAAATGGTACAAGATAATAGTCGGAATGGACATCGACTTCCATCGTCTTCACACCAAAGTTCATCTTTGGAATCCTATTCTAAACCCAATCTAAAAAAAAATAGGTGTGCATACAAATGAAAGAAACAATCATCACATACCAAAACAGTCAAAAGCAAGACAGTATGGCGAATCAATCATAAGCAAATCGGAAAATGATGCATGTTAATTAACTTGTTAAGCCATCTAGTCAATGCATGAAAATTATGAAATTTGAACACGACATAGGGCTAAATGTGAGGAACAAATTTGGTTAAGACATTTAACCCTAAATCCATGCGCAAACAATCACACAAATTCATTAACATTGACATGTGACTAGTCATTAGGGAGCAAAATGCATTCCAATTTCAGTCACGACACATCGATTTGATGCATGGTTTTTACATAGTCAATGATCCTCAAATGAGGCATGCCATACATCATTGCAAAGCTTATGATATGCTCTAAGTGTGTCTAGAAGGCATCAAGCATCAAATATTCTCTTAAGGAGTTTGATCGAAGACATTTTCACAACAATACAATCAGTTAAAATCACAGCAGAGATTGCACAAAAAACATGGATGATATTCATTGAAATGAAGGCATAAAAAAATCTATGAAAATTCGGGTGTATAGAAGGAAATGTCCTGATCATCTATCATGAGACATTGAAGTCATACTTTGTTCACGAAAATCTATATGAAAACAGAAAAACAGAGCAAAAACCCAACATTATAGATTGCAGCAAACCAACGTGACTTTATGGAAGCCATTGACCTTGCTAACGATGACCATTTGATTCAATCTATACCTTGTTAGAAAGCTTATGAAATTTCCAATGACTCTCATGAAAGATTCAACTCCAACAAAGCATATTTACTAGCCCAAATTTGAGCACACGCATCAGGTCTCAAACAGGACAGATTCTGGACAGAACTTTAGACATGTGAAAACCATATCAAATGAAATTCAATCAGGGCATATGAACTATCAAATCGAAGCTTGAGAAGTCTATTTTCTATGTCTAGAAGGGCTCGAGGTCAAAAAACCTCATCTGGCACCTCGTTTAAGCCAAAACAGAAAGTGACATCAGGCATACGAAATTTCAGATCCAGGCAAATCAGCTTCGATCAACTTCAAGTTCATCATCAATGATCGTCAATCCACAGAAATTCATTAACCTCAGAGGGTTATATCAATATTATCAAGACAACGTATGATCGTAGAACAAACACAGGTCATGCTAGAAACTATTATTGAAGGATTGAAATCAAAATTTCCAGAGAATGCAAATGACCACAATCAACATATTGATCATCTATATCTATTGCAGCATCTATAATCCATGATTTCAGCATGTAATCAGAATTATAATAGAGCACACAAGACTGCAAATTGTGATTGTTTGATGACAAATTGCCATGAAATTGAAGCACAAGCACGTATGAGTTTACTTGATCAAAATGGCATCAATCCATAACCAAACGAGCCTCAAGTTGGAATCAAATGCACACCCAATCATGGGATATCAAGACATGGTCAGCATCTGGTATATGTAAGCTCGTAACTACTACAATTGCAAAAATGCCAAGAACAGCCGAGGGCAAACCCAACATCATTATTCGCTTAAAAAGCATTCAAACGCAATATAAATGGCAGACTAAATCAAAAGTTATGACCATTAAAATCTGCTGCCAGAGTATCTACATCAGGAAATGTCAGATGCAAAAGGGCCAGCAACCTTTTTCTGTTTACCTATGCATGACACATAAAGAACTACGTATTGCTAACTAAAAAAGAAAAAAATCGTGGAGTTCACCATCATGATCAGCATGTTATTACTCGATATTAGCGACATGCCATACCACGTGCAAAGCAAGCAATTCAAGAGAGCATATATATGAAGCAGCCCAGAGAATTGTTTTGTCGACTGATTTCTGATGATTTCTTCTAAATGTTGGTATAGGTGATACAAATAGGCCAATAGCGAAGATATTATCCAATCGAACCGAAGCCAGGGCCGAGAGAAAAATGCGACAGATCATGACGAGATAAAGCGATCGAGCCATAGAGAGCAATCCAAGAGAGAGAAATAGAGAGAAAAAGAAATTAAACTACAATAGAGCAAAAAATATACTCAAAACCTCCACTCACGGACTTTTCTGTCACTTATCAGCAGAGCACTACTCAACAGCGATTGTTTCACAAGTTGCATATATCTTGACATATGTAACTAGATACATCACAAAAGACAACTAACGGCAAAAACGAAAAGGGACAGATCAAGCCCGTCGAGAACGTCGATTCACGTAGAGCTAGAGGGGGTGATCAGTTTACTCACCAGTCCGTACCGCCGGGAAGGGGAGATCACTGAACCGTGGTGAATAATCGGGCAAACGGAATAAAGAAACGATCGGAAGCCGTTGTTGACGCCGCCGTCGATGCGAATCTGAGCCTTGTACTTCGAGCTCCTCAACCGGCCGTCCCAGCGAGTCAGATCCGGTGCGCAAGAGAGCGATCAAGAAGGAGAGACATCGATCCGGAGTCAGCCATATCCCCGTCCGGGAGTGAGATCTCGAGCACCTCTGATCGAGAGAACGATCGAGCCTCCGATGAAAACCCTAACCAATCCAACGCCGAACTGAAAGCCCCCAATCCGCTCAAAAGAGAGAAAATCTTCAGAGAGAGAGCGTCCCCGCTTCGAGGGAGAGAATCCCTTCTTTTTTCGAGAGTGTCCGCGTCCCCCCCTTTTGACCGCCCGAGTGCGAGCTTTTCTTCTTCTTTTGGGCGAGAATCCCTCCGAGAAAAAAGAGAGAGCCTCGGCCACCAAGAGAGAGCTTTTTTTTTTAATTTTTTAGAGAGCCACAGACCCCTGCGAGAGCTCCCCTTTTTGATTTTGTTTTCTTTTTTTTTTTTCTTTTCATTTTCTTTTCATTTTTTTTATGTTTTCACTCATTCATTCATTTTTTTTTAAAATCTTTTTGGCTCTTTATTCTTTTTTTTTTTTTGCAAAAAGAATGTTTAAAAATGTCGACAAAAAATCGGGTGTCAACAACCACAGAACTTTCAATTTCCAAAATCAGGTTCAAATTCACGGTTAATTTCACTCCGGCGTGCCTTTAGCGTGACCTAGTCTATCGGGTAACTTTTAGGAATTTTTTTATGCAATTAACCTGTGATCAATTTATCTCGAGTCACAATATACATCTCCGACACATTGGCAACTCTTGGTTATCGTAAAAATCTCAAGATTTCAATTACGGGCACCGGGTACCAAAACGATAGAAAAATCGGTCTAGTGCCGATCGACGAATATTTTGCAATCAGGTGGAATCACCCACACTCCGATCACATATCTTAGTCGAATCGACCTATCTCCGGTCTTTGATTGATTTTGACAGTGCCGTAATGATCCCTACAAATCAACACGATCGAGTAGTCGATTCCTGATCGAATTCTCAAGTCCAATTGCATTTAGATTCCGTAATTGCTTCCCCAGATAGTCTAGTTATCTCGTGAGTGATCAGCTCAGAGAATAACACTATCGGCGCGTCGACGAAAGGCCCGATTTATTTAATCGAATACAATTTCTGAAAATTCAGGCTGTCATACGGTGAGCTTCAATGTTTGGCTTTAGTTCTGGTCCTTTGAGAGAGCCTTGGCACTAAATTACTTTAACCATGTCAATGCACCTAACCCATAGACAGATTACTTGACGACGGCTTAGTATCTAACCGTAAATAAACTTTTATGAAATGTGAAAATCACGAGATTTTTTGTAATCTTACTCGCTTGACGTAGGCCGGGGAAGGAGAGGAGAACTAAAATATAAGATTGCAAGACAGTTCGAAGCCACCAATAGCTTACTTTATTTTGCCTTATTTTTGCATAAGCAATCAGGATGATAATGATCCAGCAATTTTGCTTCTTTGGCCCAAATAAAGAAATCCCTTAGATACGATGTAAAATGGTTCTTGTCTTATTGTTGATAAGAGATTTCTCTTACGCTTGTGTAGCAAGGGCTCTTGGAGACTTTGACATGATCAGGTAATGAGTACCATGTCTCAGTCACTCAATTGGTCCACCAATCCATCATTATCTATCATGCGTGATGATCGCTCATAGTAGCAATCCCTTCTAGCCGAAAGAATTCCTAAGTGACGCGGATGCATAAACACCTATTGCTCCAGGATGAGTTCCATAGGCCAGCACTTCGTTGGTAAGTTTGCCCCTAGTTTGGTTTGGTTCCTTAAATGACTATCTGATCCGACCAACTTCATAAACCATAGATAGCGTGCTAGCACGCATGCTCTTTCCCTATACATGATCCAGACTTGTTGTTGGTTGCGCAAGGCTGCCTTCTTTTCTGGCTTAAGCCACAAATCTATCATAATAAAAAAAAGCTTAATCGGCGGGAGATTTTTTTTTTTTTTTTTTTATCACCAATTTGGATTGCCGCAGTTACTTGAATGAGAAAGAAAGCATACGCCATTGTGGGCGATGGGTGGTGTTGAAGCCCTTAATCTCTAAATTGGATCAGGTCAAATTGTTCATGCATGCCAATGGTGCTCTCAATGAGCTCAGTACTACATATCATTTCTCGTTCAAAACCTTCAGATCTGAATAACACATATGGAAATCATCTGTCTGAGCCGACGCCTCAGCGATATCATCACATAGTTTACCCTAGTATACTGGTACAGAGGCAGTACAAAGAAACTTTCTTTAACCTCCGCAACACTTCAACCACTGCTGAGCATCCAACGAGGTTACCCAAAAAGATAACAACTGGTAGGAACCAATATATAGAAATCCCCAAGGCACAATATTGCCGACGTTGCGTCGTTATTGTCTCCCCAACTTCAAGCGTCCTCTCCAGTCTGCAGTCAGAGCGAGAGTGTCGAGTTGCTCAGTTATCGGAGTCGGGGACGCTGCCGCGACTTCCTGCTCCTGTTCTGGTTGGCCCATACAGGGATGACGCCTCCCGCATATGCCATGCGCATGGCGCCTCCCTTTGTAACCATGACCGTGACCAGGACGATGACCATGACGACCATGTATGGAAGGTCCATGCCCATGTCCTGAAGGGCCCCTCAGATGATGCCCACATCCGTGTCCGCGTACTCCATGACCATGACCATGACCCCCACAGACTGAAAGACCGCTCACATGATGTCTATGTCCATGTCCATGACCATGACCATGACTTCCTAACACACCCCTCAGATGATGCCCATGTCCATGATCTCCATCTCCTCCGAGACCATTGCTGCTGAGAAGTTCTACTAGGCAACCGTGCCCGCCACGATGCCCATGTCGGCCTCCATTACCCATCCCATGATGATGATGTTGACCGTGATGATGCCTTCCCTCGCGAGCCATGCTCATTTTCATCCTCTGTTTAGTCAACCCCCCAACTCCGTTTCAGTCTTGACAGAGGAATAGTTCTCTGGATGATGAGAGATGAAAGGAAGAGAGGGCCTCACTTTTATAGGGGCTTTAGAGGCGGTGGTTTAACTGTAGCACCCCATGATTTTGGCAGTCTTTTAACACGACTCTTGTCTGCCAAATTTCTCGGCTGAGCTACTAAGTATTTGAGCAATCCGTGTGAAGGCTGTGGATGAATACTTTTCAACTACGGACGAAGGAAAATGTGGTCATGTGTTGCCTTGGGGAGCAAGTTCACGCGGGAATGAAACAATGGCGGTCGCTCTCTCTGCGTTGAGATATGGGACCAGAGATGGGGACGCGTGTGACAGCCTGAATTTTCAGAATTTGTTTTCGATTAAATAAATCGCTTTTCGTCGACGCGTCATATCTTTGTTCTTTGAGTTGGCCACCTCACGAGATAAACCTGGTTTATTTGGGGAGACAATTAAGGAATCTAAATGCATGACTTGAGAATTCGGCCATGAATCGACAAATGCTCGGCCGTGTCCATCTGTCGAGATCATTACGGCACTGTCGAAATCGATCAGAGACCGGAGATAGGTCGATTCGACTGAGATATGTGATCAGAGTGTGGGTGATTTCACCTGATTGCAAATACTCGTCGATCGGCACTAGACCGATTTTTCTATCGTTTTGGTACCCGGTGTCCGTATTTAAAACCTCGAGATTTTCACGACAACCGAGAGTTGCCAATGTGTCGAAGATGTACTATGTGACTCGAGATAAATCGATCACGGTCAATTGCACCAAAAATTCCTAAAAGTGACCCTAGACTAGGTCACGCTAAAAGCGCGCCGGATTGAAATTAACCACTTATTTGAACCCGATTTCGGGAATCGAAAGTTCCGTGGTGTCACGGGCCATTTTTAGGAAAGCCGACTCATCCTCCGAGAAATTTTGAGAAATTCCGAGATTTTACGGAAATCCGATTCGGACGTCGCGGAAAATTAACGGAAATTCGGATTGGCCAAATCAAGAGATATTTGACTTTCTGCCCAGCGTTCATGAGTGTCGGACTTCACGTAAATTTATATGGGATTTTTTTTTCATCAAAATTGGACGCAAATTTGGGAAATCGTCGAAGAATTGATGTCCCGGAAAATGTGAAATTCGGATTTAAGGTTAGACAACAATTTTGACATCAAAATTTGATAATTTTGGTGGAAAATTTATGAAGAAAGTATTAGGGGACATGGCATTAAATGGAGGGGATAAATCCTTTGACTTTGCCCTTGATCCAATCCATTTGATTGAGCAAGACCAGCTGGCCCGTCGCTATCTCCTTTCTCCACCGCCTTAATCCTTCTCTCTCTTTCCTCGGAGGCGCGAGCAACTCGTTCAGCTTTGCTTCACTTTCATTTTTCTTCATTTACCTTTCCTTCCCCTCTGCAAAACCACCAGCTCTTGTCCATATCTTGCACCGAACAACCCCACTCAAGGAGTCAACACCAGCATCCAGCAAAGGAAGTTTGTTGACCCCATCTTCACGCCAGCGAAGCCGCGTGTCTGCGGCATCTTCTTTAAAGACCAAGCAGCCCATCTTCTTGCAATTGTGGCCACCGAATTAGCTCCTCTCCTTCGTAAATTCCAGCATAGCCGCGTCCACGTGATCTCTCCACGAAGCCCCACGGTCCACCGAAATTCTTCAACGCGGCCATCGCCCACCGAAGAAGCCAGCAACTTCCACCGAAAACTCCATCGTGGACCGCACTTCCCAAGGCCAGTGAAGCCATGCGCAATTCCCTTCAGCTGCTCTTCGACCGCCTGCTCTTCCACGCGTCTTCATCCGTCTCCGTGGCTGCTCCTTCATTCAGCCCAAGTGAAGACCAAAGTTGCTTCAGTTTTCGTTAGGCCGCATAAAATCAAGCAACGCACGAAGCCGCAGCCCATCGTGTCTTCAAGTCCAAGCCCACGTGAATTCTGCAGCAAGCCAGCGAGTTTCACATTTCCATTTGAAGCCCAAACGAAGTCAAGCCCACTTGAATTCAAGCCCAACTCAGCATTTCCAAGCCCGTGTTAATTGAAGCCCGCAAAGCAACTCAAGCCCAGTCCATTTCAAAAACAAATCTCATCTTTGGGCTGAGATTTGTTGCCTGTTTTAGGCCCGGCCCGGTTTTGCGACAACGCCGAAAATTAAGATTTTGGCCGCCGTCGCGTCGTCGTCGCGGTGAACCGGTTTTTCGCGATACACCGGTGAGTTTATTCTCTAAACTCTTCTTAGTAGGCATTGATGCTAAGGGGTGTTTAGATTTATTTAATTAGGAATTATGTGGTTAGTTAGATTAAATTAGTAATTTAATTATTTAATTGAGCATGTTAGGTGGTTAGCATGGTTTAGCTAAGGCCTAATTAAATTGTATTATTTATCTAGAAGGGTTCGGGAATTTTCCGGGTCCGTATTGGTATTTAATTTAATAATTTTGGCCTAGGTAAGTATTTTTAGAAATTAAATTGAATTAATTAATTAATTTTCAAAATTAATTATTTATTAATTATTTTTCCGGAAATTAGGCCGGGATGGCCGGTGACCGGAATTTCGTGCTGATTGCAATGGTGTGGTTAATTTTTGCAATTGAGTGTTAAATTACGCAAATTGAGTGATGATTGGATTTTTGGTATTTAATTCCAAAAATTGTGAATTTTCAATATTTATTCAGAAAATCCCGAGTGTCGGATTTTAACACCGAAAATGGTTTTATATACTATATAAAATAGTGGGATTTTAAAAAGAAAGAATGTCAATTTTTCTCGGTCGAGTTGATCGTGTACCCACACACGACTATTTTCATGCGTATTTCTAATACGAAGAAAAGCGGGTTCACCATTTTAATTGAAGCATTTGAGTGCAATGCACGGTGCCCTGGCCATATTTGAGTGATCGTGTGATGACAATGAGAAATCGTCCCGGCTGTTGAGCTGGACGTTATCCCTAATTGGGATACCCTTGATAAAGGAAGCCTGGTCGCAAAGAGATTCGGACCCTATGCTCCTTCGGAAAGCCGCCGACGTAGTGACGTGCCGTGCTCAATGGGGTGAGACGATGCCTGGCAATGCCAGAAGACCGCCGAACAGAGAGTAGGCCGTGCTATATGCCGAGATCAAAACTAGGAACGCATGTTAATTTGAGTATTGTGTTCCAATTAATTGAGCTTGAGTGATGCTCTAATTTGTGATATGAACCGTGCCGACTGCGGGGGTGGAACCGAGACGAGGTAAGTCTCATTGATTGTGTGATTGCATGCTTAGAACGCTTCTTAGCGTCTTTTCCTCATAGCCGCAGCTTTAGAAAGCATAGACTTGCCGGACATTTGTCTCACCTGGTTATCAGATAACCACTTTCAGTTCATCGAGTGGAGGACCTGGAGCAGACGAGGTGATTTGAAGCATAGGCCGGATAGACAACTTCTTTTTGGAGAACAGTCTTTTGTAGTCTTTTGACCATGTAGACACTTGTACTGACTCAGCATATGTTTATAAAGGCATGTTTGTTTGTGAAATTATTGTTCTCGCTTTTCTATCCCGAGATGGTTCTTGTCGGGGATTCTTTTTCGCTTCCGCATGTGCAATAAAGTAAAAGGGTCGATGACTAGTCCTGGGAAGTCGCAAAATTTTATCGACCAAAGAGGGATGGGTACGCGCTCGGGGTTCGGGGCGTGACAACGCGGATGTCGACACCTTCTCATTTGTGGCTGGACGGTTCTGGCTTGGTTAGAGAGCAGATAAATTTTGCTCCTTTAGGCCGCAAAAAGAACAGCGATTGAGGGGTTGGAGACTACCGACCCAAAAAAAAAAGGGGGTGCAGACTTGCTCTCGTGGATCTGATTTCGTTTTGTGCTTATTAAATTAACCATTCTTTTGATTTTACTGAGCATACCCTTCAATGCAGTTAAAACAATTATCAACTGATTAGTTGTTAGAGCTACAAAGTGTGATAATTTTATATTGTTGTGGGTGGCGAGTATGTTAGGCGAAACTTTCTTACTTCAACTGAGGGATTTGAATTAGGGCCCCGCAATTGTAGTTCACCCAAGATGAAACAAGTCTATTTTATTATAGCTATCGCCCTACTTAAAAAAAAAAAGACTTCCATCTGTGAATCTTGTTCCTTTTCCTTTCGGACTGATCAAATTGGTAAATTAGCAAAAGATTTCATAATAATAAGTTTCTGGGCTTCACTAGTAGAAGATGTTTGATTTCTTGACCACCAATTTGAGTTGCCGGAGTTACTTGAATGACAAAGATGGAGAGCATATGCCATTGTCCACCATGTTTGCTGTTAAAGCCCCTATCTTTCAATTAATTCTGGTCAATTTGCTCAGGCATGCCAATGGAATATATATGGAATCATTTGATCCGAAGCCTCAAACGACGGATACCATCACACTAATTTTCAGTGTACCATTGAATAATATTGGTACACAAACAACATAGAGAAACTTCCATCAACCTCCACAACACTTCAGACAGCTGAATCTGATCATCCAGCAAAACTACTCAAAAAGATAAAACTGGTATTGGTTACTGGTCGTAGCCAAAACATGAAATCCCCAAGACACTTTTATTGCTGACACGGCGTCATTGCTGTCCAAGACCCAACTCCAAGCATCCTCTCTAGTCGGCAGTCAGAGCGAGAGTATCGAGTTGCTCGGTTATTGGAGTTGGTGTTGCAGCCACGACTTCCTGTTCTTGTTGCTGCTCCTGTTCCTGTTCCGGTTTCGGTTGCTCTGCACAGGTATAACGCCTCCCGAACCGACCATGCGCATGGCACCTCCTCCCTTTGTGCCCATGACTGTGACCTTTGCAATGACCATGATGACCATGTTTGAGAAGTCCATGCCCGTGGACTAAAAGAACCCTCACATGATGCCCATGTCCGAGAGTACCGAGTTGCTTGGTTATCAGAGTTGGCGTCGCAGCCACGACTTCCTGCTCCTGTTCCGGTTCTGATTGCTCCGTACAGGTATGATGCCTCTCAAACCGGCCATGCGCATGGCACCTCCTCCCTTTGTGAACATGACCTTGACCTTTGCAATGACCATGATGACCATGTTTGAAAAGTCCATGCCCATGGACTAGAAGAACCCTCACATGATGCCCATGTCCAAGAGTATCGAGTTCCTCGGTTATTGGAGTTGGCGTCGCAGCCACAACTTCTTGTTCCTGTTGCTGCTCCTGTTCCTGCTCCAGTTCCGGTTGCTCCATACAGGTGTGACGCCTTCCGCACCAGTCATGCGGATGGCCCTCCCTCCCTTTGTGACCATGGTCGTGACCTTTGAGATGACCATGATGACCATGTTTGAAAAGTCCATGCCCATGGACTAATGGAACCCTCACATCATGCCCATGTCCATGTCCATGGAACCCATGACCCCTATGTCCTTTGAGACCATGCCCAAAGAGAAGTCCTACATGGGGACCATGCCCACCATGATGCCCATCTCCGCCTCCGTTACCCATCCCATGATGACGATGTCGACCGTGATTATGCCTTCCCTCGTGACCCATTCTCATCTTCATCCTCTGTTTCGTATATAACCCCGACTCTGTTTCAGTCTTGACACAAGAATAGCTGTCTGGATGATGAGAGATGAGAGGAAGAGAGGCCCTTCTTTATAGAGGTTCACGAGGCGGTGGTTCAACTGCACCAGTCTACTAAATATGGCGATCTTTTCACACGCTTCTTCTCTGCTAAATTTCATAGCTTAGCTATTAAGTACTTAAGCAATCCGTGTGAACCACGGTAAATGCCATCGAGTGATTGTCTTGGGGAGCAAGTTGGCGCGTGAATGAATCTATGGAAGTCGGTGGCCCTGCTTTGGGACATTGACCAGAGACGTGGATGTCGACGCGTTCTGATGTGCGGCTCCACGTTTATGGCTTGGTGTGCACGTAGCATGAGGAGATAACAGTGCTTCTTTGGGCTACAGAAAAGAAACCGATTGAATTGGAGACTTGCTGTATGAATCCGATTTCCTTTTGTCCTTATTTTGTCAACTAGACGTTTGATTCTATTAGGCATACCTTTCAATGCCGTTAAATTAACTATCAACCTCCCCAAGATAAGGCAATGTATTTGTTTCTTGATGACATTCGAGGAAGAAATTATACTTTAACTTATTACCAAAACGACACAGTGATATTATAATTGATTTAATTAATCTAATTTTGATTATTAAAAACCAATGACAATTATAATCATAAGAGGATTGTGGCCATGTTTTCCTCCTACAATAAGAACTTAAAGATAAAAATTCTTTATGTGAAAACCAAAAGATTTCGTTTGGCGAATGGATGACTAGAAGTAAGATTTGTGCATAAACATGCCATACCATTCAAAAGAGGGTCTCTCATCCTTTCTTGGGTCTTTTCTTGGATGAACTTGTTTTAGGCTACTTTGATAGTTGTTAACATGACTCCTTGTCAGGATGTGGACTTTGCTTTTTTAAGGATTGAAATCGATTGAACTAACTCATACAATTTTTTTTTTTTTTTGATTGAAACAGTAGATAGTATTATTTAAGCATTCGCCAAATTACAACCCAATGCTATTGCATCAGCAGCTACAAGATCTTGCAAAATATAAGGGGTAAAGATGTTCCAGTTGTAAGCTAGGTCAGGTCTTCCATGGGCCTTTGTGGCCCAGTTCGCGGCACCATTGGCCTGCCTGCGACAGAACTGCAGCCGCATGCTAGGGTATGCGGGGAGCAGAGCTGCGATTTCGTTGAAGAGCATTCGTTCTTCCCATGGCGGCTTCTTCTTCCCGGTTACTGTGTCGATCAAGATTATGACAGTCAGACTCGATTACAATCTTTGTTGTGTGGATGCCTTGATGCCTCAGATGATGCAGAGTGAAGGTGAGGGCTTGAACTTTCGATTGAAAAGCCGAGGCTGCAGGAAATCGATCGGTGTAGACATCTGTAAGTATACCCTGATGGTTTCGACTAACACATGCCATCGTTCCTTCTTGTCTACCTGGATAGTAGGATTTGTCAATGTTGCATTTTAGGACGTCGCGTTCTGGAGGTTTCCACAAATGATCGGCGTCGACCGCAGCAGCCCCTGTTCTGGATCTGTGCATAGAAGAGGAGGATTGGAGGCTTGTCAGTGCGAGAGCATCTTCCACTACCCGACTGGCATCCGGTGGTCTTCGACAGAAGATCTAGTTGTTGCGCATACACCAAACTTGCCACAAGAGCTGCGCTATTGTTGCCAAACCAGGTATGAGCCTTTGATTTGTTGCCCGTTCCGTGAGCCAGTCATCAATCCTCTGGATTGTAGTAGGTGTGATTGAAATGTTGATCCTTGGGTGATTCCACACATCATTTGTCCAGGGACAAAAAAAGAATAGATGTTCAATAGTTTCCAGAGTCCTGTGATTACATAGGCTGCATATTGGAGTGGAAGAAATATGTCGATGAAACAAGTTAGCCTTAGTCGCAAGGGCATTATGACAAATGGTCCACATAAAAGTGCGAATCTTGGGCTCTATGTTCATAGACCAGATCTTACGCCATAACATTTTGGGGTGCTGATGTGATGTAGATGCCTGTTGAGCAGTTGCTGTGTTTGCCATGCTAATCACTAATCTATAATTACTCTTAACCGTATGATTTCCATCCTTGGTAGGCATCCAGACTAACGTATCTTTGGCATAGGTAGGTCGTATAGGAATTTTAACTATTTCTGTACTAACCGGGGTGTCGAATAGCTATTGAATCAATGGAACATTCCATGTTTGGGTGAGAGGATCAATAAGATCGGCCACCCGCTCTGGCTCCTCTCGAGGTGCCGGTCCACCTAGTGTTCCGATAGGTAACCACCGATCTTCCCGAATCCTTATCTCCGCACCATCTCCAACCAACCAACTTATATGAGGTAGGATGGCCTCTCGGCTGAGAAGAAGACTCTGCCATCTCCATGAAGGTCGCGCGCCTCTAGCTGCCTTTTGGAAATTCACCGAATTAAAATACAACCCTTTAAAGATTTTACCCCACAACGAGGCAAGTTGTTGGATTAAGCGCCAAGCCTGCTTCCCAAGCATCGCTTTGTTGAATGCCATCAAGTCTCGAAAGCCGAGCCCTCCACCATCCTTATTAGTTTTTAGCAAATCCCATTTCTGCCAATGCACACCAACTCTGGTTCGGTCAATCTTCCACCAAAAACCAGAAATTTTCTGTTCAATAAGTTTACACAAAGATGTTGGCAGCTTGAAAATGGACATAGCGTATTGAGTAATTGCCTGTACAACAGATTTAATTAGGATCTCCTTTCCACCCTTAGACAAAAATCGTTCTTTTCGGCCCTCAAGTTTTGAATGTATTCTCCCTAATATCCAAGCAAACATCTCCCTTTTAGATTTTCCCCACTCAGACGGAATACCTAAATATTTACCATACTGATGCAAGACCGGCATTCTTAAAATACCCGCCAAGTTTTCCTGTAAGGTCACCGGACAGTTTTTGCTAAAGAAGAGGCCTGATTTGTTCCGATTAATAACTTGTCCGGTTGCCATATAGTATTGGTTGAGTATATTAGCAAGATTCTAACATTCCATCACAGTGCCTTTGAGAAAGAAAACTAAATCATCACCAAAAAAGAGATGCGATAGTGTCGGGCATGACTTGTTCAGCTTTATACCTATAAGATGGCCGATGTGAAGCGCTTGGTGAATGAGAGTGGATAGAAGATTCGCCAGTAATATGAAGATATAAGGGGATAGAGGATCGCCTTGTCGGAGTCCCCTTGATGGCCAAAAATATGTAAGTTGTTCTCCATTAAAACGGACACTTAAGGAGGTTGTAGTTATGCATTGCATTAGTAGCTAAACCCATCGTGAATGAAATCCCAATCGCAATAGATAGTCCTGTAGAAAATCCCATTCGACTTTGTCATAAGCCTTTTGCATATCTGTCTTGAGGAGTACATTAAAGTGTTTCTTCCTTTCCCTCGTTCTGAATTGATGTAGTGCCTCTTGGACAATGAATACGTTATCATGTATTTGTCTCCCACTCACAAAGGCAGCTTGCTCTTCTGAGATCAGCTCACAAAGCCATGGTTTCAGTCGATTGGCCAAGACCTTGGATATAATCTTGTATACATAGTTACATAGGCTAATAGGTCTAAACTAGTCCAGGTTTTCAGGGTGACTAGTCTTGGGGATAAGAGCGATAATCGTCTTGTTAATGTCTCTAGGCAACACCCCGGAGCTAAAGAAATCCCTTACTAAGTTAAGCAAATCATCCTGGAGAATATCCCAATGGGTTTGGTAGAACAGCCCGTTCAAACCATCTGGACCTGGTGCTTTCATCTTCCCCAGCTGAAAGGCTGCTTGTTTAACCTCAAAGGCAATGACTGGACTCATCAAATTTTCATTCATATGATCCGATACAATCTGTGGACATTGTTCCAGAATTGGGGCATAGTCACGAGGGCCGCCTGTTGTATATAAATGTGAAAAGTAGGCATTTGTTAGCTCCTTCAAGGCCTGATTGTCCCTCACCCAGTTGTGATTCTCGTCTTGTAGCATGCCTATCCTATTTCTCTGCCATCTTTGAATCGTAGTTGCATGAAAGAATTTGGTATTCTTATCTCCCCATCGCAACCAGTTTACTCTAGAACGCATAGCCCAGTACTTTTCTTCTTGCTGCCATATATTTTTAATCTCATTCCGGATCTGTGAAGCTACCACTGTGTCCGTTACCGAATTATATGGTTGATTTATAATGGTTTGAAGTTGCTGCTGTAATGCTTGAACCTTCAGGTGACCATTAGAAAATTTGAACGACTCCAAACATGTAAAGCATGAGAAACCAGTCGTAGTTTATGCATACTTACCATAACTGAGTTCCATGCTTTATAGATGACCTCGCGGCATTCTTGGTCTTGGATCCAGTAAGCTTCGAAGATGAAGGGCCTACAGCCCCTTTTAGGTGGAGTTGAATTGGTCAAGAGAAGCGGGCAATGATCTGAGCCTAGTGCCGGCAAAGCAAACACCTCCGCAGCTGGATATAGAAGTCGCCAGTCCATTGTGCACAGAACACGATCCAGTCGTTCCTTCACTAAATCATCACCGACCAGGTAAAGGCGCATCCCTTACTCTCTAACTCCATTAGAACACAGTCATTGATGATATTCCGGAATGAATTTAAACGGTACCAATCTGACTGGCGCTTTCCGATCTTTTCCCAGGGATATAAGATCTCATTGAAGTCCCCAGCGTAGAGCCAAGGTAGAGTATTGGCGTTGCTAATTCTTCTAAAGTCCTCCCAGAATAACTGGCGATTGTGGAAAGACGAAGGAGCATGGAGAAAGGTTAACCGCGTCAGCCTATCATCCATGGAGTCACGACAGAGCATATCAAAAAGGTACTCCGAACACTGTTCAAACTCTAAAGATACTGTTTCATTCCAAAAAACTGCTAAACCCCCTGCTATACCTGTCGGGTTGCGCACAAAAGATTTGCTGAAATGTAATCGACGTTGCATTCTAGAAAGCAACGATTCCTGATTCTTAGTTTCCATTAAAAACATAATATCGGGCTTTTCCTTGGCCGTCATGGCCGTTAGTGCTTGAACTGTCAGGGGATTGCCCAAACCTTGACAGTTCCAACATATTAACTTCATTTGTGCTGCGGTGGCTGTTTAGGGCCAGCCACCATCGCCCATTGAGTCACCTCACTCGCTTCGAGAACTGGTGTATCCAGAAACGGAGAATCATCAAAATCACTACAAGCTGAATTTTTCGTAGCATATGGTGAATACCTTTTTGGTTTTTTTGCTAATCCCACCTTTGGAGGAGCCATAGTCCCTTTCTGTTTTTTCGTTTGCTGGTGTCCCATTGTTGGGTTGATGATATCTTTCTGTTTTGCACTCGCAGGGATCATAGCTGTTGTGATACTTTTCTCAATTTGCATCAAGTGTGGTGAGTTAGACGAAGCAGTCCCTCCTTTGTCTGAGATATGTGAATCTGTTGGTAAGGGCATAGGAGCAACTAGTTCTTGTTGAGTCGACACTGGCACGGTTGGCAGCAAAGCTGGAGGAGTCTTAGGAATGGTTTCGTCGTTCTGTTCAGCATTCTCAGGTGGATTATAGAACACGTTCCAGTAAGGACTATGCTCGCCAACCTCCGCTCTCAGCCACTGACCGTAAGCCATCTTGTCTTTACCGTCCATTTTGGCCTCTTCAAAGGGATATGTTTGACAGTATGTAGCATAATGGCTTATCTTCCCGCAGGAATAACAAAAGTGGGAGAGGCGTTCATATCGGAAGTCGACCCATAGAGTTCTCCCATCAAGGCGAAGCAGCTTGCCGGATTGTAAAGGTTCATTCAGGTTGACTTCAACTCTAACCCTTCCGGCTTTTAATGATGAACCATCATGAAAATTGGGTTTGATCTCTAAGACTTCTCACACCTGTTTTAAAGCCTTTCTAATAACATGCTCAGAACTCCATTCCAAAGGTAATCCGAAGATCTGGACCCATAAAGCGCATCGACTAAAGTCATAGAGATGTAAAGGTGTGTTGGGAACCCATGGTTTAAAGATTACCAACTGACTAGCGAAAAGCCATGGTCCACCTTCCAATATCCGCTGTCTCTCAACTTCAGAGTGAAATTTTGCCGTATATAGGCCACCCTCTCTCGGTGAAAGGTCAACCTGGTCCATCCGCCAAACACGCTTGAAGGTACTCTGAAGTGCTTGAAAGTTAATAGCTGATTTTGATAACACTTTACCGACTAATAGTAAACGACATTCCTCTAATTGTTCAGGTTGGGGTTCCTCTTCCAAAACTTCTATTTCCTATGCTAGGCATAATCGTCCCAGTCGTTTACACAATGCCGCCACACGCAATGAATCAGCACTAGTATCCGAAGCCATGTTCCGCAACATAGTCCGAACCAATGGCAGCAGGGCAGTATCAATTTGCAGAGTAAAACAGGGGAAACACCGTGGCGCATTCAGTACAAACTACAACTAAACAGTATTGGATAGAAAGAGACCTGTCCAGATTGAGAAAACACTCCGATGGCAGAAAAGGCAGCTCGTAAATTCTACCCTAATCCTAAAGCAGACTACCCGACCTTAAAGACCCAGTGCGTAGTATCTCGTATCTTAGACAATAACCCTCCATAATCCAAGGGAAGGACGAACTTCTGAGTAGAGAACTGAAATAGATGTGGGAGTTACCCGGCCAGATTCACGAGCAGAAGTCATGTAGATGACGCTGGATTACCGACTCAAATTCGGCACCATTTGGTAGAAGCGACGAATTGGAGGCACCTTCGAGGACATTGTCAGTGGGTGAAGAAGGAACCACAAATTCGAAAGAAAATCCGAAGGATTAGAGATCAATTAGGGTTGCGATGGAGCCGTAACTACCATCGGTGGGTAGGCGATACTCTGCATGTCGAGAAAAAGGGGTTTTTTATGATCATGGAGAAGTTTAACTGTTAACTCATACAATTTGAAAGCAGAGACCTCCCTATCATTTCCAATCCAGTCCTCCGAATGTGTGATTTGTGGGGATCTCATTCAACCTGGTCTGGCACCTTGATTTGGTGTCCTTGTCATTTCAATTAATTAAATCTCTTTATTAAAGGCATGGCATGCCATATGTGATTGAATGGCAAGAAAAATATGAATAGGTGATCCCTGGAGGCATGGTCGCACGAGCAAAGGCATCCATCTAATTAAACTTGGGTGGAGCTTTGACACATGATCAACTCGCTTTTCCTTGCGCACGGGCCTTGGCCTTATTTTTGCTTCCTTAACTATCCATAACCCAACTATCTCGTTTTGCAGAGCTTCATCTACCCTTGTGGTAGCTAAAACCCCTAAATTTCTGTTCTTGCCCTATCGTCTTCCATGGCGATGCATACCCATCAGTCGCTGGCTTGGCTGTTCTACTTCGTCTTGCTTCTTTCTTCGTAGCAATTATCGAGGAATTCCGGCGTCGCCTTTCTCTTCTAACTCCCCTCACCCGTTACCCTATTTAAGCGTCACTTACCTTGGGCTCTGTAGTGCTTCGCAGTTCTCCTTCAATTTCGATATGTGGATATCTGCATGTCTTCCTTTATCCCTGATTCAGCATCAACTGGCTCAATTGCTCCTCAATTTCGCTACTCAAACCCTTATTATGACATTCCTTACCTAGCTTTCCACCTTGCCTGGCTTCGCCCTACTTATTTGTTCAATGGCACAGGAAGATGAGGAAAGTTCCTCTCGCCTTGCTGCTTTATGTCAACGCTTGGGCAATCTTTGCTCGCCTCCAGATATTGAGGTCTGCAATAACGTGCCTCCCTCTGCAAAACTTGAGGAATGTAGGTTAACTCTTGTAGGTAAAGTGTTTTCAAATTCTACTATTAATTTTCAAGCTTTCCAAAGCACTTTGAAAATGGTATGGAAAACAAAACAAGTAGATATATCACAGCGTGAAGATGGTGTCTATGCAGCTAAATTTAAATTAGAGAATGACAAGCAAAGGATTCTTGAGAGTGGACCTTGGTTATTTTCTGGAAATCTTGTAGTTTTCAAAGCTTGGATCCCTAACACCCCGCTGCATTGCTACGATTTCTCCACATGCGCCTTTTAGGTCCAAGTGTTCGGTTTACCCCTGGAATGGTGTACTGATCAGATTATTTCTAGAGCAGTTAAGCATGTTGGGACAGTGCTAGAAGTAAGGGCAGATACAAGAGATAATTTTACTATGCGGTTTGGTCGTGCAAGAATTGAAATTAACCTTAAGGAACCCCTGCAGATAGGTAGACTGATACATCTCAATAACAGGTCATTCTGGTTGGATTTTAGATATGAGTGGCTGTCACATTTTTGCTATTCATGTGGGAGATTGGGGCACTATGTTACATCTTGCAAAGATAACCCTTGTGAGGAAGAAAGCCTAGGGGAACAAAAGCAACTACCTTATGGACAATGGCTTCATGCTGAAGTGAGCGAGCATAGCCCCTACTAGAAAGTGTTTTATGCCCCGACGGACAAGGCTGCCACATTGGAAGAAACCATCCCTGAAACTCCACCAGCAACAGCTCACTCTATTCCTTTATTGCCACCACCAGCTCATTTGGACAAGACTCCCCTGCTGCACTCTTTGCCAGCAGCCGCTCCTATCTACACAGATCAGCCAAGTTCTCAAGAACAGGAGGGCTTTCTATCAAGTAGTCATGTGCATACAGCAATGATACCTGTAGCAGCAAAGATGAAAGGTGTTCAAGAGTAGACCAGTAGTGTAAAAATGGGGAAAAGATCCAGCATACTCGTCACACATAAAAAATTGGTCCCACCAAGAAACTAAAGCATTATAACCCTTATGACAATCGTATTTTGGCCCGAGAGGAACTGGATGAATCCTTACTTTTGGACACTCCAATTCTGGTGGCACTTGAAGATGGAAGTTGGGCAAAGGTGGCTGGCCCTCAACAGCCACCTTGTCACAAATGAAAATACTTAGTTGGAACTGTTAGGGTTTGGGCAATCCCCTGACAGTTCATGCACTCACAGCCCTAGTGGCTAAAGAAAAGCCCGATCTCTTATTTTTGATGGAAACAAAAAACAAGGCTGAAGTACTCCAGTGTATACAAAAACGTTTACACTTTTTGCATATGAATACCTTTAATAAGATGGGATTAGCAAGTGGCCTAGCATTGCTATGGAATGGCACTATCTCTTTAACTTCTATCAACTCCTCCCCGGACTATTTTGATATGCTATGTAAGGACGATGTGGATGGACATACCTGGCGTCTGACTTGTCTGCATGCTCTTGTTGTCTCTCATTTACGTCATCAGGTATGGCAGAATATTATTCATATTAGTCTTGCTAATGTATTCCCATGGGTTTGCATAGGCGACTTTAATAAAATACTTCACCATTGGGAAAAACAAGGGGGAAGGCCAGTAGATTTTCAGCGTCTGGCCTCCTTTCAAGCCTTTGTGAATGACTGTGGTTTAATGCATATTGAAGCCAAAGGGTGTGCCTTCACTTGGATGAACAATCGCCAAGAGGAAGACTTTATTAAGGAATGTCCAGACCGCGTCCTTTGCTCTATAGAATGGCGTTTACTATTTCCTAGAGCAGAAGTTCAAGCTCTCCCTGCTGTTGGTTCCGACCACAGCCCTCTTATATTAAACACTACACCAACGAGTGGGACAAAGCAACGTCATTTTATGTACGAAGCTTTTTGGGATCAAGATGAGGGTTGTAAAAAGTTGTTGCTACTACATCAAATTTTGATCGGCTGAAGGGTGCAGCTCTACCAAAAAAGATTCAAGTAGTGTCGGGTGCTCTATCTACATGGAGTCGTACCCGATTCTCGCACAATCGACTTAAGGCGAATGAATTGCAACATCATTTGCAGCAGTTAACAAACAAACAGCATACTCTTTCTGACAACGTGGAAGCAGTAAACTTGAAAGAGGAGTTACACCGGGTGTGGTGTTGTGAGGAACAATACTGGACTATGCGATCCAGACTCAATTGGCTGAAATGGGGCGATAAGAATACCAAATTTTTTCACGCCACTACTATTCAACGACGACAACGGAATCGCATTACAATGTTACAGGATAATAACCATGTTTGGGTAAGGGATCCTTCTAGGTTAAAGGTTATGGCGACAGATTTCTTTTCACGGCTATATACCACTGTTGGCAGTCGTAGTTATGTACCTACTCTTGATCAATGTACTTCCATGGTTACTCGGGAGATGAATGACGGTTTAGTTGCTATGGTGACTCTTGAAGAAGTACAGCGGGCTACATTTCAATTAGGAGCCACTAAAGCTCTTGGTCCCGACGGCCTCAATGGTCTATTTTATCATTCACATTGGGATACCATTAAGACTGACCTGTTCACGGTGGTATAAACTTTCTTTACATATGGAATTATGCCTTTATCTCTGAATAGGACCCTTATCTCTTTAATTCCAAAGATTCCTCACCCTAAAAGTTTAGATTAGTATCATCCTATTAGCCTCTGCAATTTTGCTTATAAAATTATTTCCAAAGTCCTAGCCAATAGATTGAAACCTCTTCTACCAGACCTAATTTCAGAAGAACAGTCCACCTTTGTTGGAGGCCGACAGATTCAGGATAATATTTTACTAGTTCAGGAAGTTCTACACCAGCTTCGAATAAGAAAGGGGAGGCGCTCTTTTCAAGCTGTTCTTAAAATAGACATGAAGAAGGCATATGATCGGGTGGAATGTGATTTTTTACAGGATTATCTCCTCAAGTTAGGATTCCACCAAAGGTGGGTCCAATGGGCTATGCAATGTATCACAACCCAGTCCTCCTACGTCAAATTTAATGGAGAACATCTCACGTACTTTCACCCCACCGGAGGTCTTCGCCAAGGTGACCCTCTATCTCCATATCTCTTTATTCTGATGGCTAATCTTTTATCTACTCTTATCAAGAATGCTGTCATCATGAACAACCTTAAAGGCATCAAGCTCAATAGGTGGTGTCCTTCTTTATCCCACTTGTTTTTCGCTAATGATGCCATTTTCTTTCTTGATGGAACTGTCCGTGAATGTCAGAATTTATCAAAAATTTTACATCAGTACTGTGTGGCTACAGGGCAAGAGATAAATCGCAATAAATCAGGTGTCTTTTTTGGGAAAGCTTGCCCTGTGAGTCTACAACAGAATATGGCTAATGAGCTGCGAGTCCCTATTTTGAATAAGTCTGGGAAATATTTGGGGATACCTTCGGACTGGGGACGATAAAAAAGAGATATGTGTTCATGGATTTTGGGCAGAGTTCACTCCAAACTGAAAAGGGTGGAAGGAAAATCTCATCTCAAAAGGTGGTAAGGAGATTCTCCTTAAAACTGTTGTGCAGGCTATTCCTCAGTATGCCATGTCTATTTTTAAGTTACCTATCTCTATTTGCAAATCTATTGAGAAAAGAATAGCGAGATTTTGGTGGCAGAATGACAGAACTAAATCCGGAATTCATTGGCGGAGCTGGGATGTTTTGAAGAAAAGTAAAGCAGAAAGCGGTTTGGGTTTTCGAGATCTCATTAACTTTAATAAAGCCATGCTAGGAAAGCAGGCTTGGCGCCTATTTACTCAACCGTTATCCTTGTGGAGCAAAGTTTTTAAAGGTCTGTATTTTCATTCTACAACCTTTGGCAAAGCCGACAGAGGATCTTGCCCTTCTTGGGGCTGGCAGAGTCTGCTTATAGGACGAGACGCCATTCTACCCAACATTCGTTGGTCTGTAGGTGATGGGACATCCATCAGGATTAGAGGTGATAGGTGGCTTCCTATGGGCATATTAGGCAGACCTACGGTCCGCGAGGAACCTCCACTAGTTGCCGATCTTATAGATCAAACAACTAGTACCTGGAATGTCCCTTTTCTCCATCGCTTCTTTGACAATCAAGTTATAGACCAGATCACATCTATACAGCTGTGAACCCATGTTGTTCAGGAATGGCATATGTGGACTGTTGGATAAATTCTCTTAAAGTATTTTGAAGTTGACAAAACATTTTCATCAGTCTAGTCTGAAGACTTACAGACTCTATTGACAAAGTCTCGAAGATCAAAGTCTGAAGCTGGCAAGACTCAAGACTTATATTTCAAAGTCTACTCTCATGGACAGTTTCCAGACTAACGTTTATTCTGATCTTATATGATCTTTATTCTAACGACTAGAGAATATCTTTCTACTGGATTCAGCACTAAAAGATCTTACTTTCGTATTCAAATATGTATAGATTCTCTAAAGATTTCGCAACTTATATTTGGAAGGATCTACTTATGGAAACCGAGATCCTGATTGTATGGGCGAGCATGATTGATGGGCTATCAACACTTACCTTAAAGAGCTCGAGATCTCTCTAATTGATTCTGTCCAACGGGTTGATTGGAAGAACTTCTTTGGAAGGTGCCAACGGTATTGAAGGCATGAAGAAGTATATAAGAGAAATGCTCTAGTTGTTGAAGGGGGCCGGATAGAAAAATTCCAAAGTCTTAATCTCCTTTTCTATTTTGCGATATCATTCTTCGAGCGTTATATGTAATCAAAAGAGAGATCATATTATAGTGAGACCTTAAGGAAGTGTAGTAGAGTTTTCTACACCGTGGACTCAAGAGTATGAGACTGTAATCACTCTTTTTGATTCTTAGTGAAATCCAGCCAGAAGGGCTGTCCGTGCGGGAGAGTGGACGTAGGCTTGGTCTAAGCCGAATCACTATAAATCTGGAGTCTTGATTCTCTATCCCTAATCCTTTTATCTTTAACTGCTTTCATTTGCTGCAATTGTTGGTCTTAAGTTATTAATCTCTCATTCGGATTAATTTATTAAAATTGCTTTAAACACCTATTCACCCCCTCTAGGTGCTAATTCTAGTCCTAACATGGACTACCACCAACGATGGTTCATTTCGTGTTAAAAGTGCTTACCATACACTGACAATTTCAGCAACAGATCAGACAGCTAATGCTACTTCCTCATCTTACTAGAATCCGTGGTGGTTATGGAAGAAAATATGGAAACTACATTCCCCCCCCCCAAAGGTTCGTATCTTCCTATGGTCGCTATGTCAGAACGCCTTAGCCACAAGAGCTAACCTCTACTAGAGACATATCATTGATGATCCGTGTTGTCCCCTCTGCAATCAGACCGAGCCAGAAACTATCGAACATTTATTTCTACTTTGTCCGTGGACTAAACGAGTGGGGTCTCATCCTCAACTAAATATATCAATTTCACCTCTCCACATAAACAGAATTGATACTTGGATCATTCAACAAGTACAAAGACCGAACTCAGTACCTGGATTGGAGACCCTTGCTTTTGTGTTTTGGCAGATCTGGCGAGCTCGGAATGGCTTCATATTCCGACACGAACGACTTCACCCTTCTCATGTGGCGGAGACAGCACTTGCTGGAACACATGTGGCTCGGCACATAACTACTGCTCTGACAAGTAAGGGTATTTCGCTTTAGAACAGGGGAGGTCTTTGGTAGCCGCCCGAACGGGGTACCTTGAAGGTGAATATCGATGGATCATATATCTCAGGTTCAACAGAAGCAACAATGGGATGTGTTTGCAAGGATTACCGCGGCCGGCTTACTGATGGCTTCTCACACCATTTTCCTGCGAGATCAGCTCTACAGGTGGAGATCCTTGCCTTCACGCTGACTCTTCAGCATCTGCAACGACAGGATCTTCATCACACATCGATTTTGCTTGAATCGGATAGCTGGCTTCTGGTGGAGACACTGAACAGGCGACGAGCGCCGCCATGGGAGGATCGCGCTTTGTTCCTCGACGTTGCCTTTTGGCTCTCCAACTTCCCTAAACTTACCCTCGTTCACTGTAGACGCGAGGCAAATGTGGCTGCCGATGGGCTGCCAAGGCCCACGATCGCTCCCTTCCTCTAATTCAAATTGGGCTATCTTTCCCCCTTTCTACCTGCAGGACATCATTTGTGTGGAGGCATTAGCTGCCGGTTGTAATGATTTTCCATCTTAATATATCTTCCTTTTCATGACCAAAAAAAAACTATCCATAACCCTCTATTTTTTTTTTCCTTTCTAAACACAAGTTAACAATAGCACTATACGGCTTCATAAGAAGAATGCTTTTACACAAACTGGTTTAAACGACTTGCGTTAGACAAATTGCCTTTATAGGGCTTTGGGCTTCCATTCCAAGTGGGCAATAATTCATCACGTGGTAGTGAAGTTAGTTGGCAGATACTTGTGTAGTTCTCCACTTCTTGCAATGGTTACGATGATCTAATAAGAGGAAATAACCAAAGAAAGTTGGACTTCGGGTATTGATTATGTAGGCAAAATGCTTTTTAGTTTTTTCATGATATCGATTGCTCAAGACCATTGATCTCTATCGAGAATCAATGAAAAATATGAAATGAATAACCCTTTCGTGCTCCTTGATGAGTAAGCTTCGTAATCAGCTCTTCATTAGTAGGTCTACCTAAGTTTGATTGGTTGCTTAAACAGCTATCTGATCTGATCAAATTAAAAACTGCCATTCATTGTTGAGGCCTTCTTTTTTGTGAAAACAAGTAAATGATGAACATTGCCGGTCTTTGCCTTCAACCCAATCAGAAGAGAACTCAAGAATAGAGAAAAAAATAAGTAAAAAAAAAATGAAGTAGAAGAACTCAAATTTCAAATGAACAAATTCAAATTTGAAAAAGATCTTTCTGATTGTCGAAGAATGAGAGGCAAGGAGGTTGATTGAGAAAGATCTATTGTTCTTGTTATAAGATTGTGATTGGATCCACAAGTGTTTGGTAAAAAGAAGAATCTTCTCTTTTGAGAATAATCCAAATTGGAAAGTGTTCAATTGGATTATGAAAACGTAATTGAATTGATCTTAGTTACTCTTTGGGATGGCGTGGAAGAAGGGAGGAGATTCTCGAATGAGGAAAAGGACCTAATGACTTCGAAACAATTGAACGAGGAGCCGTATGAGGTGAAAATCTCATGTACAATTCCGTAGAGTGGCAATAAGGATGACTTATATGTCAACTTTTCCACTATCACCCCCAAAAAACCAAATTTTGCCTTACATAAAGTTGTCAGAGTATGATTAACCATTGGATTTGAAATCATTGCGTATATACTTGGTATTGGCCACAATTTACAAGCACATTCTATAGCTGCACTTTTAAGTGTAATTACTATGAGCTGATACTTCGTCTATAAATCTTGTTCCTTTTTCTTTAGGATTGATCAAAGTGGTACATTAGCGAAAGATTTCATAATAATAAGTTTATGGGCTTAACTGGTAGAAGTCTTCAACTTGATCGCCAACTTGGGTTGCCGAAGTTCCCAAACATTTGCCAAAGTTTAATGCAGTTAAAATAATTATCAACTGGTTAGAACTTAGAGCCACCAATAACAACAACAACAACAACAACAACAATAATAATAAGCAATATAGTTGTTTCTTGAAAACATTTTAATGAGAAACAATGCTTTTTTTTTTTTACAATGTAACTGTTTTCTGCCAAAACAACTCTATGACACAATTATTGGTTTTAATGAGAAGATTTTAATTATTATAAAACTAATTACTATTTTTTTTTTGACGGAAAAAAATTGGCATCATATTTTCCTCCTATAATAATAAATTAAAGATGAACTCATATTTCTATATGAATTTTTTTTTTCAAAATTATGAATAATGTTAATTTCTATTTTTGAAATAACTATTCATATTGTCAAGCTAAATGTCACTATTCAATGCATCGACACCTTACTATTTCGTCGGAATTTATCCCGTCATCATATACCTTTCACCAAAAGTCGTTCTTTGATATTTATTTGAAGGGGACAAGTTCTATGCCGACTTCGAATGGGAAATATCACATGGAACAAGGAAATCAACAACTTTACTTCAAACAAAACTCTTTGAACATAAATTATGCTAGAATTTATTTGATTACAAGCCCTGGAAAATACTGACTCCATAAAAAATTCGAATGTAAACAAATTATGTCGAAATTTAATTGACAACAAAACTTGAGAACGTAAAAATGTTATGTTGGAATTTAACCAATGGCGCGACACCTATGATAAAGATGAACACTGGAATTTTATCGATGACGCAGATCTAAGAACTACAGCTAAGAACTTGTCAGAATTTAATTGATGCCATGAATTTGAAAGATAAATATAGTACATAAAAGTAAAGATAACTAAAAGATAGCAAATTTGTTTGATTTGCGTGAGAGCTCTTCAGCAGATTACTGATGGTATTTATAGTGGTTGTTCCATATAACAGTCTCTGAGCAATTCTCCTAGTTGTAGCCACATTCCTTTACCTACGAAAACTTTGTGCTCATACTCTTGTGATACCACAGTCTTACCTTTAGGTGGTTGTTCCTTCAAAACGCGTGCAAGTTGCTCCACGACCTTCATTACTTTGTTCTTAGGGGCTTCAAACTTGTAACGATGGCTTGCGACCCTTTCTATGTTTAGCTTTTTCCTTGGTACCTTGACAATTTTATTGATCTTGCTATCCATTATCAGTCATTGTTAACTACAAGTCGTCATATATCAACAATTGATAGATAACAATCATCAATGGTTGCCAATACCAACACCAATCTTGATCGTCGATGATGAATCATGTGCTTGATAATAACACTTTAGTCATGTGTCTACTCATATCGTCAACTTGTCCTTTTTTCGGTGCAAACACTTACTAATTCATTGGATTAAGTTTCACAAATTTTATCCCCTTTGAATGCTAAAATGATAATTAGTAATACAATATTGTACTACTTATTGTATTTCATACGATGATAACATTTGTGTAGGAACTTCGGTTGTGAAAATCAAATTATTTGTCGGTGTGTCACACCCTGATCCTCCGAGCGCGTGCCCATCCCTCTCTTGTCGATAAAATTTTGCGACTTCCCAGGACAAGTCGCCGATCCTTTCATTTTATTGCACATGCGGAAGTGAATTATCAATCCCCTGACATCAATAACTTGGGATAGAAAAACAGGAAACAGATTCACAAACTAAGCGTGCATTTATATACACAATGGGTTATATACATAGGTCAACTACCAAAGTTTTACAAAAGTCTGACTTTCAAAAGGAGGCTACCCTATCTAACCTACACTTCAAGTCACCTCAGCTTGGCTCCGGGTCCTCCGCTCTACGGCCCTGAAAATTGAGCCCATGACGGGGTGAGATATAAATTTCAGCAAGTTCACGCTCTAAACCTTGATTAGGAGGGAAATACGCCTAGAAGTGTCCTAACCATGCAATCACACAACCACACAATTAGAACAAGGGACTTACCTCGCCTCAATCCCTCCTGCATGTTAGCACAATTCATATATCACATACGTGCAGTAACTGTTGGATGTATGCCCTAAAGCTATTATGTAATAGTTACATATTAAGGATTTTAGTTGCATTATCATTATCATTATTTAATTAATGGCAATGACGTATTCATTCATTTGTCCAATTATTTTATATTTATGAATGATTCCATAAGATCAGTTGCAACTAGACCTATTCTTGAGACATCAAGAATATATGTAACGGGTTCATAGTTAGACTGAATCTTTAAATCATTCCCGGTCGATGGATTATTGAGTGGATATTAATAATCCTGTTGAGACCGGTGTGTTCTTAACTTCACCATTAAGTATTGGATACTTAAGGGAATGATGAGTCACAAGTAATTAGGTATTGTGATGCCTGAGTTAAGAACACGAGTATTTGTATTAGACAAGTTCACTGAACATGACGCATACGGAACAATTAGCAACATGGAAGCTTTTAGTGTGGTCAATGTCTAATTGTTCATGCTTTGGTCTTGTGTAAATAATCCTTAGACCTGAGGCACAGTGTGTGTTGAACAACTATGGTTCACGGGTGCACGTAATGCCGGGTTGTTGATCTGTCTTTATACCTGATGGTCATAGTTTGTTCATATACGAAGTTGCACATGTGCGCAATATAGAATCTGTCTCCCTGTTAAATGCAAGGTATAATAATGATGTCCTATGCGATCTAATTATGACACTGCATTGAAATCCTCGGCCGGGGTTGTAACCGAGAATAAATTGTTTATGTCTCGAATAAAATGCATGTCAATTAGATTTGTGCATATGATCAGATTGGTGACTTGACAAATATTCCATGGTCTTTGTTTGATCGAGACATAGTAAGACAAAGGGATTGAATTACACTGTAGCCAAAACTGACAGGTTCATTATGTTCTTAAAACATTCACACTATCTGGGCAGCCATGACATATTGCTATATGTCAATCATGGCTTGTAGGACCTAAAGATTAATCGAGACAATTTATTCTTTTGGGAGTACTAATGTGTTAGTATAAGTCTTACTACCAGCTTAGTGATGAACCTAGGGATGTCACACACCATAAACAATTAGGATAACGTGGAACAAGAAATAAATAATGTTACAAATGTGTTTGCAATTACTGCAATCAAATTGAGTCGATTTGAAATTAAATTAAATGAGATTTAATTTAATTTGTATTATAGTCACAAGCCTACTTGCATATGATGCACACGCATGCCCAAAGTGGATACATGTTAATGTACCCTAATTGCACATACAAAGATTATGTTCCTTTTATTTTTGTTTTAGGAATTGATTAATTAATTATTTAATTAATCATGCACACGGTCGCACATCATGTGCATTTCCTTTTTTATAATAACAACTAAATAAATAAAAAAAATTGAAATCGGAGCTTTGTGCACATGCACGAAGAAGCATGGATGGTCAGCAACCGTTGACCATCATGCCCAAGATCGTGCATGAGCAACCGTTCATGCACGATTGTTCGTGGTTAGCGGACAATTAGCAACGGTTGTTGATTGTCCATCGATCAACAACCGTTGCTGGTTTATATATATTTTATTTAAAAATGAAGTTGAGGGACGGAACAAAGTGTTGCTGAAAATAGAGAGAAACATGTGCATGTTCTTGTTTTTTCGAGACGCGAGAAAGAAGAGTGTTCTCTCATTTGGGCCGTGACTAAAAGGATACGGAGAATTACTTCACAAGATTGCTAACACGATCAAAGTGGTGATTATCAGAAAGTTCTCTTTTCTATTCAACGTCCATTGTTGGTGTGTCTGAACTTGAGGTCCAACGTTTGTGGGACTCAAACTGAAGAACATCCGAACCAATTCATTTAAAGCGCGCTTCGAGAGGTAATTTATTTAACTCTCTTTTTACATTCAGATTTTTCATTAAAACGCACGAACAACGCCTTCGGAAAATCATGTATAAAATATATCTTTGTTTCCGCTACGTTCTTTTTGTTAATTTTAGCTATACATGATTCATGAAACCCTAATAGTAACAACACCCGAGCCTTTGGAATATCTCATTCAATCTTAGTCAATCAATTGAGTCAACATCAATAATCCATCATTCAATCAAACAATCCACAAGAGTCCTGATTATAAGGCCAAATCATTATAACACGTCCCATTCCGTGTCACACAATTTCGTCCCATAATCAGGTGCAGTAAATCATGTCGTGTGGTACTTAGTCCTTGACCACAATAACAATAGTGTAAGACACTAAAGGTAACTCACATGAAGTCTCGATGTCGTGTAACACTTAGCCCTTCACTACATAAAGCAATAGTATAAGGCACTAGAGGTAACTCACACGAAGTCTTGCTATCGTGTAGTACTTAGTCCTTTATTGCACTAGGCAATAGTATAAGGCACTAGACTCACACGAAGTTTCATCCTCGTGTAGTACTTAGTCCTTCACTATGCATGACAATACTATAAGGCACTAGAGGAAATTCCCATGTGACTCAGGTCACCATGTAACACTTAGCCCTTGACTACAATAAGACACTAGAGGTGACTCACATGAAGTCTTCTACTCGTGTAGTACTTAGTCCTTTACCTGCTCATGACCCATTGGCTTCCCACAACACGACACACATCACGTCAACTTCCAATAGTCAACCTGCCTTGACTATAAACCAACACACAATTATTCACTCATGGCCAAGGACATGTGCTTCGCACATAAATTCCTCAATTTAAAATAATGTCTTGGCCTAATTTCTTCGTGTTAAAAATACCCGATAAAAATAGTGTGTGAGTGCATGGTTGGCCTGAGCCAAAAATGCAATATCTTTCTTTTAGAAAATCTCACTATTTAATATAGTCCATAAACACGTTATTTTGGCATTGTAAACTGACGCCTGGTAATTTCTAATTGATTATTGAAATTACTTAATTTTGGGATAATTACTCAAAATTCCAACTTTCACTCAATTTACACAATGCATCATTCAATTAAATAGACCAAGCACACCATTGCAATCAACACGAAATTCCGGTCATCGGCTGTCCCGGTCTAATTTCCGGAAAATATTTAATAATTAATTACCAAAATTAATTAAATAATTGCAATTAATTACCATAACTACTAACCTAGGCCGAAATTGCTAAATTAACCGCCTAAACGGTCTGGGAAAATTCCCAAACCTGTCTAGATAAATAGCACATCCTATATAGGCCTTAATTAATTTAATCTAACCATTTAACATGCATAATTAAATAATTAAATCACTAATCTAATCTAACTAACCACCTAATCCCTAATTAATTTAAACTAAATACCCATTAAACGTCATTAGCCTACTAAGAAGAGTTTAATGCATAAACTCACTGGTTTATTGCAGAAACTGGTTCACCGCGACGACAGCGCGACGGCGGCTGAAATCCGAATTTTCAACGGTGTCGACGGACACTTGGGCGGGGCCTAAAAGCCTTGCAAGCCCACAGCAAAAAGCTGGGCTTGGGCCTGCTTCTTTGGTTGACCTCAAGACTAAAAATGGGCTGCAACTTAAATGGACAAAGCTGAAGCGAGCTTCAAAAACTGGGCTGCTGTACTTGTGGGCTACGACTTGGACTGCTGAAATTTTCGTGGGCTTCAAATGGCCCAACTGCTGGGCCGGGCAACAAAAGAAACTACTGGGCCCGTGAGACCGAGGCTTCGGTGGTTGCGTTGAACGCATGGACTGAAGCTCGCTAGGTTGATGGGCTAAAGAAAAGAAGCGGAGCTGCAGAGGACAAAGACGCGTGACTTCGCTGGGGTCTTCGAGCTGGCCGAAATCCACGAGCGTTGAAGATGGTTGGTTGACCGACGCTAGCAGCAAGGACACAAGGCGGAAAGAAGACGCGTGGATTGAAGCAACGCGTGGGCGGATTGAAGCCGCTGGCTTGCTTGGTGAGGGAAAGATGGGCCGACGCATACAGAGCCGTTGGCTTCACTTCGACGGATTGAAGCCGCGTGGGCGTTGATGGTAGGAGAAGAGTCCACGGTCAACAAATTGGGGAAGTCATAAAGGTGATGCTGGCAGGTGGAACTCGCTGGTAGAAGGGGGAGCATTCGGTGGCAGAAGAAAAACCAACAAAGATGGAGTTGTAGGTTCGGTCACAGGGAAATTGGGCAAAGAGAGATGGGGCGTTTCGAGAGAAATGAAGCCAAAGCAAAGCAGACGGTGGGGGCGGGGGAGAAGGCGTGCGCATGAAGAGAGGGACCAAAGTCAAGGGAACTAATCCATCTAATTAAATGTTTGTCTCCCAAAGGTCTTCCATCTTATCCTATATGTCCCCCTAATACTTTCCAACAATAATTTCCCACCAATTAACTAAATTGAAGCCAATTTTGCTGCCCCAAAATCCAACTCCGAATTTCCTTAAATTTTGGCTCCAATTCCTTCATGAAATTTCCCAAATTGAGGTCCAATTTTGGTGAAGAAAAATCCCGTACAATTTTCTGGAAGTCCCCGACAATCAAAGGCTCAGCTTGGAAGTCCAACTTTCCTTTAATTTGGCTCATCCGAATTTCCGTTAATTTTCCGTAACATCCGAAACAGTTTTCTGTAAAAATCTCGGAATCTCTGAAAATTCTTTGGAGGATGAGTCGACGTTTCTAAAATAGATCATGACACCACAGAACTTTCAATTTCTAAAATCGGGTTTAAATTCACGGTTAATTTCACTCTGGCCTGCCTTTAGCGTGACCTAGTCAATCGGGTAACTTTTAGGAATTTTTTATGCAATTGACTCATGATTGATTTATCTCGAGTCACAATGTACATTTCCGACACATTGACAACTCTCAGTTATCGTGAAAATCTCGAGATTTCAATTACGGGCATCGGGTACCAAAACGATAGAAAAATCGGTCTAATACTGATCGACGAGTATTTTGTAATCAGGTGGAATCATCCATACTCTAATCACATATCTTAGTCAAATCGACCTATGTCCGGTCTTTAATTGATTTCGACAGTGCCGTAATGACCTCTACAGATCAACACGGTCGAGCAATCAATTCCTAGTCGAATTCTCAAGTCCAATTGCATTTAGATTCCTTAATTGCTTCCCCAGATAGTCCAGTTATCTCATGAGTGATCAGCTCAGAGAATAGTACTATCGGTGCGTCGACGAAAGGCCCGATTTATTTAATCGAAAACAATTTCTGACAGTTCAGGCTGTCATACGGTGAGCTTCAATGGTTTGGCTTTAGTTCTGGTCTTTTGAGAGAGCCTTGGCACTAAATTACTTTAACCATGTCAATGCACCTAACCCATAGACAGATTACTTGACGACGGCTTAGTATCTAACCGTAAATAAACTTTTATGAAATGTGAAAATCACGAGATTTTTATAACCTTACTCGCTTGACCGGGGAAGGAGAGGAGAACTAAAATATAAGATTGCAAGACAGTTCGAAGCAACCAATAGTTTACTTTATTTTGTCTTATTTTTTCATAAGCAATCAGGATGATAATGATCCAGCAATTTTGCTTCTTTGGCCCAAATAAAGAAATCCCTTAGATACGATGTAAAATGGTTCTTGTCTTATTGTTGATAAGAGATTTCTCTTACGCGTGTGTAGCAAGGGCTCTTGGAGACTTTGACATGATCAGGTAATGAGTACCATGTCTCAGTCTCTCAATTGGTCCACCAATCCATCATTATCTATCATGCGTGATGATCGCTCACAGTAGCAATCCCTTCTAGCCGATAGAATTCCTAAGTGACGCGGATGCATAAACACCTATTGCTCCTGGATGAGTTCCATAGGCCAGCACTTCGTTGGTAAGTTTGCCCCTAGTTTGGTTTGGTTCCTTAAATGACTATCTGATCCGACCAACTTCATAAACCATAGATAGCGTGCTAGCACCATGCTCTTTCCCTATACATGATCCAGACTCGTCGTTGGTTGCGTGAGGCTGCCTTCTTTTCTGGCTTAAGCCACAAATCTATCATAATAAAAAAAAAAGCTTAATCGGCGGGAGAGATTTTTTTTTTTCTTGATCACCAATTTGGATTGCCGCAGTTACTTGAATGACAAAGAAAGCATACGCCATTGTGGGCGATGGGTGCTGTTGAAGCCCTTAATCTCTAAATTGGATCAGATCAAATTGTTCATGCATGCCAATGGTGCTCTCAATGAGCTCAGTACTACATATCATTTCTCGTTCAAAACCTTTGGATCTGAATAACACATATGGAAATCATCTGTCTGAGCCGACGCCTCAGCGATATCATCACATAGTTTACTATAGTATACTGGTACAGAGGCAGTACAAAGAAACTTTCTTTAACCTCCGCAACACTTCAACCACTGCTGAGCATCCAACGACGTTACCCAAAAAGATAAAAACTGGTGGGAACCAATATATAGAAATCCCCAAGGCACAATATTGCCGACGTGGCGTCGTTATTGTCCAAGCCCCAACTTCAAGCGTCCTCTCTAGTCTGCAGTCAGAGCAAGAGTGCCGAGTTGCTCGGTTATCGGAGTCGGGGACGCTGCCGCGACTTCCTGCTCCTGTTCTAGTTGGCCCATACAGGAATGACGCCTCCCGCATCTGCCATGCGCATGGCGCCTCCCTTTGTAACCATGACCGTGACCAGGACGATGACCATGACGACCATGTATGGAAGGTCCATGCCCATGTCCTGAAGGGCCCCTCAGATGATGCCCACGTCCGTGTCCGCGTACTCCATGACCATGACCATGACCCCCACAGACTAAAAGACCGCTCAGATGATGTCCATGTCCATGACCATGACCATCACCTCCATGTCCTAACACACCCCTCAGATGATGCGCATGTCCATGATCTCCATCTCCTCCGAGACCATTCCTGCTGAGAAGTTCTCCTACTAGGCAACCGTGCCCGTGACGATGCCCATGTCGGCCTCCATTACCCATCCCATGATGATGATGTTGACCGTGATGATGCCTCCCCTCGTGAGCCAAGCTCATTTTCATCCTCTGTTTAGTCAACCCCCCAACTCCGTTTCAGTCTTGACAGAGGAATAGTTCTCTGGATGATGAGAGATGAAAGGAAGAGAGGGCCTCACTTTTATAGGGGGTTTAGAGGCGGTGGTTTAACTGTAGCACCCATGAGGCAGTCTTTTCACACGACTCTTGTCTGCCAAATTTCTCGGCTTAGCTACTTAGTTTTTGAGCAATCCGTGTGAACGCTGTGGATGAATACTTTTCAACTACGGACGAAGGAAAATGCGGTCATGTGTCGCCTTGGGGAGCAAGTTCACGCGGGAATGAATTAATGGCGGTCGCTCTCTCTGCGTTGAGATATGGGACCAGAGATGGGGACGCGGATGTCGACACCTTCTCATTTGCGGCTGGACGGTTCTGGCTTTGCTTAGATGAGCAGATAAATTTTGCTCCTTTGGGCCGCAAAAAGAACAGCGATTGAAGGGGTGGAGACTACCGACCAAAAAAAAAGGGGTGCAGACTTGCTCTTGAGGATCTGATTTCATTTTGTGCTTATTTAATTAACCATTCGTTTGATTTTATTGAGCATACCCTTGAATGCAGTTAAAATGATTATCAACTGATAAGTAATTAGATCTACAAAGTGTTATAATTTTATATTGTTGTGGGTGGCGAGTATGTTAGGCGAAACTTTCTTACTTCACCTGAGGGATTTGAATTAGGCCCCCGCAATTGTAGTTCACCCAAGATGAAACAAGTCTATTTTATTATAGCTATCGCCCTACTTAAAAAAAAAGACTTCCATCTGTCAATCTTGTTCCTTTTCCTTTTGGACTTATCAAATTGGTAAATTAGCAAAATATTTCATAATAATAAGTTTCTGGGCTTAACCAGTAGAAGATGTTCGATTTCTTGACCGCCAATTTGAGTTGCCGGAGTTACTTGAATGACAAAGATGGAGAGCATATGCCATTGTCCGCGATGTTTGCTGCTAAAGCCCCTATCTTTCAATTCATTCTGGTCAATTTGTTCAGGCATGCCAATGGTGCTCTTGAGGAGCTCAGTAACATATCAATCTAGTTCAGAACCTTCAAATCTTCTGCATAAAATATATGGAATCATTTGATCCGAAGCCTCAAACGACGGATACCATCACACTAATTTTCAGTGTACCATTGAATAATATTGGTACACAAACAACACAGAGAAACTTCCATCAACCTCCACAACACTTCAGACAGCTGAATCTGATCATCCACCGAAACTACTCAAAAAGATAAAACTGGTATTGGTTACTGGTCGTAGCCAAAACATGAAATCCCCAAGACACGTTTATTGCTGACACGGCGTCATTGCTGTCCAAGACCCAACTCCAAGCATCCTCTCTAGTCGGCAGTCAGAGCGAGAGTATCGAGTTGCTCGGTTAATGGAGTTGGTGTTGCAGCCACGACTTCCTGTTCTTGTTGCTGCTCCTGTTCCTGTTCCTGTTCCGGTTGCTCTGCACAGGTATAACGCCTCCCGAACCGACCATGCGCATGGCACCTCCTCCCTTTGTGCCCATGACTGTGACCTTTGCAATGACCATGATGACCATGTTTGAGAAGTCCATGCCCGTGGACTAAAAGAACCCTCACATGATGCCCATGTCCGAGAGTACCGAGTTGCTTGGTTATCAGAGTTGGCGTCGCAGCCACGACTTCCTGCTCCTGTTGCTGCTCTTGCTCCTGTTCCGGTTCTGATTGCTCCGTACAGGTATGATACCTCCCAAACCGGCCTTGCGCGTGGCACCTCCTCCCTTTGTGAACATGACCTTGACCTTTGCAATGACCATGATGACCATGTTTGAAAAGTCCATGCCCATGGACTAGAAGAACCCTCACATGATGCCCATGTCCAAGAGTATCGAGTTCCTCGGTTATTGGAGTTGGCGTCGCAGCCACAACTTCTTGTTCCTGTTGCTGCTCCTGTTGCTGCTCCTGTTCCGGTTGCTCCATACAGGTCTGACGCCTTCCGCACCAGTCATGCGCATGGCCCTCCCTCCCTTTGTGACCATGGTCGTGACCTTTGAGATGACCATGATGACCATGTTTGAAAAGTCCATGCCCATGGACTAATGGAACCCTCACATCATGCCCATGTCCATGTCCATGGAACCCATGACCCCTATGTCCTTTGAGACCATGCCCAAAGGGAAGTCCTAAATGGGGACCATGCCCACCATGATGCCCATCTCCGCCTCCGTTACCCATCCCATGATGACGATGTCGACCGTGATTATGCCTTCCCTCGTGACCCATTCTCATCTTCATCCTCTGTTTCGTATATAACCCCGACTCTGTTTCAGTCTTGACACAAGAATAGCTGTCTGGATAATGAGAGATGAGAGGTCCTTATTTATAGAGTTTCACGAGGCAGTGGTTCAACTGCAGCAGTCTACCAAACATGGCGATCTTTTCACACGCCTCTCTGCCAAATTTCATAGCTTAGCCATTAAGTACTTAAGCAATCCGTGTGAACCACGGCAAACGCCGTCGAGTGTTTGTCTTGGGGAGCAAGTTCGCGCCTGAATCAATCAATGGAGGTCGGTGGCCCTGCTTTGGGACATTGACAAGAGACGTGGATGTCGACACGTTCTAATGTGCAGCTCCGCGTTTATGGCTTGGTGTGCACGGAGCATGAGGAAATAACATTGCCCCTTTGGGCTACAAAAAAGAAACCGATTGAATTGGATATTTGCTCTGTGAATCCGATTTCCTTTTGTCCTTGTTTTATTAACTAGACGTTTGATTCTATTAGGCATACCCTTCAATGCAGTTAAATTAACTATCAACCTCCCCAAGAAAAGGCAACGCATTTGTTTCCTGATGACATTTGAGGAAGGGACCATACTTTAACTTTTTGCCGAAACAACACAGTGATATTATAATTGATTAAATTAATCTAATTTTGATTATTAAAAACCAATGACAAATTTAATCAGAAGAGGATTGGGGCCATGTTTTCCTCCTACAATAAGAACCTAAAGATAACACTTCTTTTTATGAGAAGCAAAAAGATTTTGTTTGGCGAATGGACGACTAGAAGTAAGATTTGTGTATAAACATGCCATACTGTTGGGCGGGGTCTCTCATCCTTTCTTGGGTCCTTTCTTGGATGAACTTGTTTTAGGCTACTTTGATAGTTGTTAACATGACTCCTTGTCACGATGTGGACTTTGCTTTTCTAAGGACTGAATTTGATTGAACTAGCTCATAATATTTGAAAGCGGAGAACTCCCCATCATTTCCAATCCAGTCTTCCGAATACGTGATCTGTGGGGATCTCATTCAACCTGGGCCGATACCATGATTTGGTATCCTTCTTGCCATTTCAATCAATTAAATCTCTTTATTAAAGGCATGGCACGCCATATGTGATTGAATGCCAGGAAAAATATGAATAGTTGATCCCTTCAGGCATGGCCGCACGAGCAAAGGCGTCTAATTAAACTTGGGTGGAGCTTTGACACATGATCAACTCGCTTTTCCTTGCGCACGGGCCTTAACCTTATTTTTGCTTCCTTAACCATCCATAACCCTCTATTTTTTTCTTCTAAGCACAAGTCAGTAATACCACTATACTGTTTCATAAGAAGGATGCTTTTACACGGGCTGCTTTAAACGACTTGCCTTAGACAAATTGTCTTTATAGGGCTTTGGGCTTCCATTCCAAGTGGGCAATAATTCATCACGTGGTAGTGAAATTAGTTTGCAGGTACTCTTTAGTTCTCCACTTCTTGCAATGGTTATGATGATCTAATAAGAGGAAATAACCAAAGAAAGTTCGACTTCGGGTGTCGATTATGTAGGCAATTTTTTATTTTTATTTTTCAGTTTTTTCATGATATTGATTGCTCAAGATCTTTGATCTCTGTCGGGAATTAATGAAAAATATGAAATGAATAACCCCTTCGTGCCCCTTGATGATTAAGCTTCGTAATTAGCTCTTCGTTAGTAGTTATGCCTAAGTTTGATTGGTTACTTAAAGGGCTATCTAATCCGATCAAATTAAAAACTGCCATTCATTGGTGAGGCCTTCTTTTTTGTGAAAACAAGTAAATGATGAATGTTGACAGTCTTCGCCTCCAACCCAATCAGGAGAGAACTCAAGAAGAGAGTAAAAAAATAAGTAAATAAAAATGAATTAGAAGAACCCAGATTTCAAATGAACAAATTCGAACTTGAAATGGATCTTTCTAATTCTCGAAGAATGAGGGGCAAGGAGGTTGATTGAGAAAGATCTCATGTTCTTATTATAAGATTGTGATTGGATCCGCAAATGTTTGGTTAAAAGAAGAATCTTTTCCTTTGGGAATAATCTGAAATGGAAAGTGTTTAATTAGAGTATGAAAACGTAATTGAATTGATCTTAATTACTCTTTAGGATGGAGTGAAAGAAGGGAGGAGATTCTAGAATAAGGAAAAGAACGCAATGACTTCAAAAGAATTAATCAAGGAACCATATGAGTCGAAAATCTCATGTACAATGCTATAGAGTGGCAAAAAAGATGACTTATATGTCAACTTTTCCATTATCACCCAAAAAAAACCAAACTTTGCCTTACATAAAGTTGCTAGAGTACAATTAACCACTGGATTTGAAATCACTGCTTATATACCTGGTGTTGGTCATAATTCACAAGAATATTCTGTAGCTGCACTTTATTGTGTAATTTTAATGAGCTGATACTTTATCTATAAATCTTGCTCCTTTTTCTTGCGGATTGATCAAACTGGTACATTAGCAAAAGATTTCATAATAAGTTTCTGGGCTTAACCAGTAGAAGTCTTCAACTTGATCGCCAACTTGGGTTGCGAGAGTTCCCAAACATTTGCCTTTCATCCACCCTCACTTATCCCAGGCGTGGGAGGCTACTATATCTGCCTACCCGACAGTAGCCAAAACCGAAGTCCTGACATGGCGTCTACCTTTATTACCGTGAGGCCCCTAATTCCCTATCTATCTTTGTCTTCCGACATGTGAGGGAATACGGGAGTGACATTCATGCGGGGTCTCTCACCCTAGGATAGATCTTCTCCTTATTTCTTCCCCTTAAGCCTTTTAAGGACTTGCTCGGTCCATCCCATAATATTGGTACACAAATAGTATAGAGAAACTTCCATCAGCCTCCACAACACTTCAAGCAGCTGAAGTTGTTCATCCAGCGAAACAACGCAAAAAGATAAAACCGGCATTCGTCATTGGTAAGAGCCAAAACATGAAATCCCCAAGCCACGTTTATTGCTGACACGTCGTTGTTATTGTCGAAGACCCAACTCCAAGTTTCCTCTCTCTGCTCAGTAGCCAGAGCAAGGGTACCGAGTTGCTCTGTTATTAGAGTTGGCGTTGCAGCCGCAACTTCCGGTTCCTGTTCCTGTTCTTGTTCCTATTGCATCATATACAGTTATGACGCCTCCAGCATTGGCCGTGCGCATGGTTCCTCCCTTTGTGACCATGGCGATGACCATGTTTGATAGGTCCACTCCCATAAATGAAAATACCCCTCAGATGATGCCCATGTCCATGTCCATGACACGCATGACCCCCTTTTTATGATATTTTATTATTTCAAATGTAATCTCAATATTGTATTTCCCAATTAATTTTGATTTATTGTTCAATTTATTACATGTGTTTATTACGTGATATTTGTCTGTTAATAAATTACTATAATAGTATTGATGGAAGACGTCGGTAACATGAGAAACATAATAAATCGTAAAGTTGTCTAGTCCAAGCCCCAATCACTATAGAAAACACACCATCACGTTTGAGGGATATTGACTAGTGGAACATGATATACAGATTTGGTGATTCCATATTCACATATCGATCACGCTCCATGCATCCAAATAAGTATTTGGGATTTTCCGTATTTGCAGATTTTCATCAATGGCTAAAGGTATGTAAATCATTATGTTTATGTAAATCAATCCCGAATTATGCATGTATTTGATTGTGAATAATAGATTGGAATCGTCAAGTTTTATTTAGATTTAATCTTACAATTAGTATCATAGCATGTTTATAATCTCTGCTTTGGTGAAAATTTGGGAATTTTTGTATACTTTCACTAAATTTTGATTGACGCCACGAATTTAAAAGTTAAGTAGAGTGCATAAAAGTAAAGATAACTAAAAGATAGTAAATTTGTTTGATTTATGCGGGGGCTCTTCGGTAGACTAATGATGGTATTTATAGTGGTTGTGTCATAACCGTCTCTGAGCAATTCTCCTGCAATTGTGCCACATTCCTTTACCTACACAAACTTTGTGCTCATACTTTTGTGATACCACAATCTTGCCTTTAGGCAGTTGTTCCTACAAAACACGTGCAAGTTGCTCTAGACCTTCATTAGTTTGTTCTTAGTGGTTTCAAACTTGTAACAGTGCCTTGCGACCCTTTATGTGTTTAGCTTTTTTCTTGTACCTTGACAATTTTATTAATCTTGCTATCCATTGTCGATCATTGTTAACTACAAGTTGTCATATATCAACAACTGATTGATAACAATCATCAATGGTTGCCAATATTGACCCCAATCTTGATCGTCGATGATGATCACATGTTTGATAATAACACTTCAATCACGTGTTTACTCATATCGTCAACCTATCCATTTTTTGGTGCAAACACTTACTAATTCATTGGATTAAGTTTCACAAACTTTATCCCCTTCGAATGCTAAAACGACCATTAGTAATACAATATTGTACTACTTATTGTATTTCATATGATGGTAACATTTGTGTAGGAACTTCGGTCGTGAAAATCAAATTATTTGTTGGTGAGCTTTAATGGTTTGGCTTTTGTTCTGGTCTTTTGAGAGAGCCTTGCTACTAAATTACTTTAACTATGCAAAGGCACCTGACCCATGGACAGATTACTTGACGATGGCTTAGTATCTAACCGTAAATAAACTTATATGAAATGCAAAAATCACCAGATTTTTATAACCTTACTCACTTGGCTTAGGCCGGGGAAGGAGAGGAGATCTCAAATATAAGATTGCAGGACAATTCGAAGCAGCCAATAGCTTACTTTATTTAATTTTATTTTTGCACAATCAATCAGTATGATAATGATCGAGTAACATCGCTTCTTTGGCCCAAATCAAGAAATCCCTTAGATATGATGTAAAATGGTTCTTGTTTTATTGTTGATAAGAGATTTCTCTTACCCTTGTATAGTAAGGGCTCTTGGAGATTTTGACATGATCGGTTAATGAGTACCACGTCTCTGTCACTCAATCGGTCCACTAATCCATCATTCTCTATTCTGTGTGATGATCGCTCATAGTAGCAATCCCTTCTAGCCGAAAGAAATACTAAGTGACGCGGATGCATAAACCCCTACTGTTCCTTGAGGAGTTCCATAGGCCAGCACTTCGTTGGTAAGTTTGCCCCTAGTTTGCCTCCAAAGTGGGTTGGTGGAGTGGTAAGGGTTTGGGCTGTGGGCGATTGATCCCAAGTTCGAGTCCCTCTGCCCTCCATCTTACAATATCCTTGACTTACATGTAGGCTAGTCTATAGTGCCAGGCTAGTTCTCCTCCGGTTGGTGTCTGACCGGTTGGACCCTTATAGTGCGGCCGGTGCAGGAGTCCAGGTCATCAGGAAAAAAAAAAAAGTTTGCTCCTAGTTTGGTTTGATTAGTTAAATGGCTATTTGATCCGATCAACTTCATGAGCCATAGATAGCGTGTTAGTATGAGTGAGTATTCATCCAAACCTATCGTTGGTTGGGCGAGGCCGCCTTCTTTTCTGGCTTAAGCCGTAAATTCCATCGTACTTGGAAAAAAGCTTAATCGTTGGGAGATGTTTTGTTTTCTTGATCGCCAATTTGGGTTGCTGCAGTTACTTGAATGAGAAAGAAAGCATATGCCATGGTCGGCGGTGGGTGCTGTCAAAGCCCTGTATCTCTAAATTGGATCAGGTCAAATTGTTCACGCATGCCGATGGTGCCCTCGATGAGCTCAGTAACATATATCATTTCTGGTTTAAAACCTTCAGATCTGAATAACACATACGGAAATCATCTGTCTGATCCGACGCCTCAGCGTACACAAACAGTACAAAGAAACTTTCTTTAACCTCTGCAACACATCAGCCACTGCTGATCATCCAAGGTAATTACCCAAAAAGATAAAACTGGTAGGATCCAATAAATAGAAATCCCCAAGACACAATATTGCTGACACGGCGTCGTTATTGTTCAAGCCCCAATTTCAAGCGTCCTCTCTAGTCTGCAGTCACAGCAAGAGTGCCGAGTTGCTCGGTTATCGGAGTGGGGGACGCAGCCGCGACTTCCTGCTCCTTTTCTGGTTGCGCCATACTAGGATGACGCCTCCCGCATCCGCCATGCGCATGGTGCCTCCCTTTGTGACCATGACCGTGACCATGGCGATGACCATGGTGACCATGTATGGCAGGTCCATGCCCATGTCCTAAAAGACCCCTCAGATGATGCCCACGTCCGTGTCTATGTCCATGTCCCCCATGGACTAAAAGACCCCTCAGATGATGCCCATGTCCGTGTCCATGACCATGAACATGACCATGACCATGACCATGACCCCCATGTCCTAACACACCCCTCAGATGAGGCCCATGTCCATGACCCCTACCTCCACCAAGACCATTCCCGCAGAGAAGTTCTCCTACTTGGCGACCATGGCGGCCATGATGCCCATGTCGGCCTCTGTTACCCATCCCGTGATGTTGGTGTCGACCGTGATGATGCCTTCCCTCGTGAGCCATTCCCATTTTCATCCTCTATTTAGTCTATCCCCCAACTCCGTTTCAGTCTTGACAGAGGAATAGTTCTCTGGTTGATGGAGACGAAAGGAAGAGAGGGCCTTACTTATATAGAGGTTTAGAGGCGGTGGTTTTAACCGTAGCACTAATGATTTCGGCAATCTTTTCACACGCCTCTTCTCTGCCACATTTCTTGGCTTCGCTAGCAATCCGTGTGAACGCGGTGGATGAATACTTTTCAACCATGAACGACGGAAAATTTCGTCATGTGTTGCCTTGGGGAGCAAGTTCACGCGTGAATGAATTAATGGAGGTCGCTCTCTCTGCGTGGAGATATAGGACCAGAGATGGGGACGGGGGACGTCGGCACCTCCTCATTTTGCGGCTGGACGGTTCTGGCTTTCTCCTTTGGGCCACAAAAAGAGAAGTGATTGACGTGGTGGAGACTTGCTCCTCTGGATCTGATTTCTTTTTGTGCTTATTTTATTGACCCTTTATTTGATTTTATTAGGCGTACCCTTCAATGCAATTAAAATGATTATAAACTGATTAGAAGTTAGAGCTACGAAGTGTTGTAACTTCATATTGTTGAGCTAAATGTCTCTCTATTCAATGCATTAACACCTTATGATTTCATTGGAGTAAGCTTCACAATCTCATCTCCTTCGAATGCTAATACTACAATTATTAGTACGAGATTGTATTACTAATTGTATCTCATAGGATTGTAAGATTTGGGTTTAAACTTCGGTTGTGAAAATAAAATTACTTGTCAGTATATATCAACGGTTTGGCTTTTGTTCTAGTCTTTTAAGGGAGCCTTACCAAGTTACTTTTGACTATGTCAATGCACCTTGCCCATAGATAGATCACATGATGATTGCTTAGTATCTAACTGTAAATCGACTTTTATGAAATGGAAAAGGCCACGATAATCACCACATTGATGACCTTGCTCGCTTGACTTTGGGCGGAGAAGGGTAGGACAACTAAATATAAGATTGCGCAGTTTGAAGCAATCCATAGCTTATTTTAATTTACTTTTTTGCACAATTTATTTATATACAAAACTGTGGAGAAGGTGAACTTGCACTAAATGGGCCCATCAAGACCAGGCCCATGTCTTTAATAAAAAAGCTTAGCCCATCTTCATTTTCCTTCCCATATGATGCGCGTAAAGCATTGAGGGCAGCGGACAAAACAGGGAAAAAAAAAGAGAGATAGAGAAGCTCGACCACGAAGAAGAAAAACAGGGAAAGGGGAGAGAGAGAGAGAGTGTCGCGCGTAGTGGATCCGGACGTTCTGATTCTTCTGACTAGTCAAATTAGCTGTGAATTGCAACGCCTCGTTAAGTATTCAAGCCCATCACGTGACAAATTGGAGTAATTTTTTGAATTAGGGCACAAATTTGAAAATATCAATTTTGAACTATGAGATTCGATTGAGGAATTGTCGAGCTAGGGAATTATGGAGTTATGGGGTTTAACGAAAATAAATTACAAAATACAAGTTGATCAAAACAAAATTCTGAACTTTCGTGTGTGAGTTATGCTTAACGGACAATGCATTTAATAGAAAAGATGAATGTCCATTATATACTAGTCTCTTCATCAGCACGCAGGAGTGGATTCAATGATGATTGAGCGTGGTTACTCAAGTCATTCATTGGAGTAGTGTTTTACTTGAATTTTGATATCATTTTTTTTCAGTTAATTGATGGGAATACGAGTGTGTCGGCTTGAGTGATTTTCGTAAGTTGGTGCTAAGCTTTTCCAAGTAAGTGATGCTATATCTTCCGTAAATATGTAAAACTCATGTCTTAAAGTTATAATGATTATATATATATATATATATATATATATATATATTGAAATAAGAAGAGCATATTTTTTTTTGCATAAAAAATTTGATTGGACATTTACTACTTTTTGATTATTTATGATAGGTTTGAGGCATGCTTTAGAAAAGGCAATTCAAAATATCATTAACTTACGAAATGAATTCCAAAATGGGGCAAGAAAGGTCATGTGACATGTATATTTAGTTTGATGAAAGGGATTGAAAAAATATATATAATTTTGGTTTGTGAAACTTTTTTTGATAAAAGAAGTACCAAAAACTCTTGACTTAGAGTATGATTTATGAAATGTCATTTGCATGGATTTGTGAAATGCTATACGATTCTATTTGATAAATTGAGTTACCAAAAGTTGATTTGATCGGGCATGCAAAACTGGTTAACAAGATGAGTTATGATTCTGATTGTGGGATTGTTGGATAATAGGTTTATGATCATGTCACTATAATTAAAACTCATTGAGGAAGGGGTATGCATACTGCTATCAAGACATCTTTCTAGGTCGAACCGCTGGCTAATATGGGTGGTGGACCTAGCTAAGGGAGGTGAAGTTGGTTGTCTTTGTCACAGGCGTTTAGCATGGTTATATTTAGATATTAAGCATTAGATTAGTTGATGGAATGAATCATCGACATTTGAATGGATAAGATTAATCAATGGAATAGATTATTGATATGTGAGTTAATGCGATTGATCAATAGAATGGACCATTGATTTTTTGTTTTGATATTACTGATATTATAAGTATTTCTGATTTGTATAAAACTTTGTGAAAAAGATAAAACCTATTTCGACCTCGTACACATGCTATATCATGGATTTAAAATGAATGAGTTTTAGTATGGTTTTATAAACATGCATAATGGCTGCTTGATCTACTTAAAAAAAATGCGCACTACTTACTAAGTTGTGATTGCTCACTAATTTCCTTCCCAATTTTTCTTTTTAATTTTCTCGGTTAGCAACCAATAAAATGATATCAATATCGACGGGAACTTTTGAAAGTTGGATTTTTTTGTATAGTTTGAGGCTATGCCCTTTAGGAGGAAGGATGACTATGTCACTCAAAACTATTATGCAAAACTAGGAGATGTCAATACGCTTGGAATACCAAAATGAAGAAGTTGAACACTTAGGCTGTGCATGACAACGCTTCTTGACTGGGGAAGAGTTTTTTCTCATGAATAATTCTTTTCTATTTCTATTTCCGGGAACAATTTCTGAGTAAAAGAACCCGTTTGGTAACTACACAAAATTTCTACTCTTGGAATAGAAAAAGAATATAAATACGTTTGATAACGCAACGATTCTTTTTTGTATTTATTCATTTTTTATTATTGCTCACGGATCGCCGACCGCCAACCGCCGGCCGGCAAACGGCGGTAGCTGACGATCGGTGCACGGCGGGCGGTTGGAGGTGGTCGTGACAAGAGAGAGGAATAAAGAAAAATAAAAAGAAAATTAACTTATTTCTAGAAGTTGTTCCTGAGAATAGAAGCAATTTTTTTTTGTTTATCTGGGCTAAGTTTTTATTCCGGGGAACAGAAAAACAACTTGGCGTTACCAAACAGGTTTCTATTCCTTTTTTTGTTCCGAAGAACAAAAGAACAGAAATTCAAAGAAACAGAAATGTTACCATGCACAGCCTTAGGTTGCCGGGTTCCCAAATCTTTTGCCAGAGTTACCTCAATGACAAGATGGAAAACCATATGCCATTGTCCGCGATGTTTGCTGTTAAAACCCTTACCTATCAATTAATTCTGGTCAATTTGCTCATGCCAATGATGCTCTCGAAGAGCTCAGCAACGTATCATTTCTAATTCAGAACACAATTCAGAACCTTCAAATCTTCTGCATAAAATATATGGAATCATTTGATCCGAAATCTCAAATGACCGATACCATCACACTAATTTTTAGTGTACCATCGCATAATATCGGTACACAAGCTGTATAGAGAAACTTCCATCAACCTCCACAACACTTCAAACCGTTGAATCTGATCATCCAACGAAACAACCCAAAAAGATAAAACTGGTACTGATTATTGGTAGGAACCAAGACACGAAATCTCCGAAACATATTTATCGCTAACGCGGGCGTCGCTGATATTTAAGACCCAGCTCCAAGTGGCCTCGTCCCTAATCAGCAGTCAGAGCGAGAGTATCGAGTTGCTCGGTTATCGGAGTCGGCGTCGCAGCTGCTACTTCCTGTTCCTGTTGCTGTTCTTGTTCCTGTTCCGGTTGCTCCGTACAGATATGACGCCCCCCGCAGCGGCCATGCGCATGGCGCCCTCTGTGACCATGACCATGACCTTTGCAATGACCATGATGACCATGTTTGAAAAGTCCATGTCCATGGACTAAAAGAACCCTCACATGATGCCCATGTCCATGTCCACAACCCCCATGCCCCAAAACACCGCTCAGGTGAAGCCCCTGTCCATGTCCATGACACCCATGTCCTCCGAGACCATGCCCAAAGAGGTCCTCCTCCGTGGGGACCATGCCCCCATGATGCCCGTGTCCGCCCCCCTTACCCATCCCATGATGACGATGTCGACCGTAATGATGCCTTCCCTCGTGAACCATTCTCATCTTCATCCTCTGTTTAGAATATCCCCTTGGCTCTGATTCAATCTTGATACAGGAATAGCCGTCAAAATGATGAGAGATGAGAAGAAGAGGGGCCTTCAATTTATAGAGGTTTAGTAACCGGTGGTTTGGCTGCAGCAGCCCATCAAATACAACGATCTCTTCACACGCCTCTTCTCTGCCAAATTTCTTAGCTTAGCTATTAAGTACTTAAGCGATCAGTGGGAACGCTATGGAAACTAGTCAAACTGCGAACGTTGGAAATTGTCGCCATGCATTGCCTTGGGGAGCAAGTTCAAGCGTGTGAATGTGTCGTGTCAATGGAGGTCGCTTTCTATCTGCGTAGGGAAATGGGACCAGAGATGGGGATGGGGGATGTCGGTACGTTCTGATTCGCGCTTCCACGCGTCTCGCTTGGAGCGCACGTTCGGTGAGAAGATAATGTTGTTCCTTTGGGCCACAATAATTTATTTCGTGATAACAATATTAAATAGAAATTATACTTTAAGGTTGCCTGTTTTCCTTTCGTTCTGAAAAATATTTTTTTTAAATAATTATTTATATCACTTAATAGAATAAATAAATTTAAAAAAGTAATTAGACATAAATTTTTATCGATACTAAAATATATTTAATTGATTAATTATTTCAAATGACTATTTTAAAGAAAATATTTATAAAATATTCATTTTTTGTAAAATAAATGGAGTTTAAAAGTAAACTTTTTCTGCCAGATGACATTATTGCTAGTTTAATTAAGATAGTTTTAATCAATAAAGAACTAAGAGTTAATACCCCGAAAAACCCAAAACTTTTACATATATGACAAATTTACCAAAACTATTTTTTTACCAAAAACCTCAAACCTAGATATACACTTCGTGACAAATTTATCCCGACTGACCATAAAAACCTTAAACCTGTATATTTATAACAAATTTACCTCAAATGAATATATTCGACACAAAAAAACCCAAAACTGGTAAATTTGTAACAAATATACCCTCCGCTAAATTGGATTAATACCACCAAACAAATCACAAAAATTATAAACTGTGACAAATGAAGCGTAAGATCCCAAATTGGTATACCAGTCAACTGTCACGTGTCATTTAACTTAATAAATTGACAGTAAAATTTAATGAAAACTAACAAATGGTAAATTTGTCACAAAGTGTATCGTTTTGAATAAATTTGTCAAAAGGTATATCAAATTGGGGTTTTTGGTAGTAAAAAAAAAGTTTGGGATAAATTTGTCACAAGTATATTAGTTTGGGGTTTTTTAGGGTATTAACCCAAGAACTAATGATAGTTTTAATCGGAGGGTTGGCACCATGTTTTCCTCCTATAATAAGAAATAAAAATAGACACGTTTTTTTCAAGGAAAAACAAAAAATATTTTTTTCCTCCAAAATAATGGATATATATCAATTTTTGTTTTCCCAAAAAAACTAATTATACTATTGAGGTGAATTTCACTATTCGATGCATTAGCACCTTATTACTTCATTGGATTAAGTTTCATGATCTCATCTCCTTTGAATGCTAAAACTACATTTATGAGTCCAAGATTGTAGTACTAAGTGTATTTCATAGGATTTTAACATTTGGGTATAAACTTCGTTGAGAATATCGAATTATTAGTCGGTGAATTTTAGTGTTATGGCTTTTGTTCTAGTCTTTTGATGATGGTTTAGTATCTACTAATTATGTCAATGCATTGTATCTACAAATAGATTACTTGACAGATTACTTGATGATGGTTTAGTATCTTGTCTCCATACAATAGGCAGGTTTTGACTATGGTCTTTACTCGTCTTCACATCTCCAATATCTTATCTCCAGTTTACAATAAATATATAAAACTCTTGAAGTAAACAATTGCACATTAAATTTCTAATTAGTATTGGAGCTTGAAATCTCGAGGTTAATTCCTCCTGTCCTCATCTCACCCATCTATGGATTCCCCTTTCGTTATAGCCTTTTTAGGCAACGAGTTTTGAAAATTCCTTGTGTTCGAATGCATCGGATCGGTACCAAAGTGTCTGCTTTCAACAAACTCAACTACAGGACATGCTTTGCCCCAATGCACAATGGGTTTTTGAGATTAAGATAAAAAAGGATAAAAGTTCAAAAGAAAATGGAGGGAGTGAGGAAGAAGGATGGGAGGATGTAAAAGAAAGCACAGACCTAATGTTCTTTCTTTTAATGTGGAGGGGCAATTTAGTCGAATTTCATCATAAAATTGAGCAAGAACAGTGTTCCGCTTGATACTCTTTTTTTTTAACATTTTTTTTTGTCTCGAGTATCAACTTTCATTATTATTGTCCCCACTATAGCTCCACAACTACAAAATTAAAGAACAATTTTGGGTAGATATGAATTTTTAAAAAATTAAAAGACAAAAAAGTTCTATATGAAGCGTGGGTGCATACAGTAGTTGATCATTATATTCAAAAAAAAAAAAAAAAATCTTTCGCTGTTTACTCTAATAGATTAAGCTTTTGAAGTAAATGATAGCGCATTCAATTTTGAATGAGTATTAAAGTCTGAAAATCTCGAGATTGATCCCTCACGTCTCCGGTTCACCAAATTATGTAATGGGCAAAGGTTTTAAAAAAATTCTTCCGCTACATCATTGAATTTACACGTCTAGTGCCTTCATCATTGAATTGGTATTCTTGTGGCAAGAGCGTTAAGAGATAAATTATATGCGGTACCGCACTTTGATAACTTAAATTTTGGAGTAAATAATTATGCAATCAATTTATAACTTAAACCATCCTATCCACATTAAATATTCAAATCTCGATACTTCCTCTCATGCTCTTTGCTCATGTTACTGTTCCAACCTTGCCCGTACAAAAGACTAAGAGGAGCCTCATCCGTCATCTCCCAGAGTTGAGTCCTCCAGAGAAATAAGGAAGCGTAATTTTTTTTAAAAATTATTTTGACAAGAGAATCGAAGAACGAATTGTACACGAATCCAGTATAAGCAACACTAATATTCCACACCAAAAAAAAAAAAAAAAAAAAAAAAAGCCAACGTTACAATAACAAAACCCCAAAATTCGATCCAAGTCGACCGGGCCACAAACCGGCGCGATATCGACAAATCGAAACACTAATCAAACAAGTCAGCGACATCAACCACGGTGATGATGGTGATGTCCTCCTCCAAGGCCATGTGGATTATGTCCCCATCCATGAACTGGACCAGCATGACCTCCGTTCATGTGTCCAAAAAGACCATGCCCATGATGGTGGGCATGATGGTGATGAGGATGCAAATTCCCCATAAGCCCATTTATGGCGTGCCCAAGCCCGTGCCCGTGCCCGTGCCCGTGCCCGTGGATGAGCCCCGGACCAAACCCGCCATAATATCCTCCCCCGTGATGGCCATGTCCCAGGAACCCATGCCCATGATGTCCTCCAGGACCAAACCCGCCATAATATCCTCCCCCGTGATGGCCATGGCCGGGACCCATATGTACTCCATGGCCATGATGTCCCTCGCCATGGTACATGTAGTGATACTGCTGCTGATGATGTCCATGATGAGACATTTTCCTACTCTGGTAGAAGCTCGCTTTGAATTTCAAGTTGCTGTAAGTTTGAAGTAATGGATTGGAAGATCGATCGGATGATGCAAAATTAAGAAGGGATTGGACCTATTTATAGGGATGATAAGGTCAACGAAGCGAGGCCATAGTTTCGCTCGGCCGCCAGATCCTACACGCGGCATTTCACGGACAAGACGCGTCCCTTGATCTCTGCGTGCGTAGTTTTCTCTGCTTAGCCATTAAGCATCCGCGTGGATCTGGTGAAATGTTTTGAAAATTACAAAAATTCGAAGTTGCGTGTTTTTTTAGCAACTCCAGGTGTTCGGGTGGAGACAGGAGAAAATAATTTAAATTTAGCTAAAGACAATTTGTTGGAGATACGAGAGAATCAATTTGTGATTGAAAATTTTGTGTGAATCGATCTAGAATTAGCATTGATTCTATATAGTCCTCCTTATTATTTCTTTCATTAGCCATACATGGTATTATAAATAGAGACTTATACATGTAAAGTAAAACAAGTTGAATCAACACAATATACAAAATTACCGCAATTTCTCTTCTTTTTCACTTAGTGTCACAATTCTTAATGAGAAGAGGATTGGTGCCATATTTTCCTCCTATAAGAAGAAATGAAAAATAAACACATTCTTTAAAAAAAAATTAATTGAAAACAAGGCATTGTCTTAATTTTTGTTTCTGAAATAACTATTCATACCTCTTCAGCTAACTGTCACTATCAAAGGCATTAACAACTTACGGTGTCATTTGACAAAAGTTTACCAACCTCATCTCCGTTGAATAGAAAAACTAGAAATGATATCATCATGGCATCTTTGAGTGTTTCTAGGCTATGAACTAAAGGCCAGAGAGGTTTTCTACTAAAAGGCTGTCCCTGAAGGGCTTGAACAGGAGGTTTGCCCACTGTAGGAATGTATACCCGCAAGAAACTAACTCCGTCTTCCCTAGTTCTAGGTCTAGGCCCATTCATGGTATCAGAGCCATAGTTTCATTTGTAGCAATATCCATTCAATGCGCCCAGTAGATGAATCCAATACTGAGAAGATCTCTTCACATCATGACTGATCCGGAGATACTAGAAGCACCCGTCTCTCTCACCTCATCTCCATCTTCTTCAACCCTTATGATTTTCGTGTTTCCAATGCTTTTAAGATAGACTATCTTTATGAAGTCTCTATTAGCGATGAAACCAAGATCTCTAAAACTCAACTTCCCCTTATGAACCTCTATTCCGCTTTTGCTAAACCCACCTCATCATTCTCTCCCATTCGCTCCATTCAACAACTCATCTGCCAAACTCCAAAGGAAGTAAAGGAGTACGTCCAGTCCTCCAAGTTGGACCAACATCCCATTCCTGCCATTGAAAAAGAGTACTCCAGATTCCACCAGAGTTTCCCAAGCAATGGACTCAACAATGATATTCTTATGTCCATTATAGGGCTGTTCGTCTTACTCTTACCTTTCATGGTCGCAAGGGCTTGCCAGTTGTGACAAGGATTGCGTTATTGGATATTCGGTTCCTAGAATACCAGCATTGTTGTATTGGTACTGTCCAAACCACCTTAAATGCAGGAATAGTCTTTATAATCTTATATCCAAACTTCAATATCGCTCTTTCAGATCCCTAGCTACTTTCCTTTCTAAAAGTCCAAGTCCAACTTACCGGAGCTCCTCAAACTGTTGACTCTGTAGCAGCAACACTACACTATCAGATGGTTTATCGAGTGCAGAACCACGCTCTTGACTTGGATTTCCACAATGGGAATGAAGATACTTTATTCATTTCCATGCAAAATGATCAAGCATCATGTATCCATGTTCCCAGACAGATCCCAAAAGAAAAGTTGGCCAAACTCCTTCCGGAGACTTGGATCACCAAGTATGAAAAGCTGCATCAGAACAACAAGCCTTTCTAGCCTTCAGACTCCGAATTTGTCAGAAAGAAAGATGGCACTGTTTCCATCAAATTTGGCAAGGAAAATGAAGAAAATCCTTCTATCTTCCAAACTCTCTTCATGATTGAACCATGTGTTCCTGAGTCAATTTCCAAGCCAGATCCAAAAAAGCTTGTTCAATATTTCAAAAGTAATGGACACCATGTCCATTACTACAAGGACCGGTATGGTCATTTCTTCTGGAATCCTTTTTGTTAATGTTCTTATTGTACAAACTCTCCCAACGAGGTAGACCCACATGCAAAACCTTGACGAAAACAAAAGAAGCCAAAGGATACTAAGAAGCCAAAGGATACTATGTACCAAAGGTACTTGAATGGAGATTCCTCCGTCGATACTCTTGGCAAGTGTGATAAATTCCAGTTTATGGTTTCCTATGCACCAACTCCACCACCAAAGTTCACTGCTCCTCCCTCCATTTCACCAACTCCACCATCATCACCTTCTCCATCTCCTCCTCAGAAGAAACCAGCTATTTCCCCGTTTTACAAGCCAATCCTTAAGTGGGTGAAAAAGCATTCCTACCCACTTGAAACTCCACAAGCAACACCGCCTAGCTCTTCCATTACTATGTTCCGTGAAGCAGATTTTCCGCCGCTTGTGCGAGAAAAATGTATACTTTCGTTTCCTACTCTTGAAGAATTCATCGATCCACAAGGTAGATATCGGCATGCCCCCAAGATACTTGCCCCCACTGATGTGGATAAACATGGAAGACAGAAAATGACTCATGTTGCTAAAGCTGTCCTAAATTGGCAATCGGAGACTCTTTTAGTGCACAACAATGCGTTCAAAGCAATTGACTCCAAAATTGTGAATATGCAACGAGATCTTCGAAGATATGATGAGACCACCAAAAAGATGCTTTCGGATTTTCAGAAGAGGCTTCATGCTTTAGAATCTGGGCAACATTTAAGATATCATCATCTCGAAAGTCCCAAGGCGGAAATAAAACAGCTCAAGAGACAGATCCAACTCCTTGAAGAATAAAGGTTCAATCCTTTCAACCCATTTCCGACTACATTGCGGACAGAACATTCACTTCCTCCACCACCTCAAACTATCTTTGCAGCCCTTACAGACGCTCCTATCAAACAAGATAAGACAAATATGGTAGAGATACGAAATCGCCCCAAAGAATTGGATCGAATAAGGAAAGAAAAGGGAAATGAGAAGATGCTTGTAGAATTCTCGCTTGTTATAAAGGAAAAGCCAAACCAAATGATGCTATCGTCAAAAGATAAGATTGCAATGCGGTTTTCTCAATTTTCAAAGAATCATCATAATATCATATCAAATCTTCATTTCTCATAAGATAATTAATTAAAAAAAAATAACAGGCTTAGGCTAATTTGCTTGCTTCATGGGCTTAGTTCGGCCTGCCAAATTAAAGCTCAGAACCATTAATTCAAACCCATCTCGCCACCAGTCAATGCACAAAATGTAAATTAAAAACAAATGCACCTAAATTTATATGATATGCGATTAATATTTTTTTCAGGTATAAAATTAACCCTTAATTTTTTATGCAATAAATAAATGACCGGATCGCAAAAATTTAGGTGTCAACAGCTGCCCCTTTTTGAAGGTGAGCTCGAAGAGGTTGCCTTCAAAGACAAATTGAGACCTAAATTTTGACCATGCACATGCACTGAATGATTTTTTTGGGGAAATGAATCATATTTTATGATGCATGGAAATGCTAATACAAATACATAATGCGAAAGAAAATGACATACCTACAGTCACTTACCAATCAGTGCGATAGAGCATCTTGAGGTACATGATAAATACCATTTACTCCACAAATACCCAACTCTCACTTAGGTTCTTTGAAGAGTGTAACAGGCAATAGATTGAGATATTGAGATTGAGAAGAACATTCACATCCAAAGTGAAATTTTCAACGAAAATAATTGAAACATCCAGATCCAGACTAAAATGTCAAGATATTTAAAACTTAAAATACCTAAATCCAGACTAAGGTATAACAAGAAAGCTCGAAAAACATTCACATCTAAAGTGAAATGTTCAACGAAAAGAATCAAGACATCCGAGTCCAGACTGAGATGTCAAGATATTTGAAGCTCAAAACACCTAAATCCAGACTAAGGTATAACGAGAAAAATTGAAAAACATTCACATCCAAAGTGAAATGTTTAATTGAGAATAATCAAGACATCCGGGCCTAGACTGAGATGTCATGATTTTTAAAACTCAAAATACCTAGATTCAAACTAAGGTATAACGAGGAAGATCGAAGAACATTCACATCCAAAGTGAAATGTTCAACGAAAATAATCAAGACATCTGGGTCCAGACTGAGATGTCATGATTTTTGAAACTCGAAATACCTAGATCTAGACTAAGGTATAACGAGAAAGATGGAAGAACATTCACATCCAAAGTGAAATGTTCGACAAAAAATAATCAAGACATCCGGGTCTAGACTAAGATGTCATGATTTTTTAAACTCGAAATACCTAGATCTAGACTAAGGTATAACAAGGTAGATTTGAAGAACATTCACATCTAGTGTGAAATGTTCAACGAAAATAATCAAGACATCCTGGTCCAGACTGAGATGTCAAAATTTTTGAAACTCGAAATACTTAGATCTAGACTAAGGTATAACAAGGAAGATTTGAAGAACATTCACATCCAGAATGAAATGTTCAACAAAAATAATCAAGACATCCAGGTCTAAACTGAGATGTCTAGATTTTTAAAACTCGAAATACTTAAATCCAGACTGAGGTATAACAAGGAAGATCGAAGAACATTCACATCAAAAGTGAAATGTTCAACGAAAAGAATTGAGACATCCAGATCCAGATTGAGATGTCAAAATTTTGGAATGTAGTTTATATGGAAATAGTGATGCAAACGGTGAAGGAACCTACCTGGAATATCTTACCTTCAAGGAGAGTAGAATGATTCAAAATAGTTGGTATTACACATCTAGGGCCCATACCTTTCTACGGTCGCCTAGTGTTGCAACGTAGATCATCTAACCAAGACCCGAACCTTTCTTCGGTCGCCTTAATCAGATTGAATCTAGAGAAGAACTCTAGGGGACAGCTCAATCGAGTTGAGTGTTGATGCATTTGAGGAGGAATACCTGTGCAATGACAAGTATTTAGGGTATGGATAGAGATATACTTACCTGGTAACATCTCTGATCCTCATGGATATGTCTCCTGCAAAACATGGTTGTAGGAGAGGCAACATGCATTTGTAATTACAAACATGCATTAATTCAAGAGAGGTTCATATGTGACGACTTCTATTAATCATGCATTGCCTAACTTCCATTGGGAATGATTTCAAAAAAATGTTCCAATTTGAACACATGAATATCATGGATGTGTCAAATGAGGGATCTTTCAGTCTAAAAGGGCTTTTCACTCATCCTCATTAAAAGGGCTATTTCATCCTGACCTTTGATGCAGAATCTTGACACTCACTCTATCTTTCAATCGTCATGCCAAACAAGGGTCCGAGCAATTTCGCAAGTGATACGATCTTACCAATCTAAGAGGTCTTTAACAAGGACCGTAATGCGGGCTTGGTCAACGGCTTAGCAAATGGGACTTTTTGAGTCGAGGTTATTGAATAAATGAGTGATATTCCGCAATCATCTTTGGATTTACAAGTCAAGAAATATATGAAATGAGGAAGAAATTGCCTTACTCGCACTTCTTCAAGCGATACTTTCGAACATATAAACTTCTACATTAATTCAAGTGCCCTAATCTGAAGAGACTTTGCGAGGGACGTAACGTAGGCTTGGTTCATGGGTTGAGAAGCGAAAGGATCATTAGGCTAAAAAGGTGTTTGGGGGATCAAAGTTGGTGATCATCTTGACATTTCCACCAATTTTCTCCTTCACCATCGAAGATTTTCTCCTTAACAAAACTCTATTGAGTGTAACATCTCAGCATTTGAGTTTTTAGTACCACCTTATTGGGGATACGACTTCAACCAATGTTTAACTTTTTTCTTTTCTGAGCATTGGCCTTGCTTTTACCGGGCACACTGCTTTTTCATGCCCCATTTTTGCACTTATTTTCTTTGGACTCACACAGCCTCCATCTTTTATCATTCTAGACCATGCCACTTGATTTTTTTTTTTTGCCTTGCCCTAGTGTGGGGGATAATCACCAACTGGGTTTAATATGAAATGAATTCATAGGCTCAAGTGGGCTATTCAATGGATAAAAATATATATGATAGAGAAAGAACTGCTCTTCGTCGTCTTAAGGCACTTCAAATTATCGTACAAGTTACACTGTGAAAGTAATACTCGAAGATTGATGCAAGTGTGAGTAAGAAAATTCCTATTATTCATCGCAAATTTTGTCCTAGTATGGGATGATCCTTGACAGAGATAATTTAAAAAAAAAAAAAAAACTTCATGTGTGTGGACTCAAAGGGCTAAACAATGGGTATACGTAGTGTTTTGGGTAGAGGAAGAAACTGCCTCTCATCACCTCGGTTGAGGTACCCTTTGCGAGATTACCATTTTCCTTGTGGACATGGAATTTTTCCACACAACTCACTAGGGATTAGTGTATGAAATAGTGTATGGAATTAGGTTTGTCTTTCGTCATTCCAAAATATCCCATTTGACACATTCAATTTATTTCACATAATTCATCACGGAAGAAAAATGCAAGATTTGCAACAAATTTGAACAACTCAACTCATTGATGCATTTTATTCATAATAGAAATACTTTGTAGTTCAAAACATGACATGGAAAATTTAATCATTGGTAATACTTCTTGACAGCATCGGAATTAACTGGAGCGGAAAATTCACGACCATCCATTTCTGCCAAGATCAAGGCACCTCCGGGAAGCACCTTCTTCACCACATATGGGCTGCTGTAATCCGAAGCAAACTTGCCACCAGGATCCGGAAAAATTGGCAACAGCTTCCTTAGAACAAGGTCATTTACCTTGAAATGTCTTGGTCGTATCTTTCGGTTGAAGGATCTGGCCACCCTCTGCCGATAATTCTGGCCATGGCAAAGAGCCTTTAGTCTTTTCTCATCGATCAAGTTCAACTGTTCAAGTCTTTGTTGTATCCATTCAGCCTCGGACAACCCCACTTGGGATAAAACTCTTAAAGAATCAATCTCCACTTCCACGGGTAGAACTGCCTCCATGCCGTACACCAAAGAAAAAGGGGTTGCCCCAGTAAAGGTGCGAATCGATGTCCGGTACGCCATTAATGCGTAGGGTAACCTGTCATACCAATCTCAATAATTCTCGACCGTCTTAGCCAAGATTTTATTAATATTCTTATTGGCTGCTTCAACAGGCCCGTTCATTTGAGGACAGTAAGGAGACGAATTCAGATGCTTGATCTTGAACTCACTGAATAACTCATCAACAAGCTTGTTGTTCAAATTTGTCCCGTTGTCAGTGATGATTGCTTCAAGGAAACCATAGCGAGCAATTATGTTGCGTTTGATGAACTTCACAACATTGCGAGCAGTGACACTTGCAAATGACATAGCTTCGATCCATTTGGAGAAATAATCTATCGCTACCAAAATGAATCGATGCCCACTTGAAGCCTTCGGATTTATTGGACTGATCACATCAATGCCCCACATGGAGAAAGGCCATGACTCGAAAAATTGGTGCAGCTCAGTTGGAGGAACATTTATCCTATCCCCATGGATTTGGCAACGATGACAACTTCGAACATGATGAATCAATCACCTTCTAGTGTGAGCCAATAGTAACCTAACCTCATAATCTTCTTAGCTAACATGTGCCCATTCATATGAGGGCCACATACTCCTTCGTGCACTTCTTGCATAATTTGAGTAGCGTCGGCTGTATCTACACACCGCAATAAAACTGAATCATAAGATCTCTTGTACAAATTCTCACCGCTGACGTAGAATTTTGAGGCCATCTTCATGATGTACTTCTATCAGTTGGAATACTTCCTTTGGGGAATTCCTGTTTTTGGATGTAATTCATGATATCGTAATACCATGGTTTTCCATCAGTTTCTTTAGTCATGACCATGCAATAAGCTGGCCTTGGCAAAACCTCTATCTTAAATGGCTCAACTTCTAATCCGTCAGTGACTTGCAACATAGATGATAAAGTTGCGAGTGCATATGCAAATTGATTGTGAGACCTCGATAAGTATTCGAATGAAACTTCATCGAATTTCTTGACCGGATCCTCTAGATACTTGTGATAGGGAAGCAACATGGCATCTTTAGTCTTCCATTCACCTACAGTCTGTAGTATGATTAACGCAGAATCCCTGAACACTTTTAACTTGGCCACACCCATCTCAATTGCAGCTTGAAGCCCGAGGATGCAAGCTTCATACTCGGCTATATTGTTAGTGCATGGGAAGATCAATTTTGCAGCTACTGTATAGTGCTGTCCGTCTAGAGATATCAGAATTGCCCCTGTGCCAGAACCAGACAAGTTCACAGCTCTATCAAAGAACATTGTCCATGAGTCTTCATCCACACTCAAAAGACGGTCGTCTAAGGAATAGTCATCGTTATTTGAGACTCCTGAATTCTCGACCAATAGATCAGCAATCACTCGACCTTTAACCGACTTTTGTGGCATGAATTACACATCAAATTCCGAGATCAAAATTTGCCATTTAGCCAACTTTCCAACCAAAGCTGGTCGATCAAGTAAGTACTTGATAGGATCGTTCTCAGTTACGAGGAACGTCTAGTAATGCAGCGTGTACTGTCGCAGTCTATGCAATACCCACACCACTGCAACACAAGTCTTTTCAACATCAGGATATTTCAGCTCTGATACAGTGAACTTTTTACTCAGATAATAAATGGCTCGTTCTTTTCTATCGACGGGACTTTCCTAAACCAACATTGCACCCAATGATTCACTATGAATGGTGAAGTAAAGAATCAAAGGATGCCCCGACAAGGGTGGGACAAGAACTGGTGGATTCATCAAGTACTGTTTCAGTTTGTCGAACGCTTCACGACACTCATCATCCCAGTTGACTTGTGCATTCTTTAGAAGCTTGAATAACGGCTTAGTGGTTTCAGAAAGTTGGGAAATGAATCGAGCAATGTAATTCAACCTCCTCAAAAGGCTCCAGACTTCTTTCACCGTTGACGGTGGTTGCAGCTCACATATAGCCTTAGCCTTAGCCGAGTCGATCTCGATCGCTTTACTGCTTACAATAAATCCAAGCAATTTACCGGATGTTGCTCCGAATACGCATTTAGCGGGGTTTAAACGAAGCTTGAATTCACGGAGTCGATCAAACAACTTCTTCAAGGTTTCGACATGGCTTTTCCCAGGTCGAGTCTATGCGATCATATCATCAACATAGACCTCAATCTCTTGATGCATCATGTCATGAAATAGTGCTATCATGTCATTCAGTGCATGTGCATGGTCAAAATTTAGGTCTTAATTTGTCTTTGAAGGCAACTTCTTCGAGCTCACTTTCAAAGAGGGGTAGCTGTTGACACATAAATTTTCGCAATCCGGTCATTTATTTATTGCATAGAAAATTATGGGTTAATTTTATCCCTGGAAAAAATATTAATCGCATTGCATATAAATTTAGGTGCATTTGTTTTTAATTTACATTTTGTGCATTGGACCGGTGGCGAGATGGGTTGGAATTAATGGTTCTGAGCTTTAATTTGGTATGCCGGACTAAGCCCATGAAGCAAGCAAATTAGCCCAAGCCCATTTTTTTTTTAATTAATTATCTTGTGATAAATGAAGATTTGATATGATATTATGATGATTTTTTGAAAATTGAGAAAATCGCATTGCAATCTTATCTTTTGAAATAGGCGATAAAATCAATAAAGAATATTCAGGAGATAAGGAAAATAAGAGAATTTTTGTGATCGGGAGGTTATAGACTATCTTCGTGTATATTGAAAAAGGAGATCAAATATTCTATGAACATCACCTATTTTTACTTATAAAAGCAACAGTGTACGGGGAGAAAAAAGGGGACTTTTTCGTTTTCTCCAAAGTCGAAAGAAAAAATCAACACAAAAAGGAGGAGAGAGAAGGAACCCTCAGCCGGTCTTTGAGGGGAGGAAAAGAGTCTGATCTTTTCCTTTTGCAAAAGTGAAGAGTGCTGTAGAAGATCAAAAGGTTAGCAGCTGACAGCAGCAGAGAGGAAGAGACAGGAGAGAGGGACGTGAGTGTGACGTCCAGCAACAGGAAAAGAAGAAAAAAAAGAAAGGGAAAAAAGGGGGTTCTTCTTCCTCGAGCAGCACCTATCACCAACCCCTGCACCATGCCGCCGCACCAGCCACTGCACCTCCATCCAACGCCAGCGACCCATAAGCCCACTCTACTCCACCGTCACTCCACGCTCTCCACAATTGCCGCCTGCATCTGCCTTCCGCGAGCTTGCATTGTCGCTCCGCCAGTCCGATAAAGCCATCGCCTTGCCGCATCGCGACGCCATTGCTCAGCGCCGCTATTCCTGTCCGCGTCTCTATCTGCAGTCCGGCGATCTGCTGCTCTACCATAACCCGACGCCGTAGCAACTCATCAATGGGCTAGAGCGCCTCTACCTCCTCGTCGTTGCTGCTCCTGGCGACCCGATGCACGCTTAAGCGACGTCGCCATTGCTTCTGTTCCGTTTGTGACCTGCAGCAACTGAGCCTCCGTTCGCCGTCTCCGAAGCACCACCGTCGATGCTTCTGCCCTCCTCTCAACGCCTGTAGCCAGCACCGCGCCCTGGCGTCACTACACTGATGTCGACGTCTCCAAGCACCACCAGACACAACCGACGCTGCAATCTACTGCTGCCCCCTCCGTTCACCGTCAGCAAGTTCCTCAGCCGCCGCGCCATCTCTATCATGCCTGCACTAGTGAAGACGAACGCCCTCGCACTCCGACGACAGTGCCTCTACAACCGCAAGCATCCGAGCGCCTCCGCCACCACCGAACGTCGCCCTTGTCCCTGCTTGCCTAGCGGTCGAAGCCTACCACCCTAGCACCGCCGCCCACGACGCCCCTCACCATCGCCACCTACTAGTTCCCACCGGAAATCCGACGCCGACCAACAACCGCCCAGCGCCGCCCACTTGCCGCCGTTCCAAGCCCTAAGTAGTTTAGCTTTTTATTTATTTATTTTGTTTTATTTTATTTTATTTTATCTCATTTTTTTGTTCTTTTTTAGTTTATTTATTTAAATTATAATATATAATGTCAATAAATTTTGTAGGCATTATCCGTAGAGGTTTTCCCCAAAATAATTGTAATTACTAATTTCATCCATAAGATGTCGGGTCATTTTTTTAATTATATTAATTTTGGGGGTTTGTTGATAGCATTTTAATTGTTGAATCAATATAATTATTAATTTCATCCGTAAGATTTTGGATAAGATTTTTAATTATTTTGAACTCTTTGTCGTGATGTTTAGGGTTAGAGTAATTGTTAATTTGACCTGTGAGACAACATGTTAGTTTTTCGATTATTTTGATCCTTTATTTGATTAATGTCTTTATTATTTTAGATATAATATTGCTTGTTTTGGAAAAAACACTAAAAAGTCAAAAAAAGTTTTTAAAAAATCAAAATCTTGCATGAGCATGTAGGTTAGTAAATTAGAAATTTTTAGGATTATATTTTTAGGATTGCATTTTTAGATAATTTTTTTTTGAAATAGGTTAGGGTTGGACCTAAATAAGACCTAAATAACCTTTTCTTTTTATATATAAATAGGGTTTTAGATAATGTTTGCACATTTTAATTATCTCATTTTTCTAAAAAAATAGTTTTCTAAGATAGGATAGGGTTTAATTCAAATTAATCCCTACAATAGATTAGAAAATTATTCCCTTTTTAGATCGTTTAATTAGGGTTTTTATTAATTCCGAATTTCGATAAAAAAAAATACAAAAATGTTAGGTGCATGTCAATTAGTTTGCATGTTAGGTTCATTTAATTAGAATTTGCTTGTTAATAAAGTTAGATCATGAAGTTAAAATGCATGTTTCAATTTCAAGATAAAAGAAAACCCAAAAAATGCTGTGTTTATTTCTTTTAATGGAAGTCTTTTGATTGTTTAATAGTGACTAAGCATCCGTGTAATCACCCTTTTGCATGATAGAGATTTAGGTTAAAATGAATACAAGTTGCCCGCAAAAACACTTTTTGAAAATTAAAAAGAAATGGTACCGAAAGGGCATTAGAGAAATCTAGTATAATCAAGTCCCCGTACCCTTAGTCTCTGATTCGCAGGAGTAAAATAATCCTCCCATTATTTTACTTAGGTGTCTAATGGACCTACCATAAACTGATTAGTGGCGACTCCTAGATAAAATCCATTTGCATGTTAAGAAATTTGAACTTAAGTCGCAAATTGGTATGGGCTTGGGAGAGCCCGAGTTAAGTCTAGCTTTAACAATCCATTAGCCAACTCTTAGGTGGTTCACACCCGAAAATTTGGTCGCGACACGAATCCGTTAGAAGCATTCTTGAAAGATTTGGGCAAATAGGAACCACAGCTTTATCCTGCTATTCAACAGCTTGATCCTGTCATTCCAACAAATCAGATGTTATTTCCATCAGAACTAGCTTTTCCAAACAATTTTGATATTGAATTAGATTCGGTATCACTCTCATCCTTATCATCCTTCTCGATCCCTACCATTGATTCATTTCCTATTGCACTAGTAACTTCATCAATATTCATGGCCGATCCCCTGGTCCAGGATATGAAATCAAACCCTTCTGAACCCAAGGTTGTTCAGCCAAACAATCCTCCTCAGCATGTGTCTACTTCATCTAAACAATTCTTTACTGTTAATGACATTCCCTATTCCAAATGGCCAGAAAGATTTGAGGAATTTCATACTTGGTTAAATGCCCAAGCGCTTACCAATCAGGATAAGTATGATGTCCTTTTTGGTTTTATTACAAGGTTCACAGGTAGCCTCAAACATTGGTAGCAATCTGTGACAAAACAAGACCAAGTTCAATTTTATTTTCACCCGACTTTGGTCATGCCATTGCCCTTTTATATCATTTCTTCATTGGAAAATTTTCTGACCTCCATGAGCTCAAAATGAGAGAATTTTCTAAAAGAAAATGCTACTCTCTCCAGAAAAGACATCTCGATAAACATTATCGAGAAATGCTCAAACTCTTCTATGGTATTGGAGTTGATCCAAACCTGAAACATGTTTTCCTGACTTTCATCCCTAAAGAATCATCCCAACAGGTTGAGAGATCATTTCTCAACAGGCAAAGGAAAATTGATGATATTCTGTTGGGAGAAATACAACAAGAAATCCATTTGTGCCTTGATGATTTGTGCCCAAAGCGCCAGATGGTTCAAACTTATCTCACAGACAACAAAGAATTCGACAAGGCTTGTTCTCGCTAGAAGCTAAAGATAAAATGCTCCAAACAAGACTGTGATGATTCTTGTGGAAAATCTTCCAGGAAAAAGAAGCATTTTAAGAAACTTTGGATAAAGAAATCCAAACATGGATCCTAGCACTTTCGGAGGAAGAAGAAATGGCGATATTTGTGCAAACGGAAAGATCGCTCAAGCCACAAGAAATCAAATCGATCATTCATCTACAATAAGAAAGGACATTTTGCTAAAAATTGTCCCTAAACAAGAAAGTGTCAGAATCATATTATACATCATATAGAGAATGAAACTGGTATTTCTCTTGAAAATGATGATATCGAATATTTATTCTTTGTAGATGAAGAACCATATGAACAAACTCTTTTTGTCATTCATTGTTACCAAATTCCTAGTGAAACTGATTCAGATTCAGATTCTGAAGACATTTTTCACATATCTTTCACTTCCTTGGAACAAGACCCTAATATATTTTCCAGCCAAACTCATTGTCCCCATTTTTCCGTGAAAATCTTTACTTCCAAGTTTGCCAAACCTATCACTATCATTGCTCTCATAGACACTGGTGTGAGTTCTTCAATCTTAGACACTAAAGTTCTCCCTAAATAATATTGGACTTCCTGTGTTCGATATTTCAATTCTACTTCAGAAAATACTTTTTCTACGAATGTAATAACCACTCTGGTAACTATCCAGTTTTTTCCACAGTGTTCAATAACCACAAAGATCTTCGGTTCCAGTCTTCCCAACAAAGATTTGATCATTGGTTAGGATATCATTACTCAGATTTCTCAGTTTCGTATCATTCTTGGAAAATGTCTTAAGTATAAAAACCAATTCTCTGAATTTGTCAATATCCAAAGACTTTTTTCCATCCAAATGAATATGTTAGATCCAATCATGCAGAAGCTGTTTGAATCCTGTTTTAAATCTCATTCTGAATTTTCTCAAAAATGTTCTCATCATTTATGGAAAAATCTGGAATTCTTTGTTCACCTTCCCTTCAAGAAAAATGAAGACATCAATCCAACCAAAGCAAATCACATGGGAATGAACCTAGAGCATCTAATTGTTGCTCGAAGGAATATTTAGAACTGCTGCAACAATGCCTTATAGAAATTTCAAATTCTCAATGGGCTTGTGAAACCTTCTATGTCAACAAACGGGTCGAGCAAAACAAAGGAAAGATGCGGTTGGTAATAAACTATCAGCCTCTTAACCTTTTTCTTTAAGATGACAAATTTCATCTACCTTCCAAAAATTCCCTTTTTACCGGATTATCAAAAGCCCATATTTATTCCAAGTTTGATCTTAAAGCCGGATTTTGGCAATTGGGCATCCATCCTGAAGACAAACCCAAAACAAGGTTCTGTATCCCAAACCAACATTTCCAATGGAAAGTTCTTCCTTTTGAACTAAAGGTGGCATAGTCCCTTTTCCAGAAGATCATGTGTCGAATTTTCAAACTAATATTGTCAAGCGTAGTGATATGCATTGATGACAACCTGTTCTACAGCTCTGATAAGGAATCTCACCGCCAACTTCTTAGGCAATTTGCAGAAAATCGAGAAAAAAATATGGGATTATGCTCTCTTAAAGAAAGATAAATATTGCACAGACAGAAATTGAATTTTTTGGTATGCACCTTAACAAATGAACATACTATCTAGAGCCGCATATTGCTCAGGAATTGTTAAAATTTCCTGAAGAGAACTTTACGACAAAGCAAGTTCAGTAATTTCTTGGAATAATTAATTATCTCCGAGATTTTGTTCCAAACATTGCCAAACTACTGATTCCATTGCAATCAATGCTCAAGAAGAATCCCCCACCTTGGGGAAAGTCTCAAACTAAAGCAGTTGCTAAACTTAAGGAGATAATGCAGACTCTTCCTCCATTACAAATTCCATCAACAAAAAAGAATTCTCCAAACTGACGCCAATAATGAATACTGGGCAGCCATCCTGTTCGAAGAAATTGAGGGTAAGAGATATCTGTGTGCCTACAAAAGTGGTAAGTTTTCTCAGGCTAAAATGTATTATCACTCCACTTTCAAAGAAATCTTGGCAATGAAAAATGGAATAAAAAAGTTCGAATTCCATCTCATCAGCCATCACTTCCCGGTAGAATTAGACATAGCATCTTTTCCTCGATGACCAAGTTCAAACAGAAGCAGATTCCAAAATCTCAACTGCTTCGATGGGTTAATTGGTTTTCAAAATACTCTTTTGAAACCAAACATATTACCGGGAAGAAGAATGTGCTTGTTGACTTCTTGTCAAGACTAAAAGTACCAGCAGAAATCAATATGTACATCATGAGGCATGATTTCCATACTCTTCATCACAATGAAAATTATAAGATTGAAAGAATACGAAATTGGCCAAGCTGGTGATACCCCCAGGAGATTGTTGAACAAGTCCAGAATGACAGCCTCACTGAAAATTTGGAAAACCTCAGGTGGCAATGCCACACAAATCTATTCAGACTCAATGGATGTTCAATTATTTATCCTTTTTGATTAAATTCGGACTATCCGTTTATACATCCTCTAATCTGAAAGGAAGATGATTTCTCTGACCAACTTCAATGGTTATTATGGTACTTAACTAATAAGTACTTAATAGCTATTGAAATTTCAACCAAAAAATTCGTTGCCAACCTCACTAAGATATTCAGACTCGGTCAAAACATTGAAAAGGAGAGTGACAGAAATCTCTTAGACTTCCTTAACTAGTGTTATCCTCCTACTCACTAAAGACATCTCTTGCGGCAAGAATCGAGAACCACCCAACCAAACCGTGAGGTCCATACTATTTTGTTTTTCCGACGTCCATGGAATTTTGTCACTAATAATGGCAGCATTACCATATAGGAACCACATCCTATAAACCGCAACCGCACAGTATAGAAGCTTGGATTTACAATTTTTTTCCACAACTTGTTGGTTGCTGTGAACACCAGTACCAAGAACTCCAAATAGTTTTGTGCCAAGAAAATAAAACTATTCTTGAAGATGTATAGAATTATAATTTACCCAGTACATGGGATCATTATAGCCTAGCACCAAAAGCCAAGGAAGCACTCGAGGAATTCAGACAAGCTACATCATCCAGGAGCAAGATAATAGATATAGATGACCCTACACAGTCCTCTCAAGACCCCTATACACAATGGGGAGGTCCTCTTTCCCAAAACCCTTATGATCAAGGACCCTTGTCCTTATCTCTAAGCATGGACACATCCTACTATGCTCAACCATCCAATTGCCCTCAGCTAAACATTCCTACCAACACTACAAGCTCCTCCCAGAATCAAGAGGAAGCATCCTTGTCAAACCAGATTCTCTCGCCAGACTCACTTGCAGGATTTGAGCAAAAATATGAAGAACATCTTCTAGCAACAATGCATAGTTCTAATGACTCAGACTATGACTACAATGCTCGTGACGAACGAGACCGCTGACTGTAGTAGCTTGTAACAGACTACTGTAGCAAGTCACTGTAGTAGTAGGCTAGGGAAATCACTATTTACTATCACTGTTCATATCACCGAAATAATTCCCTACTAGAAGTTTCCAGAGCCTCTATTTGTTTTAGACCCGTGAGCTTGGTTCTTGTTTGTTTGTAACCTCCTAATGTCTATAAAAGGCAAGGATGATGTAATGTATTGAGCAAAGTCCCTTGAAGTAAAGTGAGTGTTTTTAAAAACTCTCAATGGCTTTCTATCTTGCTTCTTCTTCAGTCTAGTAGGATCCTCTGAGAAATGCAACTTAGATAGTTAGAAACGATATCATCTTAGCATCTCTGAGTGTTTTTAGGCTCTGAACTAAAGGTCATAGTGGTTTTCTGCTAAAAGGTTATCCCTGAAGGACTTGAACGGGAGGTTCGCCCACTGTGGGAAGGCATACCTGCAGGAAACTGACTCCGTCCTCTCTAGTTCTAAGTCTAGGACCATTCATGGTATCATTGTGACATCTGTGTATGTACTTCGGTTGTGAAAATCAAATTATTTGTAGTGAATTTAATGGTTTGGCTTTGTTATGGGATGCGTTTGGGAAGGCTTCTGGAGAAAGTTTTGGAAAAATGCAAAGGGGGCGTTGAGTTAAAAGAGTTTTCCAAAATATAAATTATGTTTGGTAAATTATATTGTAATAGTCTATGACGAAATACCTTTGAGAAAAATAGTGTTGGGAGAAATTATATTTGCAAAAGACTTTTGTTATTAAAAAAAAAAAAAGAGTTGGCCGACCAAGGAGAGGCAATTGCTAGTGAGGAGCAAGCGGTTCGGCAAAGGGCAAGCAATCGATGCAAACGGTCTGGCAAGGATAGGCAGTTCAACGAGGGTCGTGTGACCTAGATCGTGCAGCCCCGGCAACCTCCACGCAGAGGTCATGGCGTGGCGGGTCATGTGACCCTTCGGCAAGGGTCCCAGTGACCTATATTGCACGACCCTCGCCAGAGGGTCACATGATTTGGGTCCCCACGACTCTCGCCAGAGGGTCGCTCGACTGCCTACCCTTCAGAAGCAACCGCTCATAGCCATGCCGATCCTATTCAACAAAGAAGAAGAAGATGAATGGTCATGGAGGGTAAAACCAAAAAAATGAATAATTAGCAAGGATAATTTTGGAAGAAATTTTTTTTATTAACCCTACTTAGCTCAGCATGTCGAGAAGCTGCCTTGAATTTTTTTTTTTTTTTTTTGAGACAGGAGAAGGAGCAGAACTGACAACCGCGCCAGTAAACCCCTGGTGACGCTAGCAGGGACCCACCACCACGCGCTTATCTTAATACCACTAACCACGCCGAGATTTGACCCGTCCTTTTGAAGGGGATGAAAGTCAGCCTAACGCGCCACCACATGGGGTGGTGCTGCCTTGAATTTTTCTAGGCTCACATTTCCAAAAATGTGAAATGAATAACCCCTCCTTACCTCTTGATGAGTAAGTTTCGTAATTCAACTCTTGGTTAGTAGTGTGCCCAGGTTTGACTGGTTGCTTAAAGGGCTACCTGATCTGATCAAATTAAAATCTGCCATTCATTGGTTTGGCCTCCTTTTCTGTGAAAACTGGTAAAGGATGAACTTTGCCGGTCTTCGCCTCCAGCCCAATCAGGGGAGGATTCAAGGTCAAGCCACACTTTACTATGTAATTACTACGAACGATTCAGCTTATACTTCATCTGTGAATGTTGTTCCTTTTTCTTACGGACTGATCAAATTGGTGCATTAACAAAAGATATCATATTAATAAGTTTATGGGCTTTAAGTAGTAGAAGAAGTTCGATTTCTTGATCGTCAATTAGGGTTGCCGGGTTCCCAAATCTTTTGCCGGAGTTACTTGAATGACAAGATGGAAATCATATGCCATTGTCCGCGATGTTTGCTGTTAAAACCCTTACCTATCAATTAATTCTGGTCAATTTGCTCATGCATGCCAATGACGCTCTCGAAGAGATCAGCAACGTATCATTTCTAATTCAGAACATAACTCAGAACCTTCAAATCTTCTGCATAAAATATATGGAATCATTTGATCCGAAACCTCAAATGACCGATACCATCACACTAATTTTTAGTGTACCATCGCATAATATCGGTACACAAGCTGTATAGAGAAACTTCCATTGACCTCCACAACACCCATCAACCTCCACAACACTTCAAACCGTTGAATCTGATCATCCAACAAAACAACCCAAAAAGATAAAACTGGTACTGATTATTGGTAGGAGCCAAGACACGAAATCTCCAAAACATATTTATCGCTAACACGGGCGTCGCTGATATTTAAGACCCAGCTCCAAGTGGCCTCCTCCCTAATCAGCAGTCAGAGCGAGAGTATCGAGTTGCTCGGTTATCGGAGTCGGCGTCGCAGCTGCAACTTCCTGTTCCTGTTGCTGTTCTTGTTCCTGTTCCGGTAGCTCCATACAGATATGACGACCCCCGCAGCGGCCATGCGCATGGCGCCCTTTGTGACCATGACCGTGACCTTTGCAATGACCAGGATGACCATGTTTGAAAAGTCCATGTCCATGGACTAAAAGAACCCTCACATGATGCCCATGTCCATGTCCACAACCCCCATGCCCCAAAACAAAACACCGCTCAGGTGAAGCCCCTGTCCATGTCCATGACACCCATGTCCTCCGAGACCATGCCCAAAGAGGAGTCCTCCTCCGTGGGGAGTCTGGGGACCATGCCCCCCATGATGCCCGTGTCCGCCCCCCTTACCCATCCCATGATGACGATGTCGACCGTGATGATGCCTTCCCTCGTGAACCATTCTCATCTTCATCCTCTGTTTAGTATATCCCCTTGGCTCTGATTCAATCTTGATACAGGAATAGCCGTCAAAATGATGAGAGATGAGAGGAAGAGGGACCTTCTATTTATAGAGGTTCAGTAAGCGGTGGTTTGGCTGCAGCAGCCTATCAGATACAACGATCTCTTCACACGCCTCTTCTCTGCCAAATTTTTTAGCTTAGCTATTAAGTACTTAAGCGATCGGTGGGAACGCTATGGAAACTTGTCAAACTGCGAACGATGGAAATATTCGCCATCCGTTGCCTTGGGGAGCAAGTTCAAGCGTGTGAACGTGTCGTGTCAATGGAGGTCGCTTTCTATCTGCGTAGCGAAATGGGACCAGAGATGGGGATGGGGGTGTCGGCACGTTCTGATTGGCGCTTCCACGCGTCTCGCTTGGAGTGCACGTTCGGTGAGAAGATAATGTTGTTCCTTCGGGCCACAATAATTTATTTCGTGATAACATTTTAAATAGAAATTATACTTTAAGGTTGCCTGTTTTCCTTTCGTTCTGAAAAGTATTTTTTAAAAATAATTATTTATATCACTTAATAGAATAAATAAATTTAAAAATTATCATCTAAAAAAAAATAATTAGACATAAATTTTTATCGATAATAAAATATATTTAATTGATTAATTATTTCAAATGGCTATTTTAAAGAAAATATTTATAAAATATTCATTTTTTGGGAAATAAATAGAGTTTAAAAGTGAATTTTTTTGCCAGATGACATTATTGCTAATTTAATTAAGATAGTTTTAATCAATAAAGAACTAATGACAGTTTTAATCGGAGGGTTGGCACCATGTTTTCCTCCTATAATAAGAAATCAAAATAGACACGTTTTTTCAAGGGAAAAAAATATTTTTTTCCTCTAAAATAATGGATTATGTCAATTTTTGTTTTCAAAAGAAAACTAATTATACTATTGAGGTGAATTTCACTATTCGATGCATCAGCACCTTTTGACTTCATTGGATTAAGTTTCACGATCTCATCTCCTTTGAATGCTAAAACTACATTTGCGAGTTCAAGATTGTAGTACTAAGTGTATTTCATAGGATTTTAACATTTGGGTATAAACTTGGGAAAATCCCAAATAAAGACCCAAAGTGCATACTTTTTTTTTTCCTCAAAAGAGGACCTAAAATGGAGTCTGTCTCAAATAAAGACCCAAAGTGGTCATTTAATCTCAAAGAATGACCTCACTTGCCGGCTGGTGAACAGATGCATCTCCAATGCATATTCCGATAACCTGATCAGGGGTATTTTTGTCCAAAAAAATCTTTTTTTTATTTTCGGTTTGTTATGTTCTTTTTTTTTTTTGGTCTATGGTTGCATTGTTTATCATCTTCTTCGTCCCCTCTTCGTCTTCTCCTTACCCAGACCAAGAAGATCGGACTTGGAAAGGGCCGGCGAGGGCATCGTCGGCAGTGGGCGAGGACCGCCAGGCCGACCCTTGCCAGATCTGGCGAGGGTTGCCTTGGCCACGGTCCAGAGCAAACCCATACAACGTTATCCCGTCGTTGTTCCGCTCCAAGTACGCCACTACACATATAGTACACCGAATGTGTGACACCTAAGATCTTAGGTCAAGTCACATGACTTGCTTTACAAATTAGGGGAGATATTAATTTCATATCATAAAATAAATTTCATTCTAAGCTAAGTCATAAGAAACTAAACTACACTCGACTATATTTACTAAATACTTTGTTTTCGTACACATCGGGAGATGAGGCTAAGGAGGGGGATTTCTACAACAAAAAAAAAAACTAGGAGCCACAAACACTTAATATCCCGCCTCCTATCGAGTATGTGCCCCTTGGTCACCTTCTAATATGAAGAAAAGACACAATAAACAAGTGTGAGTTTTCAAAATAAAAACTCATCAAGTGGGCGGTTAGTCTTAACTTAGAGTTGGCCAATAGCAAGACAAATAGGTAAACACACTATCAATTTGCAGAATCTATAGAAGTCTAGCTGCAACAATCACCTAGGGGAAGACGCCACTCCACCCTATACCCCTCGCACCCAACCTGGCGTCACGAGATTCACAATCACCCAGGGGAAGATGACACTCCACCCTATACCCCTCACACCCAACCTGGCGTCACGAGGTTCACAATCACCCAGGGGAAGACGACACTCCACCTTGTACCCCTCACACCCAACCTGGCATCACGAGGTTCACAATCACCCAGGGGAAGACAACACTCCACCTTGTACCTCTCGCACCCAACCTGGCATCATGAGGTTCACAATCACCCAGGGGAAGACGACACTCCACCCTATACCCCTCGTACCCAACCTGGCATCATGAGATCCCCTAAGAAGTTATTCAACCCTTCTCAGTCCCCTGGAGAGAATTCCATTACTCCTCATCATCCCCTCTCCAAGCATCCCGACACCCGGGGTCTCTCATTGGCTCCTTAGCCAACTACACACATTCATAATTCCGCCTTGTTGCAGCACCAACAACTATAGTATGCTAACAATCACACCAAGGTCTAAACATACATTGTTAAATACTACAAGGTATATAATAACCCTCATTAGAGGCAACAAGGTAAGAGTCCAACCTTTTCTTGCAGAAAACTCAGAATCTACTAACATAGACAAAACTAGGCGAAAGCGACTAGTCTCAGTGTTTAGAGCCAAAACCATAGTAAACCATCACAGAAAACTCTCAAGTTTTAATATGTGATAGTAAGGCCCTAAATGAACACTTTTCAAGAAGGAAACCAAGTCCGGTTCCTTCTGTAAAGAGAGCAGCAATGTGGTCCATGCAGCTCAAAATTCCTTCCACAGAACAAAACTAACAACCGGGAGGTTAGCCCATTTCGAATTCAATACTCAGTAAAATGCTTTGAAATTTTGATATGTTTTGCACCTACGTGTCTCCTACTACTTTCATGAAGGAAGTAAATCCATATTCTAACTTAATAATTGTATAGAAATTCAAAAGCACACTGAGGTCGTGATTTCACAATACTAAACAACTCACTAACAGTATAAAATCAAGTCTTCATGTGGATCAGTTTAACTCATAAAAATCTCAATTAAATATATGTCGTAGATCAGAATGTATTGCACAGCTTTCCAAAAAATAAGTTCATCCAATTCTTAATACATTTTATGACGGAAAATCGGCAAACCAACAACCTCAACGAGCTTTTCTTCCTGGATAGACCAACCATGAACTCTAGCATCTACACTCAGCTACTCCTAGCTAATTAGTCCCCTCAAGAACCCCCATTTGAGCCTCGACCACACATGTATAGCACCTAAACAAGCGTTAACCACTAGTGATTCATCACAAACAATTCGAGAAATCCATCCAAAGCCACAATTGAAGTCTCGACCTTCCTAAGTCAACATGTAAGCCCATTTCATAGCTCATCAGCTTTTCCTACCAAACAACGATGGACCACGGCCTCCCTTTTGCCCTGACTTACACCATACCATCCATAAGCCTTCACACGCAAGTCACCGAACAACCATCCAACCCTGCGACCAGCTCGAATGAGCCCAAACAGAATCATCAAATCAAGAATCGTTTTCAATTCGCTCAATCCGCACCTCTCTCACAGGCTCTCTCTCTCTCTCTCTCTCTCTCTCTCTCTCTCTCTCTCTCTCTCTCTCTCTCTCTCAGCTCTTATTCGGACTCTCGGCTAACCCATATATACCAAAACAAGGACATCAAGGCTCCGTTCTGTTCAAGTCGAGGAGGAAAAAAGAGAAATGGAAGAGAGAGGGAAGGAAACTATGGGTTGGTGGGTCGTCAACCGGGTGGAACGCGATATCCACCACCTACCAGCCACGGAAATTCAAAATCAGAACCTATCCTACCCCCAAAACCCAACGTTTCAGTTGTCCCCTGCACCCCCAACGCAGCCATCCAACCCTAAATCAACATACAACACAAGGCGAGGCAAACCCATGAACTCGAGACCATGAAGACAGCTTCACTTGCCTGGATCTTTCACCGGCAAAAGAGGGAGGAGGTGTTGGGCAAGCTGGGGCTTCACGGCCAACGACGGGAGCTCTGAACGGGGCAAGGCAGCGACAGTCTCGCTGCTGGAAGAAGGCGCAGGGCTAAGAGGGGTTGAGTTCGAGTCAGATCTTTGGCAGAACGAAGCGAAAATAAGAGTGAGAAGAGTTGGGTGTCTCGGTTGGGGGAAGAAAGAAAAGAAACCCGCTGAAGAAATCAATTGCTGCAACTGAACCATTTAGGAAAGAAGAAAAGAGTAGAAGTACACATGTGATCTCCCCCCCTTCCTCTTTAGCTCCACCTAGCTGCTACGAGAGGAATAAAATTCCTCTTGAAAGAAAATCCTCCCATGCATGTAAGAGTGGGTCGTGGTCGAACTAAAAGAATGTTTGGTGTTTTAATCAAATCAGTAACCTTAATCTATAATATACTTAACTTAACTGACGAACAAAAGAAAATTTGGGGTGTCACAGAATGAGAGATGGTATCGAAGTGAGGTTTGAGCTTCAATGATGGATTTCATGTGTATGGATATGTGAGGATATGGACTAACCTAGTGCTTGTCAGATTTGCAATGAGCTAGAATCCAAGAAGGTGGAGACTGGGATGAGGAGATCCGAGTCGGTGTCATTGTGCGAGCCGTCGTGTTCCACGGTTTCAGGTGGTTCGAACCAGAAGCAGAAGTAGAAGTCACTAGCATGTGCCATCTAGTGGCCAAAGAGGCAATCCCTTTAGCTTTGTGGGTGATTCTTGCAGCCCCCAACAAGCACAAGAACAGACCACTCAGCTCAACAACCAAACACCTCTGCAACAAATGCATCAGGAAAATCAAACGAAGATGACAAACATATTCGGAGAACGTAATTGAATTTGCTACGTTCACTCACTACAAGCTCTCCGGAATTGAAGAAATTCTTCTCAGTCTTTGATGCCAGGATGATCAGCAATGCTGCAAACTGGCTCATTGTCATCGTCAGGAAGCAACTGATGATGAAGAAACGGTACCAATGGCTTGTTGCGGACAGCTACTTCGAGCTTTCTTCTCCGTCTTGAGCTCGCCCAAACCGAGCGCAATTTTCCAAGCTTTCGAACCAAGAGAGGTGCTCAAGAAGGTGGGCACTTCGTTTTCCTTGCCCTTTGTTTTGTGTCATTACCGTCTCGAGTGAATAGTTCATGGTTCTGCACGTTTTGGATATAATGGTGTGTATGCTCGGTCGGTGTTTGTTAGTATTCCTAAGTGAAGGCAGCAAATGGGTGCCTTTCGAAATGCATAGTTGCAGCGTGTTGTTTCATGGGGGAAATCAAAGGAAACGTGCCCTGAAGAAGACGATGAGCAGGACAACCAAAATTGAAAAAAAAAAGTTGGACGAAAATACCCTAATCAGGCGACCGGAATATGCATCGGAAATGTAACTATTCACCGGCCGTCGACTGAGGTCTTTCTTTGAGACTAAATAACCATTTTGGGTCCTTATTTGAGACAGATTTCACTTTAGATCCTCTTTTGAGAAAATGAGGGTACTCTGAGTCCCTATTTGAGATTTTCCCTATAAACTTCGTTGAGAATATCGAATTATTAGTTAGTGAATTTTAGTGTTATGGCTTTTGTTCTAGTCTTTTGACGATGGTTTAGTATCTACTAATTATGCCAATGCATCGTATCTACAAATAGATTACTTGACGATGGTTTAGTATATTGTCTCCATACATTAGGCCGGTTTTGACTATGGTCTCTACTCGTCTTCACATCTCCAATATCTTATCTCCGACTTACAATAATATATAAAACTTTTGAAGTAAACGGTTGCACATTCAATTTCTAATTGGTATTGGAGCTTGAAATCTCGAGGTTAATTCCTCCTGTCCTCATCTCACCCATCTATGGATTCCCCTTTCATTATAGCCTTTTTAGGCAGCGAGTTTTGAAAATTCCTTGTGTTCGAATGCATCGGATCGGTACCAAAGTGTCTGCTTTCAACAAACTCAACTACAGGACATGCTTTGCCCCAATGCGCAACGGGTTTTTGAGATTAAGAAAAAAAAAAGGATAAAAGCTCAAAAGAATATGGGGGGAGTGAGGAAGAAGGATGGGAGGATGTAAAAGAAAGCACAGACCTAATGTTCTTTCTTTTAATGTGGAGGGGCACTTTAGTCGAATTTCATCATAAAATTGAGCAAGAACAGTGTTCCGCTTGATACTCTTTTTTTAACATTTTTTTTATCTCGAGTATGAACTTTCATTATTATTGTTCCCACTATAGCTCCACAACTACAAAATTAAAGAAGAATTTTGGGTAGATATGAATTCTTAAAAAAATTAAAAGACAAAAGGCCCATATGAAGCGTGGGCGCATACAGTAGTTGATCATTATATTCCGCTCTTTACTCTAATAGATTAAGCTTTTGAAGTAAATGATAGCGCATTCAATTTTGAATGAGTATTAGAGTCTGAAAATCCAGTTCACCAATTTATGGGTTCCCTTTTATAATGGGCAAAGGGTTTAAAAAAATTCTTCCACTACATACATCGACTTTACACGTCTAGGGCATTCATAATTGAATTGGTATTCCTATGGCAAGAGCGTTAAGAGATAAATTATATGCGGTACCGCACTTTGATACTTAAAATTTTGGAGTAAATAATTATGCAATCAATTTATAACTTAAACCATCCTATCCACATTAAATATTCAAATCTCGACACTTCCTCCCGTGCTCTTTTCTCATGTTACTGTTCCCACCTTGCCCGTACAAAAGACTAAAAGGAGCCTCATCCGTCATCTCCCAGAATTGAGTCCTCCGCAGAAATAAGGAGGCGTAATTTTTTTAAAATTTATTTTGACAAGAGAATCGAATAACGAATTGTACACGAATCCAGTATAAGCAACATTAAGGGTGTGTTTGTTTCGCGGAATACATTTTCGGGAAAAACATTTTCCTTATTTTCCGGCATTTTGTTCACTCGGAAAAATGAGTCAACGGAAAACATTTTCCTAACAAAGCTTAAATTCAAGAAAATGATTTCCTCTTTGAAAGTACCAGAAAACGTTTTCCGAATCTATCAAAGCTTAAATTTGATGCTTGGTTTACAAACAATTATTCTTATAAAAATATTTTTTTAAAAAATTGAATTTGAATTTTATATTTAAAAATAAATAAATTTTGGAAAACGTTTTAAAAATTAAAAAAAAAAATTCGAATTTCCTTCTTTTCTTTTCTTCCTTTTTCTTTTTGTTTCTTCTCCACCTGTCACCGGTCACAATGATGGCCAATGAGTTCTGGCCTCACCAAATCATGCGATCTCATGGCTTTCGACAACAATTAAAAATTCATTTTTTTTCCTTCGATGAAGTGCGGAATTATTTTTTAATGGGATCCAAATAGCATAAAAAATTTTCAATTATACATCACCAAACAAAGGAAAACAAACCATATTCTTGGAAAATGCTTTCCATTTTCCTTTATCATCAGTTTTCTCGTAAACAAACGCACCCTAATATTCCACACACAAAAAACAAAAATAAACAAAAATAAAAAGAGCCAACGTTACAATAACAAAGCCCAAGATTCGATCCAAGTCGACCGGGCCACAAACCGGTGCGATATCAACAAGTCGAAAGACTAATCAAACAAGTCAGCAACATCAACCATGGTGATGATGGTGATGATGGTGATGTCCTCCTCCAAGGCCATGTGGATTATGTCCCCATCCATGAACTGGACCAGCATGACCTCCGTTCATGTGTCCAAAAAGACCATGCCCATGATGATGGGCATGATGGTGATGAGGATGCAAATGTCCTAGAAGCCCATTTATGGCGTGCCCAAGCCCGTGCCCAAGCCCATGCCCTTGCCCGTGCCCATGCCCATGGATGACCCCATGATGGCCATGTCCCAAGAACCCATGCCCATGATGTCCTCCCGGACCAAACCCGCCATAATTTCCTCCCCCGTGATGGCCATGGCCGGGACCCATATGTACTTCATGGCCATGATGTCCCTCACCATGGTACATGTAGTGATACTGCTGCTGATGATGTCCATGATGAGACATTTTCCTGCTCTGGTAGACGCTCGCTTTGAATTTCAAGTTGCTGTAAGTTTGAAGTAATGGATTGGAAGACCGATCGGATGATGCGAAATTAAGAAGGGATTGGACCTATTTATAGGGATGATGAGGTCAACGAAGCGAGGCCATAGTTTCGCTCGGCCGCCAGATCCTACACACGGCATTTCACGGACAAGACGCGTCCCTTGATCTCTGCGTGCTTAGTTTTCTCTGCTTAGTCATTAAAGCATCCGCGTGGATCTTGTGAAATGTTTTGAAAATTACAAAAAATCGAAGTTGCGTGTTTGTTTAAGGAAAAGCAACTCCAGGTGTTCGGGTGGAGACAGGAGAAAATAATTTAAATTTACTTATTGAAAAGCTAAAGACAATTTCTTGGAGATAAGAGAGAATCAATTTGAGATTGAAAATGATCGTGTGAATCGATCTAGAATTAGAATTGATTCTATATAGTCCTATTTATTATTTCCTTTATTAACCATATGTTGTATTATAAATAGAGACTTGTACATTTAAATTAAAACAAGTTGAATCAATACAATATACAGAATTCCCGCAACTTCTCTTCTTTTTCACTTCGTGTCACAATTCGTAATGAGAAGTGGATTGGTGCCATATTTTCCTCCCATAAGAAGAAATGAAAGATAACCAATTTTTTTTTTAAATAATTCTTTTTTTTATTGAAAACAAGGGATTATCTTAATTTTTGTTTCTGAAATAACTATTTATAACTCTTGTACTAAATGTCATTTTCAAAGGCATTGACACCTTACGGTGTCATTTAGATTAAGTTTCCCAACCTCATCTCCTTCAAATGGTACAACTATGATAGTATTGTGATATCTATGATAACTATTTTCTGACGGTTTATGATAGATGACTGGCGATATTCATAATGGCTTATGATAACTGCCTTTTGACGATTCCTAGCGGTTATAATTCCTTAAGTAACTTCTGTTGATTACCTCCACGTTTCTACACTTCATCAAGACTCACATCCATATTTTCAAATCATTACCCTTGCTGTTGCGTAAACCATTCCATGATGTGGTTTCTTGTAACAATGGGTGTCCAACAATCTTGCTTTCAGGTGGTAAATGGTCCCTCAAAAATGTGTGCCTTTGGTCTCAATTGCTTCATCGATTTAAACTTTAAAGCAACTTGTTAATATCCCTTCAATAGATATTCATCACTAATGTTTATATTAGTGGCTACCAACAATCCGACATTATATTTCTACAACCAAACACGTGACATTAATGAATACCAATATCAATCAACATAAGCTAATTTCTATACGTGTCAATGAGTTGACACACTTATAGTGATACCCATGCGCTATGTTCATGATCATCCATATTCATGTGCTATTCACGTGTTTGTTCTCATTTGCATGCCAAGTAGACTATTTTTGGTGCCAACGGTTGTATTAATTCCACCACCTTCTGTTATTTTCTGTTCGTTCTTATACAAACTTCATTTCCTCTCTTATACTTAACAATGTGCTTAAGCTGAATTCTATGAGAGATTTTTTGCAATGAGTTTGAAACTTGTTGGTTATTTTGTTAATTAACATATCTCAAGTCTAAGTTATAACGATAAAAGAGTTCAAAATTTTAGCCAAGGAATTCCACTCAAAAAAGAATCTGAACCAGAAAGTTGGTTATAATAGGGAGTTACCGGAGATTAAACTTTAAACACAAATTGTAAATAAATGTTCTAGACAACATAAATTTATGTATTATCCTTTTAAAATAGAGCTACAATCATTAAGTTTATCAAAATAATTTCGAAGATTTTTGTAAAAAAGGTAATGAATTTGTAAACTTATCTTATTTGACACAAAAGAACAAGAAACAACGCTTAAGGAAAGGCGGAAGAAAATTCTGAGATTGACTAATTCATTATAGGAATGTTTTGCCTCTTCCATCAATCTTACCATTCTGAGATTGACAAAAAGGAAGGAAAAGGGAAAAAAAAATCCAAACCAACCGGTCCAGTGTCAAGCCTCCACACAAAATATCGAGATTGAATTGACCTAATCCGTTTGTTAGAGACGCCCAAGCAAAAATGATAATGTCCGAACATTGACCAGTCGTTTAACTTCGCTGAGTTTCGATAGTACAGCACTAAGACAATAAATTTAATGAAGAGTTAACTCTGCAAATGTCAAAGATCTTTTCCTCAAACTGAGTATGATCTTGTCGCAGTGAGCACTGAATTTTTTAGATTAATATTAAAAGGATCAGGCGCTTAAAGACAAAAGCCATGTGAGGCGGAGGCCCGCAGTCATTATTCTTTTGATATAGAATATATTCCCCGCCACATTTCTATAGATTAAGCTTTTGGAGTTACACGTTCAATTTCAAATTTGCATTAAAACCAAAAATGAGTTTCATATTTGTATTAGAACCAGATTATATCCCCACTACGCTTTTATTGATCCTTTACATCCATATTCCATCCCATATATGGTTCCCTTTCATTAGGGCAATGGGTTTCATTTTTTTTTCCTACGTACATTGAATTTGCACGCCTAAGGCCTTCATCATCGAATTAGAATGCACATGAGCAAAAGTGATAGGAGATAAAATATATACGGTATCACGATTTAATAGTTTTAACTTTTAGAAAAAATGGTTACGTAAATAATTTCTAACTTAATCCATGGTATCCAATCACATGTTAAAGATTCAAATCTTGACAATTCCTCTCAAGCTCTTTGCTCAAGTTTTTGGGTTCCCACCTTGCCCGTACAAAAGAGGAGCCTTGTCCATCGTCTCATAGAGTTGAGTCTTATGGGAAATAAGAAGGCTTGATTCTGTTTTTTTCACTTTATTTTGAAAAGAGAATAAAAGAACGAACGAACAAATACAGTACAAGCAACACTAATATTCCCAGGAAAAAAAAAAAAAAGAACGAACGAACGAAACAAGGACAAAAGCCCTAAGATTCGATCCAGGTCGATCGGCCACAAACCAGCCCGATATCGACAAGTTAAAACACTAATTGGAAAAGTCAGCGATATCAACCATGGTGATGATGATGATAATGATGGTGATGTCCTCCTCCAAGGCCATGTGGATGATGTCCCCATCCATGAACCGGAACAGCATGACCTCCGTTCATGTGTCCAAAAAGACCATGCCCATGAGAATATTGATGATGCTGCAATTTCCCTACGAGCCCATGTATGGCGTGCCCAAGCCCATGCCCTTGCATGACGCCATGATGGCCGTGTCCCAGAAGCCCATGCCCACGATGTCCTCCTCCCAGACCATACCCGCCGTGATATCCTCCCCCATGATGGCCATGGCCGTGACTGATATGCGCTTCATGGCCATGATGTCCCTCACCATGGTACAGGTGGTGATGCTGCTGCTGCTGATGATGATGTCCTGGGTGAGACATTTTTCTGCGCTGGATTTAGACGCGCGCTTTCGATATTTCAAGTTCTGGAAATTTGAAGTATTCGACTGGAAGACTGATTAGATGATGCGAAATGAAGATGGGATCGGAGGTATTTATAGGAATGACCGCGGTGAGAAGGGGGACCTCAACGAAGCAAAGGCCTCAAATTTCACTCGGCCGCCAAATCCTACACACGGATTCTACAGATAGACGCGTTCCTTATCTCTAGGTGCTTAGTTTACTCTACTTAGCCATTAAGCATCCGCGTGAATATGGGGAAATGCTTCGAAATCCACAAAATTCAAATGTAACGTGCTTGCTTGAAAAACAACTACTCCAGCTGCTTGGGTGGAGAAAGGAGAAGATGATCATCCAGTATCTTCAGCTGGGGTCGTAGATAATGGAATGGACAAGTCTTTGATGTACTTATCCATTTGTTTGGCAAATACTGAGTATTTTTTGGTACTCAGCTGAAACTCAAAAATGAATTAGAAAATATTTTTATTATTTAATATGTAAAATTTGATTTGATTTTCTTAAATAGACATGCACTATTTAAGTGTTAGTAACTAGTACATGGACAAGTGGAGAATCGAATATGGGCACAGAGTCTCGGGTTCAACCTTGATGGACCTCAATCGGAGTGCCTAGATTGAGGCATGGGCACCTAGGTCTCGGGCCCAGCATTTATGGACTGTGGCGTGAGCAAAACAGTTCATTACTCTAACAATATTATGGCATCACCATAGCGTAATGTAGCAAAAGCGAAAATTGTGTGATAATGTCAAACGATGAACCCGAGCACGGGCAATAGAGTCTCGGGCCTCAACCTCAATAGACCTTGGCTCAAGCACTAGGGACCCAAGCTCGAGCATTAAGGACCTGAGCATGGCCTTTGTGGACCCAGTCCTGAGTGCCGCGCATTAGAGCTCGTGTATTGGGGACCTGAGCACGGCTTTTGTGGACCAAGGTGTCGAGGCCTTTGACCTCGGCTTTGATGGACCCAGGGCCGGGCATCGAGGATTTGCAGTAGTACTAGGGTCCTAAGCACGGGCATTGAGGTTATGAGTCTGGCCTCGATAGACCCATACTTGGGCGAGGCAAATCTGGTCCTAAACGCCAAGGACCCAAGAACTAGCGTTTGGGTTTTTGTGGCCAAACATAGAGTTTTAAGTATAAGGGCTGATGTTTAGTCATATTTTCGAAAATAATTTTTGATTTTTTAAATAAGAAAATCATTTTCCTAATTTTAAGTATTGGTTTTCCGTTGACTTATTTTCTTAAACAAACCCGATGCCAAAAAATGAGGAAAATATTTTTCCGAAAAATGTTTTTCGTGAAATAAATTGAGCCTTAATATTTTCAGGTAAGCTCTTCCAAGAATTCTTGCTAAATTAAGATGGGATTTCATGTTTGGTTTTCGATGGAATATATTAGTTCTAAGTACACATAACATCTAAGTTGGTACCACTGGGACGCATTTTCCCACAACTTTCGAGTAGGGAATAAAAACCACGATACCCTACCGTCATAATTGATAAAAAAAAAAAAAAAAAAATGCAGGACCAACTAGACAGAGGGAGGAAGAGTAGGAAACAGAAAATATACTATACTCCTTTACTTCTAGAGGCCCAACACCCTAAAAAACCTTAAACTTTAGGGAAAATACCACAAAAAACCCCAAATTTTATCTAAAGTGACAAATTTACCACAAACTTCTTTTTGTGATATGAAAAATCCCGAATTTTGCCAACTGTGACACATTTACCCCAAACTTTTTTTCGTGACACAAAAACCCCGAACTTCTATTCATGTGACACATTTACCCTAAACTATAGGGTATTTTGGTCTTTTTACTTTTTAAATTTTTTTACTTTTTTTCTTTTTTTCTTCTTCTTCTTCTCTCTTCCCTCCGCCGGCCATGATGGAGCCAGCGAAGGGAAGCCGGCGTCTGGCAAGGGGTGCCCTCGCTGGCGGAGGGAAGCCGACGTCCAGCGAGGGTCGCCCTCGCCTGGGCTGGCTAGGGCCGCCCTCGCCGACGTCGGGCGAGGGCCTCCCTCGCGAGATCCGGCAAGGGCACCCTCGCCCGATGCTAGTGAGGGCACCCCTCGCCGGGCCCTCGTTGGCGTCGGGCGAGGGCCTCCCTCGCCAGATTTGCCGAGGGCACCCTTTACTCGACGCCGGTGAGGGCGGTCCTCGCCCGACACAAGCGAGGGCAGCCCGACGCCGGCAAGGGCTTGGCGAGGGGTGCCCTCGCTTGATCCGGGCGAGGGAGGTCCTTGCCGACCTAGCCGAGGGTCACCGACACCGGCAAGGGTAGCCCTCGCTGGACGCCGACTTCCCTCCGCCATGGTCAGTGAAGGGAAGAGAGAAGAAGGAAAAAAAAAGAAAAAAGAAAAAAAAGAAAAACATAAAAAAAAAAAAAAAAGACGAAAATGCCTTTGGTGGGGGTAAATGTGTCATAATTTGCAAAGTTTGGGATTTTTCATGTCACAAAAAAAAGTTTGGGATAAATTTGTCACTTTGGGTAAAGTTTTTGGTTTTTTGTGGTCTTTTCCCTAAATTTTATCTCATCTTAATTCTACCTTTTATCTCATAAAAAAAAAAAAACTCTAATTTTAGGTCATGTGTTAATTTCATCCTAAATTTTTTTTACCCCATAAAAAATCCCAAACTTTAGGTACAATCTCAAATTTACCCTAAACTTTTTTTTTTTTTTTTTTTGTATCATCAAAACCCTTAACTTTAGGTCAAGTACCAATTCTCCCCTAAACTTTTTTGGTTTTAAAAAAAAAAAAAATCCAAGCTTTAGGTCGATTTCAATTTCACTCCAATTTTTTGTCTCATAAAAAGCACCAACTTTTATATAAGTCTCAAATTTATTCTCCATTAACCTTTGTCAAAATAACTCTAGGGATGCTACGCTTGTCAATCTTTCGTGATTGGGAATGTCCTATCTCTCACAATCAAAGAGCTCGTGCTTACAACGCTCAAATAGCTCGTGGTTGGGTGTATTCTATCTCTCGATTGTCAATGAAAAAATTTGAATGCAGGGTTAATGGGGGCAGATTTATGACTCAAATAAAAGTTATTTATGATTTTTTATGAGACTATAAAATTTGTAGGATAGAGTTGGGATCGAACAGTAAAATTAGGACAATACCTAAAGTTGAAGATTTTTCATAGAATAAAAAAAAAATTAGGATAGAATTGGGACAAGACCTAAAGTTGAGAGTTTTTATTGGACAAAAAGATTTATGATAAAATTGAGACATGATCTAAAAGTTCAAGATTTTTTATGAAACAAAGAGTAAAATTGAGACAAAACTTAGGGTACTGTTCATTTCGTGGAAAATATCACGTTTATGGAAAATATTTTTAGAAAGTCATTTTCCAAGAAAATGACTATATTTTTTTGTGTTCGGCAATTTGAGTGAAAATTTTTTCCATTATTCTTTATCTAATTTGATTTTTTGCGAAAAATTACCAAAAAAATTAAATCTTAATATTTTTAATTAACCAACAAAATTAAATTTACTTTTTATATGTTTTAAATTGAATTTTTAATTATTTTTATTTTTAAAAATCGAATATTTATTTTTTTCTTTTTTTTTTTTTTTTTTTTTTTCCTTTTTCTTTTTCCTCCCTCCTTTCTTCTCCTTCCTCCACTGCCATGTGCCTTGACGTGGCTGGTTGCTTGGCGGCTAACCAAGACGCAATCGCCAAATCTAGCGAACTCAAGGCTCGACCGATCCAAGCAAGCCACGAGCTCGCGAGCCAATGGACACAACTTGCTTGGATCAACCAAGCCTCGAGCTTGCCGACCTCGTCAAAGCTTGGGTTTGCTTGGATCAGCCAAGCCGTGAGCTCGCCAACCAGAACCAAGCGAGCCCGAGCTCTGCCAAGGCTGGCGAGCTTGTAGCTCACCATATCCTGCGAGCTCGCAGCTAACAGGATTTGGCCTTGGGTGAGGTTGGAGTTGGCCTATGGCCGATTGCCAGTCACCGCCGTGGCCTGTAGTCGGCGACCTACCAAGGAAGAGGAAAAAGAAAAAGAATAAAAAAAAAACTCAATTTAAAAAAGAAAAGAAAAAGAAAACCTAAAAATAAAGAAGAAGAGGGAAAACAAATAAAATAAAAAATAATTCGAATTAAAAAAAAAAAAAAAAAAGGAGGAGGAAGAGGAAGTGAAGGCTTATAAGGATGTGAGATAAGAGAGATCAATTGAGGAAAATATTTTCTACTTTTCAAAATTGGAAAACATTTTCCCCTAATTTAGAAGACTCTTTTCCCTTTATGGAAAATGTTTTCCCCGAGCAATTCATTTTTCCCCGAAACGAATATCGGAAAATTCGAAAAACGTTTTCTCGGAAATTATTTTTTGTGAAATGAACGGAATCTTAAAATTGGAGATTTTTTTAGGGCATTAGGCATTCTTCTAGAGCAAGACATATCACTTGCGGTTGGTAAGGCGAAATGGGGCCACTCTAGCCCAATTCTAAACTTCGATTGATGGATGAAAAATCTCACCAAGGAAAAGTGATAAGAGGCCTTTCTCTTAAAGAGGTTATTCCTCCTTTTTCCCGTAAGTCGGTAATTGCATACCTGATTCCATTAGGCCAAGGACGTATTGCATAGTTTTCTTCAAAAGGGCAATTTTACCTTTCTGCTGTTCACAACCTTAAATATTTACAGAATTTGCACTAAGGCTATATTTTTCTCAAAAAAAGGATGAGGTTACATTTGTTTACATAGTATGGATGCAATGTTTAACCAGGAAACAAATATGACAGCAATAATCAATTAGTTAATTCAATGAATGCGTGGTTTAATATTTAAATATCTTATGACTCGTTGTTACGCTTAATCTAGTCTTTATTGTCAAGTACTATATGTTAAAATATTTCATTGGGAGGCTAATATGAGCCTTTAAAAATTCGAAATTAGGACTTCTTGCTCTAATACAATATGACATTTAGTGGGACTATTATTGATTATTCTAAAAATTCAAACTGTTAATTGAAATTATTGCTTAATAATTAAAAATTATTATATTAAGACTTGTAATATATGATTATCACCGAAGTCATATAAGTGGTATGAGATTAAAAGGTGTGTCAGCGCGGAAGACTCGGCACCTTTTTTCCCGGGGGAGAAGTACACTATTGGTGCCATAAGTTGTGTACGGCGCTCACTTTGATGCCAAAAGTTTTCGTCGGATCACTGAAGTGCCAAAAAATTTGAAAAACACTCACTTTGGTGCCAACGACTATATGATCGGCCGAAAATCCGACGTGGCTTTTTTTTTATTAATTTCTTATGCTGATGTGGCTTGCCGAGTTTCCTTGGATCACTTAGGCCTTCAAACGATGTCGTTTTCGTGTCCTAACACCAAAACGACGCCGTTTGGTGTCTCCCCCAATTCAAACCCTAAATCTCCGGCCAATCACCATCCTCAATGGCTCCCGCGCTCGGCAGCTGCGGCTCTGACCCTAACCTTGACCCTGACGATGGCCACTCGGTGGCTGCAGCCCCGTCCCCAACCCCGATGACAGCCACTCGGCGGCCAAGTCGAAGGCCATGATCTAGCCGGTGCTCGGGGAGGCCGCCAACGAGTGCGCCGCCATTGATGTCTCCCTCTCCATCTCCGATCTCCCCGACGAGTGCCTGGCCTGCGTCTTCCAGTACCTAGGCTCCGACGACTAGGGTTGGTGCTCCCTCATGTGCCGTCGAGGGCGTCCGAACAGCGCCGAGCAATGGCAGCTAAGCAAGCGACGGCGGAGGCCGAGCAACGATGGCCGAGCGAGCTAGGTCGGAAAAATCCCTAAATGAGTTAAACGGCGTCGTTTTTATGAGGCTATCCATGTAGGACGGCAAAACGACGTCGTTTTCTTAAGGAGGACCGAAAATGACGTCGTTTGAAGGCCCTGTCTATTTTTTTTTTTTGTTTTTAAGTCACGTAATCATTTTGGCCGGACTTTTTCGCCGGTGGCCAGAATCTTTCGCCGGTGGCACCAAAGTGATCGTGTTTTTTTCCGATTTGGCACTTAAATTATCCAACGGAAACTTTTGGCACCAAAGTGAGCGTCGTACACAACTTATGGCACTAATAGTGTACTTCTTCCTTTTTCCTGGCGAGGCAGACACAAATATCACTTGTAGCTTTACCAAAAAAAATATATATATATATCACTTGTGGTGTGAATTAAATAAGCAATTCTCGTTTGAGCACTTCATCATGCTTTGATTTGTGTTGCTTTTTTTTGTCAATTTATTTTGCAAGGGAATAAAATAACAAATAATAGACAAATCCAGTACAAGCAACAGTAATATTCTCAAGATTAAAAAAAAGAAAAAAAGAACGAACGAAACAAGAACAAAAGCCCTGAGATTCAATGCGGAGGCGATCAGCCATAAAACGGCGCGATATCGACTTGTTGAAGCACTAATTCACAAAGTCAGCGACATCAACCATGGTGATGATGGTGGTGATGGTGATGTCCTCCTCCAAGGCCATGTGGATGATGTCCCCATCCATGAACCGGAACAGCATGACCTCCGTTCATGTGTCCAAAAAGACCATGCCCATGAGAATGGGGATATTGATGATGCCGCAATTTCCCTACAAGCCCATGTATGGCGTGCCCAAGCCCATGCCCTTGCACGACTTCATGATGGCCGTGTCCCAGAAGCCCATGCCCATGATGTCCTCCTCCCAGACCACACCCGCCGTGATATCCTCCCCCATGATGGCCATGGCCGTGACCAATATGCGCTCCATGGCCATGATGCCCCTCGCCATGGTACAGGTTGTGATGCTGCTGCTGCTGCTGATGTCCTCGGTGAGACATTTTTCTGCTCTGGGTTTAGACGCGCGCTTCCGATATTTCAAGTTCGGGAAATTCGAAGTACTCGACTGAAAGACTGATTGGATGATGCGAAATGAAGATGGGATTGGAGATATTTATTAGAATGGCCGTGGTGAGAGGGCGGACCTCAACGAAGCAAAGGCCCCAGATTTCACTCGGCCGCCAAATCCTACACACGTATTCTACATATGGACACGTTCCTTGCCTCTGGGTGCTTAGTTTTCTCTGCCTAGCCGTGAAGCGTCCGCGTGAATCTGGTGAAATGTTTCGAGGACCACATGATTCAAATGTAACGTGCTTGTTTGAGGAACAACAACTCCAATTGTATGGGTGGAGAAAGGAGAAGATAATCATCCAGTATCTTCTGCTGGGGGGTCATAGATGATGGAGCAGACAAGTCCTTGAAATAATTAGCCTCCGTCTATTTCGCAAAAATGAAATTTTCTCAAAATATTTTTTGAGAAATCATTCTTAAGGGGAATGACAATATTTTTTTGTGTTTGGCTAAACCCAAAAATGAGCTAGAAAAATTTTCAATCATTTCAAATGGATAATTTTATCTAATTTTCCTAGATAAACATATGCTATTCGGATGCTTCTAACTTACGAATGAGCAGTCAAAGAATCGGATATGGGTACCAAAGTCCTACGGCCGGCCTTTGATGGACCCTGACCTGAACACATGGGATCAGGGCATGGGCACTTGGCTCCTAGGCTCGGCCTTTATGGACTATGGCACAAGCACCGAGGTACCAAGCCAACCTCAATGGAGCCCAAGCATGGGCACCGAAGTCTTGGTTTCGCCTTTGATGGACCAAGGCACGAGCACTAGGGTCCTTGGCTTTGGCCTCAATAGACCCTAGCTCAGGCACTAGGGACCTGAGCCCAACTTGAGCACTGAGGAACCAGGCCTAACTACAGGGGCCAAGTCTTGATCATTGGGGACTCGAGCATGGCCTTGGTGGGCTTGGGCTAGGGTGCTCGGGATTTGAGCTCGGAAACTAGGATCCCGCACTTGGCTATTGTGGATCGAGCCCGAGTGCTGAGGGCCCAAACCTAGCCTCGATGGTCCTAGACGCAAGCACCAGGAACCTCAACACAGGCACTAGGGTCCCAAGTTCAACCTTGATGAACTCGAGCGTGGGCATCGGGATCCGGACTAACACTAGGGTCCCAAGCACAGGCGAGGAACTAGGGTCTTGAGTCTGGCCTCAATACTCATGCTCAGGTGCCCTAGACGTGGTCTTGAACGTTGGGTCCCCAAGAATCAATTTTAAGGTTTCCGTGCCCAAACATGGTGTTCTGGGTTCAAGTGCTAAATTCAAGTTATATTTTGGAAAAATTATTTATAATTTTTAAAGAGGTAATCATTTTTTGAATTTAAACATAGATTTTCCGTTGACTAAGAAAACAATTCCGTTGACCCATTTTCTTAAGCAAATCAAATGTCAAAAATGGGGAAAATATTTTTTTTGAAATAAATGAAGCCTTAATATTTTCATATAAACTTTTCCAAGAATTATTGCTAAATTAAGATGAGATTATCTTCTCTTTTTTTTCATGTTTGGAGAAATTTTCAATGTAAAATATAAGGCATAAGTACATACAAATGTCCAAATCGGTACCACTTTACACGCATTTTCCATCAACTTTCGAGTAGCGTATAAAAACCAAAAACTGACACTATTGTCCAATTTGTACCCTACCGTCATGACTGATCAAAAGGATAAAAAAAAAACGTGGGACCAGCGAGGGAGGAAGAGTGGGAAACGCAAAGTGTATTACATTCCCTTTTCTCTAGAACGATACGTATCTCCCGGGGTTGGTAAGGCGAAATGGGGCCGCTTTGGCCCAGTTCTAAACCTTCAATTGACAGATGAAAAGTCCGCCGAGGAAAAGTCATAAGAGGTCTTTCTCTTGAGAGGCATTTATTCCTCATTCTCCCCAAAAAGTCGACGGACTTTCGTCATCGTACCTAATTCTACGAGGCCAAGGACGTAGGTAGTTTATAGTTTTCTTCAAAAGGGCAATTTTACCTTTCTGCTGTTCACAGCCTTAAATATTTACAGAATTTGCACTTAGGCTATATTTTCTTAGAAGGGATGAGTTCATAATTGTTTACATAGTTCTATGGATGCATTGTTTAACCAGGGATCAAATATAACAGCCATACTCAAATAATCATTTTGATGAAGGTGGTTTTTAATATTTAAATATTCAATCACTTGTCCTCACTAGTCTTTTTTATCGGTGAAAAAAATTGGTTGGCTTGTTCTTACTAGAAAACATGATAAATTGAGGCGCCTCAAATCACTACTCTCGACTTCTATGACAAAATGTGGTCCAAATGTTCGCTACATCTCCCAGTATAAGTTTAGACGGTGTTATCTCACAAAGGAGGTTTATGTAACTTAATTTCACAGCTCAGAAAAGTGCTCCAGCTATCATCTTTTCATATATTACGGTTGTCCCACCCAGCATTATTCCTTCTACTGTTCTAATTTCAAGATCTGCAGATGCATCATTTCTAGCCAGACATTTTGATTGTCCTGTCTGTTTCCGTCTAAGCACGCATGATTTGAAAACAAACAAAAGAAATGATTGCGTGATAAAGATTCAAACAAATGAAATCATGCATTCACTGAGTCAAAAGGCAGCCACAGATTTTGGTGAATTGTCTATTCTTTCTCGTCCAGTTTTGCTGTAGTTACCTTATTTTCTACGTTTCAGGTTGATTTGACGAGTCTCTCAAATAATCTCTGGGATGCCAGAAATTTTCGCTCGAACGTCTTCCTGTTTTCGTGGAAATCCACTAGGGATTTCAGTATTTTGAACTTTCTAAATTTGTTTGTAAATAAATCTTTTTTCTCAGCCCCTTACATGTTTGTGATAAGCGGAGCCAACAATATGAGCTACTATTTTGCAAGGAATTGCTTCTTCCTTGTCAAGTACTTCTGGTTGAAACAGTAATCTTTTTTAGGGAAACAGACTTCTATGCTACAAACTGAGGATGTTGTTGTACTCTAGAGAATCAGAACATAATCGGAATCGAATCAGAAACTGTAGATCAACCTAATGAACTTTGTATGAGGAGATCATTTCGAAGCAGTTCATGAAGTATGTTACCAAAACTAATCAAGAGCGTTTGTGTTTCCACCGACCATCACGATCCAGACCTGCACCGGTAGTACTTGGCGCAACCTCGGGTTTGGGGATTTGACGGAGAAGGTAGACATCCGCTGCTGGTGTATGCATTGCCGCTCCCTCCCCCATTGCAGACTGGCTGGTCTCTCTTGAGCGCACCGGGAGATATATACTTCTTCTGCTCGAGTAGTCTCCGGTTGATTTCAGAGTCCATCTGGAACTCCGCTTCCTCGCTGCACTCAGCTATCGAGCCATTGCACGCTGGGTCACGAGCATCGACCTTGTGAGGAGTAATTCCGCCGGTGCTGAGAAGACAAAGGACCAATATGAACGCGAATGAGAGAAGCTTGATGGGAGAAGTGGCCTCCATGTTTTCAATAGTTTATGTGAAGTCTACTTCAGAAGGGTGAATTATAGGAGCATCTGAATCCGACTCTCTTTCCTGTGCAAAAGACGGTAGTGGAAGCTGCACTTGGTCGACAGAGTGGACCGCACTTCACCAAACTCATAGACCTCTCTTCACACCAATTTCCTCTTTTTCGGCATGGGAAGCATCCAAGGCTTGACCTTTCCCTGAATGCAACTGGGTGAGTGGGTGGCACGTGTGCGACTTGAACGGGGTTTGGTTTGCTCTTCTTCTGCCTCAATCATGTACATGCTCCTCTTGTCTAAAGCTATTTAAGGTTTGAATACTCTCTAGGACCATAAGAAAATATGGTGTCCTGTAGACTTTATCTAGTATGCTTGAGAGGTTGAGGAGAGGTAACTAGCATAGACCCTTTGGATTTTACCATAAAAGTCTCACACTCGTTATGAAATATTCACATTCAAATATTCGGATTGAACCATACCTACTTGGTATAATTGTAGAAATCATAAACTCTCCCCAAATGTGATAGCAAATACTCAAGGTACAAGTCGGCTAGATTTTTGCTCATTATATAGCTCGTTGTAACATCATGAAAGTCATATGTTTCATTTACCACTAGGCTACTATGCTAAGTGGTGTGTCTTGTAGACTTGCACAAGTCAAAACTGTTTAATTAGTATGACCGGCCAATCACTCTCAAAATGCTCACATATACTCAACTAAAATTTGAATCTACATCAGTCACTAGGTACCAACTCTAGTTTGATTATTCAAGTTCATGATAACATTCACACCCTGGGATTATCATAACCTAAAATTTGGGAAAAATTTAGGAAGTGAGGTGTTGCTAGTGAGCGACTTTGAATTGCGAAATTTAAAGTGCTACACTATTCTTAGATGAAATGAGTACATAAACATGCACGTTTTCGTAACATGTGAGTCTCATGTGGGGCTTTCAAGATTCTATTGTTTATTATTGAACCGGTTCACTTAGAGAAAAATACTTTAGTGTGGATTGAGGATACAATTGACTTTTTAAATGTAGTACATGGGGCATCGTTATCGTAGCTCAACCTCTTCATGTACTTTCTATTAGTCCGAAAAAGGAAACTATGGGACAGACTGCAGAGATGGACAATATAACCAATTCCAAGAGGTGGCAGTCGGGGTAAATGAATATTTCTTAGGGTCTGTCATGCCTCTTTTGGGTCGAACTATATACCCTTTAAACTAACAAAGATGCCCTCAAATTAGGAGATTGGATCAACTAATAACGACTTATGTCTTCTTTCTGATGCATAAATCTTATGCAGCATGACTTTTATATTTGAGAAATGACACAAATGGTCTTTGAACTTTGGTCAATGTATAATATCGTCCTTGAACGCTAATTTGTTCAATGCGATATCTAAACCTTTGGCACATGTTCAATTTGGCTTATGGTACATAAGAAAATTGCTCAATGTTATCATACCATTTAGAGACTTTATTGAATATTCACCAAAAGTCTAAGGACCACATTAAACAAATTAAAAATTTAGCGACGACAATGCATATTTGGCCAAAATTTAAGTAATTATCATTGAAAGTTCAAGGATGACATTACATAATGGGTATTTTTTTTTCTGTAATTATGCTTTAACATTCTTAATTTGATAAACGTCATTAAAAGTAAAAAATTCTGAACGTTTGGCGTTTCCTGCTATATAAGCTTATATTTAATAAATTTTACCGTGGAAGTAGTTTAGTCAATCTATTTGACTAGTAGTAGATCGCTAGCTAATCTGTTTGTTTTCACAACTGGTAATCACGGTAAGAGAGCATGTCCCTACATGGATATGCACAGTCCTCTACAAGTTGTGCAAGAATATATTGAATGAATTAGTAAATTGGCAATTATGGAACAACCCCCATACAATTATTAAGGCATATTTGGAATGACTTCTATTTTATTCGAGATTTTACCATCACTTAACGTCGAGCACATTCAACTTATCAAAGAATACGAATGCAAGAATTCAAAGTAATTCAAAGTTAATGGGGAATTTCATCTGTAAATGATTTCAAACTTTTTATGAAGTCATTTAAGTACTTCAACTTCTATACAAGCTTCGCACGAATTAATTGTTTCGGATAAGGTTTACTTAAGTTCTCCAGAGAAGGTCTGTCTTAAGTCTTCAACGGAAAGAAATCATAGCACCCCAAATTCGATTTAACTTGACAATTACTCGTGTAAATGTACAAGGAATTAAATGATTTCATGCTCTTAGTGTAGCTTCTTCTAGTCATTGTACATTTTTACCTCTTTTAGAAATGAAGGATGCGCTTTTTTTTTTTCCGCAGAAAATGAATGATTTAAATAATATTTTTAAAGATATTGATCATATCACTTACAAAAAAAAAATAGCAAAAATTACTGTTATTGTTCACGAAAATATTTAGATTTATATTGTTGTCGTAATGAAATATTTTCATTTGTTAATTATTTCAAGTGATACAATCTATCTTTTTTTGAAAATATTTTTCAAATCATTCGTTTTCCATGAAACAAACGGAGTCTAAAATAATTATGAATGTATTTGGTGGAAGTTAAATTTGGAGGGCATTTAAGTTTAAAACAATTCTCATTGACAGGAACATGATGGAAGGTAAATGTGTCACACATATATAAACTCGAGATTTTTTATATCACAAAAAAAAGTTTAAGTTAAATGTATCGTAGTTAGCATAATTTAGAATTTTTGTGGGTTTTGCCCTTTTCCTTTTACTTTAGCCAAAGTAGCCCTCTTTTTTCCATAAAAATGAATTTAAATAATGTTAAGGTCTTATCAATAAATACCTGGCAATGATAGTTAAATTAATTAAAATTTTGAAATAGCACTTTTCAAAACACTTTGAAATCGGAAGAATTGCATGTTTTAATAAAAGTCACTTGGTTCAAATAGTAAATCTTAAATTTACTAAAGCGCATTTATTAAGATTTAACAATTGCTTAAGAGACACCCTTTAACATTTTTCATAATGTTAATATATATATATGTGTGTGTGTGTGTGTGTGTGTGTGTGTGTATCTGAGTTTATTAGGTGATGCGGTAGAATGTTATTGAATAATTAGCAAGTAAAACGGCAAGTTTTAAGAGTGTGTGAAATTGAATGAATATGTAAAGTAGATCAAGAGTTATTTCGAAAAAAGGAAAAAGATAGTAGTTTTTCCAATGGAGAAACGAATGAGTTTAATTATTGTTTTGGTGGCGGAAGTGGGTGTCTGGGTGGTGAGTGGATATGTTAACTCTTCCTTGTTATTTCATAGAGGGTAACTATTAGAAGGGATAAGAAGCGAGATTAAAATAAGATTTCCAGTAATACATTAGATTAGATATCATTTGATAATTTAAATATATAAAATTGTCTTAGTGTTTATGGGCCAACACAACACAAAAAGCATGGCCCGATATACGGAGATGAGCATCATTCTCTGAGATCTTCGCACTCGTCGACGTGTCGACTGCTGCTGGAGGCGGCACCAAAGAATTCAAAAATGATGAATTATAGGGTGGGACCCGCTCTCAAATCAAAATCTAGGGAATGTAACATAAATAATCTTTAGACTTTAACTTAATATGTAATATGGCTGCTTAACTTTTAATTCATTCAATATAATCATTAAACTGTAACTAAATATGCAATGTGATCTCTAGACTTTTGATACATGTTCAACTCAGTCTTTGAATTATATGGAAATGATCAATATTTTCTTTTCATTAATTTAAGTTTAAGGATATCATTAAATATTTTAATTTAGTTCAAGGATTAACTTGAATATTTATTAAAAGTCCAACAAATATATTGAGCAAATTAAAAATTTATGGACCATATTGCATATTTGGCTACAATTTAGGAATTATATTAAGCAAATTAAAAGTTCAAGGATCACATTGCATATTGAGTCAAAGTTCAAAGATTATTTGTACCATTTTACTTAAATCTATCGATTAAGAAGTGTTCAAGTAATTATTTTTGTTTTTAACATATTGTTTATATAAAAAGACAAAAAAGAAAAGAAAATACCATCGAAAAAACAACCTTATTTTATTTGGACTTTTGTTATGTGTAAAAATTCAACAAAATATCACATATAGCACCATCGAGGTGGAGTAGTAAAAGCGGACATTATTGTTTTTTTTTTTTGGGGGGTCTCGCTCCTCTCTTTTATCTGTAAGTGTCACCGAGATCAACCCCAATCGAGAAATATTTATGTCGAGGAGATGATCAAAGAGAAAATTTCAAATCGAATTCAGTGATCTAATATTTGTTTCTACGTTCATTTTAAAATCTGAAAATAAGTTACATATGAATCCATTAGGATATATAAACTACTCCGTGTCCTATAGATTCCGGTGTGAAACTTTACATAATACCCTTTAATTTCTCAATTAATTGAATGCTAACGTGTCAGTGATAAGAGAACATAAAATCATAAAACTTAGGGGGCGTTTTGAAAAAAAAAAAAAAAAAAGAGGAACCTTACAAGCTTTCGAAAAACGACAACCAGATCAAATTATTAAAGTTCATACTAATATTTTATATCATCTTTAGATGTGCGCCTCCCCGCTGCAAGAACTAGGTTTCTTTTTGTATTTACTCCATAGAGTAGCGGAAAACGTAAAAAATAAAAAATAAAAATAAATTACTAATTTATAGTATCTTGTCCTTGTCATTCTCTCTATTTGTTATTTTACTACTTAGTTGGAGCGAAACATATAAGTACTTAAGAAATATTCTTTCAATTTTAGTATAATAACGTAATCCAAAGTTATTCCTATTTTAGTTAGCAGACAGAAATTTTTATTGTTACACACATTTCAGAGAGAGTCTTATAGTCACTATATTATACAAAATATTGTGTTCGTGAATCTTTGTTTTTATACTAATTAATTACTTTATACTTCGATAGTTCCTTTTATGCGTGCCTCTTACAACTAAGAATACGCTAAAATGATGTTGTATATAAGCTAAAATGTTCCGTACTCAATTTTAATAATTTTGCTTCTTATCGATAAATCACACAATGCGGAGACAAATGTCTAGGTATTAAAAAAAAATAAAAATAAAAATAAAAATAAAGACAACTTTTCCATCATCTTCTACGTAGGGCGTAGGTGATTTTGCGACGATTTGGAGGAAAGATCTCCATCTTGAACTTTATGTTATGTGGAAGCGACGGCATATTCACCTTTATGTTATGTGGAAGCGACGGCATATTCACCAGAATCAAATTTTATTTTTTTTTAACTGAGGACTCCACCACGTAAGGGTATTTTAGACGATGGCACGTGCATCCCACATAAGAACTTGGCGTCTCCTCCGTCCAAATGTTGACTGAGTCGCTACAAGTACGTGGCACGTGCCGTGTCAAAATAAAAAGAAGAGGAAAAATTTTGATTATTTGCCGGACCGAGGGGGAAAGGTCGGTCAAGGAGTGATTAAAAGAAGCAAAAAGCTTTTCAAAATTAACCAGTGCAATTTGCTAAGGAAACAATGATGGGACCCACGCAGAGCGTGGACCAGAGCACGAAGTTTTGGCTCATACGTGGCAGTCTCGCAGGGTACTTCCGGATTCCGTTGGACAATTGGCGCCAATCTCGGCGCCTAACATAAATTCAAGGAATCCCCACCCTCCATTTCATTCCCACCGCGTTCACCACACCGCCCAAATTATGAAAGTCCAATCGAATAAGTAGTCTATAATACAATAATGGCAATATTAATTCGATTTTTATTTTGTCAATCCTGATCTATTCCTAGTGTCGTGACCGGTTAGAATTGGTTGATTTGGTCAGAAACGAAAGCTGCCAATTTTGCCTTATCTCCCTTTGAATTATGTTGAAATCCTGCATTTATTCATTATCTTTTTCCTATTGATTTTGAACTGACCTCACCTCGCCAGACAAAGTTTGGCCCTTGAGTACACCCCCGATGTCTACCAATTTCGCCATTTCGTCTTGGTGTCTATCAATTTTGCCATATCCCCTTTTATTTATGTTGAAATTCTACATTCATTCATGATCCTTTTCCTATTGATTTTGAACCAACCTCACCTCGCTAGCTCGCCCTTGAGTACACCCCGGTGTCTACCAATTTCGCCATTTCGCCTTGGTGTCTATCAATTTTGCCATATCCCCTTTTATTTATGTTGAAATTCTACATTCATTCATTATCCTTTTCCTATTGATTTTGAACCAACCTCACCTCGCTAGCTCGCCCTTGAGTACACCCCCGGTGTCTACCAATTTCGCCATTTCGCCTTGGTGTCTATCAATTTTGCCATATCCCCTTTTATTTATGTTGAAATTCTACATTCATTCATTATCCTTTTCCTATTGATTTTGAACCAACCTCACCTCGCTAGCTCGCCCTTGAGTACACCCCCGGTGTCTACCAATTTCGCCATATCCCATTTTATTTATATTGAAATTCTACATTCATTCATTATCCTTTTCCTATTGATTTTGAAACAACCTCACCTCGCCACCTTGCCAGATGGAGTAAGGAAGGTGTTGGAGTGACATTAAGGAAGGTGAAGATGACATCAATTCATCATGCCTCTTATGTCTTATTGTAAGGCATGAGAGTTGAAACCCACACTTCAAACTAAATGTTTTCATCTCAATCTCTCGAGAATGTGGAGATTCGAACCTTCTACTTCCCATTTCCCATATGGGAAGAGTGGCCACTAGGACAAATCCCAGTGATTTATTAATTCGATGCTCAAATAATTAGTTAAAAATGAAGAAAAATCTAAAATAAATGCATCTTGTCAAAGTCGCCCAAAAAAACGAATCAAACGTGTTTACATTTGGCCAAGGGACTTTAGAGTCCCAAAGCCCCTTCAGAAAGTCGAACCAAACAGAGCCTTTGTCTAACGTGATTGCAATTCTTTGTTTTTCTTTTCGAATTTGCGCTTGTTGAACGCTAAGTCGTGCGTATTATTATTGGACAAGATTTCGTGAATGACCCATCCTCTCTTCGGGCTACTCTCACATGGCATGAGAAACGTGCTATTGGCACCAAAGCGTATTTGTAGTTTCTCCAACTAAAGAAACGGGTGATAGTGCCATTTTGTAATTGATTGTCAAATAAATTATCAAAATCCACATACGAAGGCGTGCTACATTGCACGCGATGCAAAAGATTTAGCCTGTATGACCTCCTTTTACCACAATGTCTATAGAACAAATTTACATTCATTGTGACGTTGTTGACCTCGTGGGTTTTACCTTGGCTCTCTGTTCCTCGGTGTGATACTTCCTTAAATACTTTGCTATCACTTTATCGAGTGAAGTTCCCTTAGAATTAAATTGCTAATTCCACTTGCTATCGCTGTCGAGTGCTTTGTAGTCTACGGTCTTGAAGGTCCCAGCTCAATGACATCGACACATGACGTGCAATAGGACCTGTTATAACACATAAACATGTCATTTTCTTAGTTAATAGAGAATTCAAATACGTTGAGATACATTGTATATTAAATATATAATTTTTTATATACATGATAAACTATCATTTTTATGATTATTTTAATCAAATTAATTTGATTCAAATTCACAAACAAATAAATAATAATAAAAGAGCCCAGAATGAATTTACACTTAAAATATTAATCCATAATTTGTTAATATTATTCATTGTTTCAACTCCATTCCAATTATCCATAAAACTTGGAGGAAAAAAATAAGTAATTTATATTCTAGATTTGTGTGTAAGAGCGTATTGGGGCTAAGAGTCGAAAATAAGAAAAAAAAACTAGGTTTTTCTTTCTTTCCCATTTATTATTTTTATATTTTTTTACATATTTATTTTGACTTCTCATTTATTGAATTTTTTTTTAAAATTTACCTCATATATATTAGAATTTCGAACTCGCACGTCAAAATCTCAAATTCACGTGTTGGATAGGGTCAAGAGAGTTGATTATCCAACACCTATCGACCGAGCGTCAAAGAGTGTTGGAGATTGTCAAATATGTGTCCAAGTGTTCAACATAATATGAAAAATTTCGGAGAGTGTTGGTGCTTCCTAGGGAACCTAGAGCTTACAGACCTATCAAACCCACACCATCATGCTCTTGATGATTGTTCCCCTGATTTCTTCAGCTTGGTTCAAGGCCTAATCAAACTCGAAAAATTGCATGCTACACATCACCACGATAAATCATCAAGCGTATTTTTCAATAATGTATCGTTTAGTTAGAGACGGAGGGCTGTCTAGATACAATGTTAAGTTAGGAAAGTTTCCTAACTTGAGCTGGGTATCTTATGGATTACATTATTTAAATAAATATCTAACATAATATTCTAGTATCCAACACAATATCTCTAATATCTAACAAGATATATCAGAATATACTAAATAGCTCAAATAAGGCAGTAAAATATGTGGAATATACAAAAGACAAGCACCTTACCTAATTTGAGGATATTCTCAATGGCTCGCAGGTTTGCACAAGAACGACAGTGGGCAACTTGCGGACTAGCACAGTGATGGTGGTACTTGTCGCTGTGGCTTAGCACAACTGAATAAATGGACAACGATTGTGGCGGCCTGCCAAAGGAGATCGTAGTGTATCAATATTTGGTCTTTTAGTCGGACCAAATAATCTCCACCGAGAACTCTAAAGTCACGATCCTTTTTTGTCTTCAATCTCACTTAATGCTTCTTTCTCAAAAACTCTCGATCAAGTCTTCAGAATTCACCATGCAATAAGGGACAAATTCCACCGCTTTGACCAAAAACCAAAACATGCCACAACTTTTGGAGATGTGCTCGTACGATGAGTTGATGGCTGGGAACTTCTCGCTGGGATACCGTGAAGTTGGTGACAGTCGCTGGATTCGGCTACAAGAATAACCGGGCATGCCAGAAATTCCCCAAGGAACCAGGAATTCCCTAAACTGGACTGCAGTGTGGACCTGCAAAAAGAAAAACTCGTAAAAAAGATTATGAGAGGACAAGTCAGAGAAATACGAATATTTGATCTGCCTTTAAAGAAATTGAGTCAATATCGTAAGGGCCAACAGGAGAAAAAAAAAAAAAAACAAAATTTGAATGTTCCTTTTGTCCATTCACAGTTCATGTCTTCTAATGTCTAGAGTTTCCAACAGCTTCTCCTACCACTACGGGTGCGTTTGTTTTTATTTCTGTTCTTTTTTTGTTCTAGACTATTTCTGTCCCGGGGAACAGTTTTTGAACAAAAGAACAAGTTTGGTAAACTTGTTCTTGGAATAAAAAATAACAGAAACATATTTGGTAAATTTATGTTCTTTTTTTGTTTCTTTTAATTTTTTAATATTTTTATTTTATTTTTCCTTTTTTTCTTTATTTTTTATTTTTTATTTTTTTCTTCTTTTGGCCGGTCGGCGCCTCGGCCATGGTTGGCGACCAACTAACGAGGGCTGGCGGCCTCGCCTTGGCTGGGCGAGCTTGGGCTCGCCGAGCCTCGCTTGCGTCGGTGACGCTCCGGCCGAGGTCGCCGCCCTCGACGGCGTTGCTGGCCCTCGATGGCCGGTCGCCGGCCATGGCCAAGGCCGGCGACCGGCAAAGAAAAAGAAAAAGAAAAGAAGAAAAAAAGAGAAGAAAAAGAGAGGAGAGAGAAAATTTGTTTTTAAAAATTGTTCCAAAAACAAAAACACGTTTTCTTGTTTCTTGTTTCGTTTCCAAATGTGTTCACGGGACAAAAAAATGATTTAACAAAAACGCAAACAAACGGGTTTACTGATTCTTTTTTTTGTTTCCTAAACAAAAAAACAGAAATTTTGTTTATAAACAAAAAAAAAAAAACAGAAACACAAACAAACTAAGCTTTTAAACCCCTGCAGAGTGCACAAAACGAAGAAAGAAAGAAAAAAAAAATTTACTTTGTTTTTGTATGTATATATTATATATCAGGGCTCCTAGAATTCAACCTCACACTCCGCCTCTCTTTCTGTGTCTCTTCCCTCCGCCTTGCCTCCTCCGCCTACCCCTGCGAGCGCGGCTTCGGCGACGGCCTTGGGAGCTCTCGACAAAGCCGCCTACTGCCATTGCGGACCCAATCGACCTCATCCAAGATCCCCTGAGTAAGCGCTTCTTTGACTCTTGAATTATCGTTGTTGTTGCGTGGCTTTTACGGAACACTTGTTTATATGGAGCCTTGCTCACTCAAAACCTTGCCGATGAAGACAGGCTGCTGACTATTTGCCGAAACTAATGGCCGAAAGTTTACCCGAGGATATACTCATCGACATACTCTTGAGGGTTCCGGCCGAGTCGTTGGCGCGATTCAAATTCGTCTGCAAACGGTGGCGGTCTCTAATCTCCGACCCGGGCTTTGCCAAGTCGCATCTGCAGAGGCTCAAGGCAGGGGATTTAATTCCTAGCCAGAAAATTTTCATTGGCAGACTCTACGGGTCCCACGAGACCATAGACTACGCAGCGCTCGACGGCAGTGGGGGTCGCGTGGTGGTACCACATAGGATCAAAACGATCAGACCTCTCTGCGATTGCCACGTCGTTGGGTCCTGTGATGGCCTGGTGTGTCTTTATCTCGAAGGCAATTGTTACAGAGATTACCCGACAACTATTCTCATATATAACCCGGCCACCAGGGAGTGTAATGAGTTGCGCTGTCCCGAATTTACTCAAGATTCGGAGTTTAGGGAGTATCGTGAGAATGAGTCATTCCATGGAATCGGATATGACCCTCGATCTGATGACTACAAAATAGTAGAGGGCATCCGCGGATTTGACTACAAAATAGTAGAGGGCATCCACGGAGTTGAATTTTTTTGGGAGGCGGCAATATTTTCGCTTAAGTCGGGTTCTTGGAGATCGATAAATTTCCCTATCGAGGAAGAAAGTGGTTTCTTGGTTTCCGGCAATGGAGTTTATTGGAAAGGGGCCTTACACTGGTATGTCTATGACTATTTCACGCCTGCGATTATCTCACTTGATTTGTCGGAAGAGAAATTCAACCGGGTGCTTTCGGTCCCTAAAGTCAATGGGGTTGGATTTTTCAGCGGACTCGGGATTCATGGGACCAGTCTGTTCATGTATAACAGCCGCTGTGATAACCACATCGAGGCATGGATAACGGATGAGTATGGGAGAGGAGGATCATGGACAAAATGGTTCAGTGTTGATCGCCTACCTACCTTTAGGGATGCTGCCCCCCTTGCGTACACAAGGAGCGGACAAATTGTTTTTCTGATAAATGCGAAACGGGCGATTCTGTTCAATCCGGAGGATAATACTTACAAGGATTATCCCATAAGGATGGATGACTGTTTCGAATATGCTATCTACTTGGAAACTCTTGTTTCTCCCTATCTTGGCGGTTAGCCATCAAGAACCTAGAGCCTTTGGCGTCATGTGATGTGAGGATTTTCTTAATAGGTACAGGTTTTAATATTAGTATACATTGATATTGATATATACAATGCTATGTCAACATGTCACATCATACAAAATTTACATATTCAGGAAATTCTTGCATTGATCGCGGTACTTTACCGACTTCTTCACAATTATCATACTTATCTTTAAGATCTTCATGTGCCTCGTGTATCTGCATGTTGGTTGTAGGTCTGTTGCTGCGTTGTATGATCATTGGTTTACCGTAATGATGGAATGCATTTCAAATTTGCTTATCTCCAATGTTGCTTCATTAGAGCTAATATTAAAGAAGTGATTCTTGATTGTAGAAGCGGATGGAACTATTGCTATTTTTAAAGAAGTGATTATTAATAGTAGAAGTGGATGGAACTATCTAGTGATGTTGCTTGCGTCATGTAGTTAGTAGGGATCATCTTCAAATTACTGTAAGTTTTGACTGTGGATGCTGGTAGGATGTTAATTTAGTGTCTGATGATAGTCGTAATTAACCAGAAAATGCTGCATATATCATTAGCAAGTATCAAAAGAAACTGTCTGGAATAAGAAATTCTCTTACCCTAGATTATTGTCCAACTATGTCATAAAAGAATTTGCTCGAAAAGTTCCTAGTTGAGAAGATTATTATGGCATAACCCCTATTTGTGGTTAATGGGTGATACAATTATTCATCTTTCGAGGTGCAAGCAATCACAGTTCATGCCATAAATAACTACTTCATAACAACATATCTCAATAACACATGGTGCTTTTATGAGTTTTCAACTGGTTTATATATGTCTTACTCAGGTTTCAGAACTCTCTCTCTGACAAGGCGCGAGTGCATGCAATTTTACACGTACATTGACACCTGACATATATTAGTTGTATTATTTGTTATCGTTGTTCAGGCAAAAAAATAAATTACATATAATGATTGAGCAGAAAAAGTGCCAGCCTCCTACAAAAATTGCATCTTTGCACTTACGGTGCTTTTTCAACTCATATATACATATTAACACATATATTATAATTCAAAAAAAGGCTGATGACTTTTGGTTACATCAGGATGTTTCTCACTTAAATAGTCTAAGAACAGCTTCCCTTAACTTTTAAAATTCATTACCCGAGTATATATGATATTACAAGAACATTGCTTGAAGCTTTAAGATAGTTTTACTGTTGCTGCAATTTTTAATAGGTCATAATGCTGAATTGCTTTTGATTATGAATGGTTTAATTCAGACTAGGCAGATTGCTGATACGGTAATCTTGTGTAGTTATTCTGACTGGAAAAAAAAAAAAAAATCTTGTGTAGTTACATGGGTAGCACAGCTTGTTTTAAGCATTCTGGAAAGGAGGAAGGCCGAGTTTCTCTTCCTTTGTTTGTATATGTTGTGAGAAACTTAGATGGAGCCTCCGTTCCTGGTGGATATTAGTGCAACTGCTTAATAATAACCTTTGACTAAGACATTGGCGTTTCTTTTGTTGGAAAAGAGGAACTAACCAATTGCAGTATCATTACAACATTAATTCAGCCGGTTACCCCTCTGGTTGGAGTTTGATTACCGATGTTTAGCGTACTGTAGACAAGAAAAATTGTACGAGTTATTTGTCTTTCTTCCTGATATCTTGCATGTAGTCACTGCGGCTATAGTAGCATGTAATCTACTCACTTACATCTCTACTTCATCATCAATGACCATAGAATCACTTCTCTCTAAGCAGGGGATACTACATGGATCTAGTCACTCCATTTCGTTTGACCTGAACTGTATCTCCTATATTTAATACTGAATATTTTTCTTCATAAATTCGCCACATCTCGTGCCTTTTATCTCATGTCTTCATCACATCTTCTCACCGACACCTCTGCACAGGTCCAAACCGTGTCAAAAAAATTTCATCCCTATTGTATTCTCTCATCGCATCCTCAAATGAAGTCACCCCAACTCCTCTTTAGGAATTCACTAAATTCTAAATATTACTTCACCTGAGTACCGAGCATTTTCATTTCTGCCAAACTTATTTTCAACTATTGTTCCCATATGAATATAAAACTTCTTTTTGTTCTGCACAGTGAAAAGACGTTGCTGCTGGAAGATATTGCTTATTTTATCTTCAGTGATATTTTGTTATTGTAAAAGATACCATATATTGGCTTGTCTGCTGCATGTATTCTCTAGTATGATTGGTGACATTCCCCTTTCTCCTCTTTTTGAAAAATGGTCACAGGATCGCAAAAACAATCAGCTTCTTAAGTACTGTTGGTCTCCAATTTTAGCTTTTTCCTTTACTAAATCTGCCTTCCATGAATTGTGCCATTGAACAAGTTTAAATTCTGAAGTTTCTCTCTATGTTGCACAATCATGCTTGTGCATCGTCATGAGTTTCATCCATTAGCACAGAATCATCTAGCAGAAGCCTATGCTGGGGAATATTATTTTGAATATTCTAGGTAAGCTTGTTCTTTTCCAAGCTAAGATGTAAGGACTTGAAACTAAGCATTGATGTAAGGCTATTGCTATTGGGAAATCCTTTGTTCCTCTCGGTGTTCTAATTGAAGTCACCACCGTTCTATTATTGTGTTGACGCCTAAATTAATTAGGTTTTTATTTTTATTTTTATTTTTAGTCTATTTTATTTCATCTTTTCGGATAAATAAATAAATAAAAACAAACAAAAGAAAAAGAAAGCAAAAGGGAGCAGCACAGCCCCCCTCCGCATGGGCCCCGCGCCCGTCTTCCTCCGGCCCGGCCCACTTTGGGTCGTCTTCCTCCTTCGACCGCCTCTGCAGCGTACGCGCGGAGGGCGCACCTCCAGAGAGCGGGCGAGCAGCGAGAGACGCACGTGGAGCGAGGAGGAGCGGCGGCGACGGGACGTGAAGCGAGGAGCAGGCGGCGACGGGACGTGAAGCGAGGGGTGGCTGGCGTCGGATGGGACGCCCGGTTCGGCCGGCGGAAGGGCGTGGCAGCCCTCGGTCGAGCTCCGTCGACCGGCCGCCCGCCTATAAATACCGAGGCCCCCGCCTCCGTCGGCGTAACCCACCACCAGCACCACCAGAGAGAGAGAGACCGAGGTCGAAGGCTCGTGAGCGCCCGCTTCTCTTGAGAGACTTCAAGAGAGGCCCGAACGCCCACGAGCTCGGATCCGAGGGAGGAAGGAGGTCGGCCGCGAGCTCGCAGAGAGCGAGAGGGGGAGAGAAGCCGAGGGCGCCGCACACCTCCGCCGCACCGCCGCCCGTTGTTCGAATCGCCGCCCGTTGCCCCGGTGTAGTTGCCGCCGCCGTCGCCATCACCTCCCTCGCCGTCACCACCATCGCCGCCGTTGCCGCCGCATCACTCCACCCCTCCTCCCCCTCGGCACCGGAATTTGCGGAAACCCTAGGGTTCTCGATCTTCCGGGTCGCGACCCCGGTTGTTGGGTCGGACTCGGATCGGGAACCGGGTAGGGATTCCGCAAATCCCGGAAAAAGGGGGCGGCGGAGTCGGATCGCGACCCGGATCCGGGTCGGGTAGGGTTCCGAGGGAACCGGGTCGCGAGCCGGATCCGGGTCGGTCGGGGGAACCGGGTAGGGTTTCCCCGGTTCCCTCCCCCTAAACGGCGCCGTTTTTTAAAAAAAAAAAAAAAGAAAGGAAAAAGACCAAAAAATCCAGTCGGGCCCGCGTTGACCCCGTACGCTGTCGTTTTGGTTTTGTTTTTATTTTTATTTTTAATACAAATAATAAATAAATAACTTATTTTCAAAAAAAAATCAAAATCAAAATCAAAAAATATATATTTTATTTTCGAAAAAAATATTTTATTTTCCAAAAAAATCAAAAAATCAAAAAATCAAAAATATTTCATATTTCCCAAAAAAGGGCCAAAAATTCAAAAAAAAAAAAAGCCAAAAAGACTTGCATTTTTCCAAAAATACCAAAAATCCAAAAAATCCCTTTTATGTCCAAAAAAATTGGAAAAAGGTCCAAAAATGTCTCTTTCCAAATAATGCATGGAAAATCCCTAAAACATCCAAAAAAACCTCAGGGTTTAAACAAGGTTAGGTACCGAAAGGGCATTAGTGATTAACTAGTGTAATCAAGTCCCCGATCCTAATTTCTCTGCAGTTGCGCGAGCGAATATTTCTCCCAATATTTCGCATGGGTTTCTAATCAACCCACCCCAAATTGATTAGTGGCGACTCCGTTTTAAAAATTAACTTACAGGTAAAAAAACTTTGACCATTAAAGTCGTGAATTGGTGGACTTGGGAGAGTCCGGGCTTAATTAATCTAGCCGAGCCATTAGCCTCCTTAGGCGCCCGCCCCGATCGGGCGCCGGAAAAAAAGAGGTTGCGACAGCTTGGCGACTCCGCTGGGACTTTGAAGACTTAGGCCTTTTTTGCCTTGTTTAAATTCTTTTACCGACTTAGGTTTTTTTATGCAGGTCAATAGCTTAGAAATTTATTTTAACTTTGCTTAAAATAGATTGTCTTGTGATTATGAATTGTGGTGCATGCTTTATCTTGTTTCAGCACTACACATGGCACACACAACCCGGCCGCCGGACTCGGGCTGCCATAGGATATTTAGGATGGTGTCAAGAAAGATACGACCTCGAACGCGAGACTGCGATGTAGAGGTTGCCTTTCTTTTCCCCGAATTTCTCTAGCCGAGGTTAAAAGGGTATGCTGCTAACGCGAGACTGCGATGGGCGGATACCCTTTTAATTTCAACAAGCCTTCTCAGTTAGAAATCGAGCCACACATCTCATGTGCATGTCTTTGTGCTTGCCATTTTCTTTAAAAGCAAAGTAATTTATTCAGTCCTTTTATTGACCCATGGCAATTTAGGGTAAGTTTTTCGAGTCCCAGTTTATATGCGATGGGAGAAGATGACATCCAGCTTATTCCCACTCCCAAGGCAGAGCTCTTCAGATGGTGGGGTCAATTGGACCACTATGCCCAAGAGCGTGTGAAAGCCAAAGTCGGTCATCTTCTATCGTTGATCCGAATCCGTATTCACCCCGAAGTCATACAAGCCGTGGCACATTTCTGTGCCCGAAGACGACTACTTTTATATTTGGTGGGTTCGAGCTAACTCCAACTCGGAAGAATACAAAGATCATCACCGGAATGCCTCTCGAGAAGAGGCTTGTTAGGCCATCAACAGGCATTATCCCGTTGCGTGGGTTAGCACGACTCTTAGGAGCTGAAGTTCATGTTATGAGGCAAATTCTTGAAAATAACCATAGTACCCGCCCCTAGCATTTTTGACTCGCCCGTTTTGAAAATCAACCCATGACTCGAAAAGCGAGATTTTCCTCTTGGCCTTTTCGGGTTCATCATTTTCCCCATCAAAGAAATGTCATAAGTCCAAAGATGGCATGGATAGTTGATCGATCTCAAGGGGGCAAAATTATGTCAACATGATTTTAGCCGAAACATTCTTGTCTCTCAATCGTTTTAAAGAAAACACGGAAAAGTCACGCGGGTCTCCCCAAAATCTTACAAGTCTAGTTCTTTTCTCACCTAAGCGAATTTCGAGGCTTCATGCGATCGTCCGAAATAAATGTTTTTGAAAATCCATTTCAGAAATTTATGGTTTTAGGACCATACATTCCTAACCAAAGTCATTTAAATTGGATAAACTTTCTAAGAAACCCAACTCCCGAGGCGTTCCAATGGTGTGCTGGTTGGTTCCATGAAAAGAGAGCCTACTTTGCTTACGCGACGCCGCCATCCAATTCCGTTGCTTGGTTTCACCGGCGGCATCTCTTATTTCCCATATCGGGTGGCGCGACAAGATGGAGCCCTTCGGAGATCCCACCGCCTTTCAAGAGGAAGGCCCCTCCACTCCTTTTCACCCATCAAAGTCGTGAATACACATTCGAGATTGACATCATCGAGGAAACGTGGAGCAGTGCCATCGCAAAAGAATTGTGATACCCGAAGGGCTTGAGGGACAAGAAAAGGCCCATCACGCCTCCGAGTCCTACATCCACAACCATCATATCCCGACAAAGTGGAAGCCATCGATTCCTCACCCAATCGGCCGAGATCACCAACATGAACAAGCGAGCTTATGCAAGGGGATTTGGGGATAGGCTGGATGCATGTCTTAGAGCCGGCCCAAGAAGACAAGCACCTGCGCAAGAACAAGGCTCCCCGTCGCATATAACTAGCAATCATGTGTCCCTTAGTATTGATATTGTAAAAATTCCATCCCATTGTTTAGGGACTTTTGTTTAATACATAGTATTTCTTTCTGTCATTTCAAGTTTTAAATGTTGGAAGTGTGTGGTCTATAAAATCCTCTTTTGATAAATAAAGAAGCAGTTAGACCATTGCCATGGGTCAATCTTTGTTTGCTTTCGTACTCATTCATGATTTTTGCGACACGGTAATTATGGATCGTCGCCTATCAGCCCACCCGCGAATGGCCTCATGTGATAGGACCCGATCGAGAATGATGTAAAAAATCGTCTCACCAACATTGAAGACGGTGTAGGACAGGATGTCCATTGTCCTTCGACAACTCTCAAGGCAAATGGAATCCACCCAAGCTAAACCCAACTCCATAACTACTTTAAGCACACTTCTGGCACCTGCAAATCTGCCAGATAATAGCCAACAAGATGAACAGCTTGAAAAGATCATGAAAAAGTTGAGACAGCTGCAAGAGCCGAATCCCATTGACTCGTCCAATTATGTCAGTTTTAAGATCCCTGAAGAACTCAGAACGCCTGAATGCGAAAGGTATGCTGATACCTCCCGCCCAGAGACCTACTTACAAGCCTACCTGGTCCAAAGGATGATTTGATCATACCAATCAAACCTGACCGGCCCTGCCTTGCGATGGTATATTGTCAGGAAGATTAGTTCCCTTAAAACCTGGAAGGAACTAATTCATGTTTTCCACCAAGAATATGATATTGACATCAGCCCCGACATCGCCTTGCCCTACGAAGAACCGATGATCCCGAGCACGAGGAGCCGTCAAATGTCAATGAAGCCTTGCATGATAAATGGGCAACGAGCAACATCATATTATTGAAAAGTTTCCCACTCGGAAAGGTAAGGAACCTATGTACAAGATCACAGGTACAGAGCCTGTTCAAGACCGGGGCACGACAAGACCACTCCCCAAGCTTACTGCAAGAGCTAGGGTTCAAAGACTACCAACCCCTATCGACATAGAAAGTGAAACAGAGAGTGAAGCCTTAATATCTCTCGTTCCCGTTGACAAAATCGAACGGCAAAACGAAGGGCCTTACTCAAAAGGTCCGGACCGGGAGCCAAGAAAAGAAAGCCCAAACCAATCAATTCAACATCTACCACCGAGTATAGGCGAAATTTGATAACGGCGAACCACTTTGCATCAAAACTTCGAGCATTCTCTCGGAATACAACTCTGAAGGCTACCTTCCTATAGAATATGACCCTGATGACTTCCAGTCCCTAGAATACAATCCCAAGGATTTCAAGCGTTATTTCGATGGGACTGATCACTCATCATATAACTGTTTCCTACCGTCACCCGGGGATGAAGGCCCGTCAGAAGAAGAAACGTACGTCCTTATCCGCTACGATCCTAACGAGCTACTAAACTCGTCCTCCGACCATGAGGATAGCTTCAATACTTCATCCTCATTCGGAAATTTTGACCTTAAGAAGGCAATGGAGTGATCTCCGTAGAGTCCAACTTCTCGAAACAGAAAAATTCACCACTTCAACGAATATGCAGTGGGAAAACCAGTGGCCTAACCAAGACATGTCAAACCTGCCTGGCCCTCATATGATCATGACCCCCAGCGAAGTGTGGATACCTAATATTTGCAAGTATAACGGCACGACTTGCCCGTGGCTCATTTGCAATATATTCACACTGAAATGAGCTGGTACCATGGCCCAATGTCGTTCACAACTCAGGCATTCCAAGAAACTCTTACGGGGTCTGCATTGCAATGGTTCATCACAGCAAGTATTTACCTCATAAAGGATTGGAATGAGCTGTCTTCCACATTCTTGCATCAGTACCAAAACCAGATTGGAACTGAGCTGCCTTGCGAGAGTTTGGCCCACTTCGGAAGAAGACCAATGGAGGATTGCCGAGCATATGCAGGAAGGTGGAGGGCTTTTATGATGCAAGCCTACCCTCAACTGACTGAAGAGGAATTGATAAAGCAGTTCATAGAAGTTTTGCCCCACGAACATCGTTGTTGGCTGCATGGGTTACACTTCCATAGCTTCAACGAAATAGTCATCGCATGCGAATACTTCGAGTCTACTGGAGGCGAGGAATTCAAAGACGTTTGACTTCAGGACCAGCACTATCAAAGCACTCCTTTTCATAGGAGTTTTTATTAGTTTTGTTAGTTTTTATCTAGTGTGCTACTGTTGTCTTTTCATTCCAAGATACTTTAATGTATGGTTATAATATTTTGTTTTGAAAGCATGAGGCGGTATTCTAAACCAGCCCAGGATGCTATCCAACCATGAAAAGAAAATATCATCCAAGGAGAATACTGAGGGCTGGGCTTCCTCATGCTTTTTCTCCCCCAAAGACATGTTCTGAAAATAAAAAAATATTTCATCACCAAAAGCTTTCGTCAAAACAAGATGATAAATTTAACCATGTTTGTCTTCCTGACTCTCTCACTTCATGTCTCGAAATATCATTCCCTTTGACTTAGTGTAAAAAAAGCATTTAAAACGGCACATCATGTGAACATGCCAAATTCAAAGACACCCTTTCAAGGAAGCAGGGGCAAACAAAAGGATCATCCTATTTCAAAGAAGGTAAGTCTTATTCCCCGAACATAATTTTGAAAATGATGTCTCCTCTCTTACGTGTACGAAAACAAAAGATCGGACATAATAGGCATAAGCGTGCGGTTAAACCCGACACACGCACACCATGGTAGCTCGAGGCGGATAACCTCCTCCCGGGCTGCTTTCGACCTTCCCATATTTGCGGGCCGTCCTCGGGAGCTCACAGTGCGTTCCACCTCACTCTTGTCCAATTCCTTTTCAAGACGGAGCAAACATCTCCTCCCCCGACATGCCCGAACAATTAGACGTCATAGTTTCATTGAAGGGATTTCCACCTTCGACAAGCCAAGAATTACAAGACATGTATTCTTCCAAAAATAATCGCCATCAGAAACTGGAGGTTTTTGATTGTCCATCTCAAATTCCATAGAAGCTTGAGGAAGCATAAGATTCGAGAGCACAAGCTTAGTGATTAATTTGGGCAAACCAAGTAGCCCATATCGATTTACCTGGCTTGGTATGAAAGGACGTGTCATCCAGAAGCCGATTCCGTCAAATGAAAAAGAAGCGCCTCCTGCAGACATTGTCGGCGCCTCTAGCCAAATGCTACCCAGGAAGAAGCAAAATGGTCCAAAGTCGAGGGTTCTAATCCCCGACGCAACAGTTAGCCTCTTGAATACCAAACAAAAATAAAAAATTTTGCTTCTCTTGCACCTGCAAATTACAAGAGAGCAAATGACCTAACGGAGTAAAAATTATAGGAATTTATATCCTCTTTGTACTTCAGATCTATTCAAACATCTGTAAACCAGTGAAGGGTAATGTTGTATCACTTCCAAGTTATTCGACTCTTGAAAGAACTTCTGACTAACATGATCCCTCTCGTTTGTTGCAGGATCACCTGATTGTCAAAGATGCAGAAAACAAATCAATGAGAGTCATGTCAGACCGTGATAAGCTCTCCCAAGCCAAATGGCGTCTCAAGTATCGCTAAAGCAAATGACAGAAACCTTTAAAGCTTCAACTCACGTGTAATCTTGGCCCTACTAATTGATCTATTTTCACATCTTCTCTTCTGCAGGGACAAAAGCAGAAAGGCCGTCAAACCAATGATCAGATCCTCAATCCCAGCTGATTCTTCTTGTGTCATTTCCCTACTTAATAAGGACAATCCATCGACACCCCTTTGTGAATAACTCTTTTGATATTCAAAATTCAGCACATTTGTAAATACAATTTCACTAAGTAAACACCCCTAAAGTTGTCAATAGGGTCTCTTGAGTAAAAAATCATTCATTTGTTTTGAGAGTACAAACTCTCTCATACTTCAAAAAATGCTGCATGCCTTTCTCCAAATGGATTTTTGCATGATGATTTTGTCTGTCTAAATCACTGATTCCATTGAGGATTACTAGAATAGACAACTAAGTGAAGAATACAAGATTAGTTAAGCATGCTGGATGAGGCACGTCAGAATGATGACAGGCGAGCCATATCCTACACACAGTCCCCCATCTATACACTTGTGAGATGAGTACAGAAAATTCCATGACTACAGGGTAAAGAGTTCTCTCGCGAATGGTACGATAACCAAAATAGTGAGAGGCATTTCATTGCTCACCTCCTATTGAGCCCCATACACTGGTGAAGCTTCTCTCATGAAGAATCACCCCACATTGGAGCATGTCAAAGACAAGGCAAATCAGCATCACAAGGTGAGAAGAGGGATAGAAATTCTCTTGCTCGCACTTGCATCAATCTTCGAGTGTCTTTATTGCATATGAACACTCGCGTTAATTTAAGTGCCTCGAATGACGAAGAGCAATTCCTTTTCTATGCATTTGTATACATTGTACAACCCAAGTGAGTCTGTAATTTTACCCTCACATTGAGACAAAGCAGAAGTTATTGCCATAGCCTAGAGCGCGGCGAAGATGAAGACTCAAAGTCTAAATAATGGTGCTTCGATTGAACTCGCCTAGATCAGTTCCTCAAGCAACAAAAATGAAAAAAAAGGGCATAAAAAAGCAAAGTGTACCTGTAAAAGCAAGGTCAATGCCCATAAATGAGGAACTAGAATAAAAGGGGGCATAAAAAAGCGATGTGCTGGTAAAAGCAAGGCCAATGCCCCCCAGTCAAAAAATGCAGCCAAGAAAAAGTTGTGGTTGTAAAATCTCCATTTGATAATAAGAAGAAAGACTAGTGACAAATGCTAAGACAATCACCAACTCTCACCCTTCTGCATGTGAGTCGAATCTACGTTATATTCCCATTGTAAAAAGTCTCTTCAGACTAGGGGCACTTCAATTAACGTAAGATTTCATATGTGCATAAATATTGCTCGAAGAAGTACAAGCAAAATTACTCTATCTCTTTTCGCAGGGTTTCTGACTTGTAAACCCGGAGAGAATCGTGCAACATTTTCATCCATCAACTTCAACCTTGATGATCCCCTTCGATGAGCTGCTAACCAAGTCTTCATCACAATTTCAACAAAGACCTCTCACATTGGTAAAGTTGTACCACTTGCGAGAATACTCGGACCCTTGCTGACATGATGACAGTGAGAAGTGTGATCCTTATAAATCCTGCATCAATGGTCAGGATACAACAGCCTTTCCATGAGAGTGAGTGGAAAGTCCTTTCAGACTGAAAGTCCCTCATCTGGCATGCTCAAGAAATCTACGTTCTAAATGAGGGTTGTCTTTCAAAATCTCCCCCAGTGGAATTCGGATGATGGAAAACTGACAAAGTTGTCATGCATAAATCGCATTTGAACTTATGAGTTTACAGCATATACAATCATTGTGTACATGTCTACATATTGTGTAAATAGTGAACATACTCTTAGTAATCAGAGATATTGCCAAATAAGCATATCCCTATCTGTCTTAAAGTACCTACCACTGTCCTGGTACTCTCTTCTTGTCACTCGACCTACTCGAGTCGTCCCCTGAGTTTGGGTGCTCGCAGCGGTCTGAGTATCCCCTTGTCTTTGAGTACCTGCCATTTGCCTGGTACTCCCTCTTATCGACACTCGACCTATTTGAGTTGTCTCCGAATCGATATTTGCAACTTTGTCCGCTTATCCCATTGTTTTTGAGTGCCCGCCACTACTCAGGTACTCCCTCTGTTGACACTCGACCTGTTCAAGTTGTCTTTAAAGTTTGGATGCTTGTGACTGTCCAAGTATCCTCTTGTCTTTGAGTACCGATCATCGTTTGGATACTCCCTTTCCGTGACACTCGACTTGTCCGAGTTGTCCCCCAAATTGTATCTTTGAATACTAGCAGCTACTCAAATATTCCACCACGTTATGCGTCTGCAGCCATCCAGGTAAGCCTTGTGCTACATTCAAATTCTCAACTACCAGGAGGTGAGAGACCTTCACGAATATCTCAGGTACGTCCTCGATATTCCCAACTACCCGGAGGTGAGAGACCTTCGCGAATATCTCAGGTACGTCCTCAATATTCCCAACTACCCGGAGGTGAGAGACCTTCACGAATATCTCAGGTACGTCCTCAATATTCCCAACTACCAGGAGGTGAGAGACCTTCACGAATATCTCAGTGCGTCCTCGATATTCCCAACCGCCAGAGGTGAGAGACCTTCACGAATATCTCGATACGTCCTCAATATTCCCATTACCGAAGGTGAGAGACCTTCACGAATATCTCAGGTACGTCCTCGATATTCCCCGATTATCAAAAGGTGAGAGACCTCCATGAATATGCGACACCCATCCTCGATATCCCGTTTGCCAGGTATTTTTAGAAATTCGTACTTGTGATCATCCGAGTACCTTTTCAACGCCTGCGAACGTTCAGGCATCCTTCAAAGTCTCAGTACTTGTTAACATCCAAGTACTCTTTTGACACTTGCAATCAATCGGTATTTTCCAAAGATCTAGTACTTGTGAGCATACAGGTACCCCTTCGATATCTGCGAACATCCAGGTATCCTCCAAGAGTTTGTACTTGTGATCATCAAAGTAGCCCTTCAACGCCTGCAAAGGCCCAAGTATCCTCCAGGTTTGTACTTGTGAATATTCAAGTACTCTTTCAACGCCTGTGAATGTCCAGATATCCCCAACAAATATGGTGCCCTGAGAAAGGTCGGCGCATCCCCCGAGAAAGGTCGGGTTCCAACCGGTGTCTTTGACAGAGGTCAGACATCCCCACAAAATCAATGCCCTGAGAAAGGTCGGCGCACCTCCCGAAAAAAAGTCGGGTTCCAACTGGTGTCTTTGATAGAGATCAGACACCACCACAAATGAGATGCCCTGAGAAAGGTTGGTGCATCTCCCGTCACGGCGATCGAAGAATGATTCGGGTCCGAGACAAACCATTAATTGCTCTAACAAGCGACCGAAGAATGGTTCGGGTCCTGGAGGAGCAATTTCTCGTCAAGGCGACCGAAGAAAGGTTCGAGTCCTAGACAAATCATTGATTGTTTTAACAGGCGACCGAAAAATGGTTCGAGTCCTGGAGAAACAGTTTACCGTCAAGGCGACCGAAGAAAGGTTCGAGTCCTAGACAAATCATTGATTGTTTTAACAGGCGACCGAAGAATGGTTCGAGTCCTGGAGAAAAAGTTTATTGTCAAGGCGACCGAAGAAAGGTTCGAGTCCTAGACAAATCATTGATTGTTTTAACAGGCGACCGAAGAATGGTTCGAGTCCTGGAGAAACAGTTTATCGTCAGGCGACCGAAGAATGGTTCGGGTCCTAGAGAAGCAACCCTCTCATATCACCAGGTAAGATGACACCTTGATACTTGCCAAAACTCGGGGTTCACACCCTATCTCACTCACTCTCGGTAAGTAATTCCAGGTATCTTCTCATCTGTCTTAGTATATGTAATGTTATATTGCTCTTTTTCTGCATAGAATAATAGGTCCCAAATAAAATATAACCTGCTACGCATGCATAGATAAAATTTAGGCATCAGTTTGTCTTTGAATGCAACCTCTGCGAACTCACCTTCAAAGATGAGCAGCTGTTGACGCCTAAATTAATTAGGTTTTTATTTTTATTTTTATTTTTAGTCTATTTTATTTCATCTTTTTTCGGATAAATAAATAAATAAAAACAAACAAAAGAAAAAGAAAGCAAAGGGAGCGACAGCCCCCCTCTCCGCATGGGCCCCCGCGGCCCGTCTTCCTCCGGCCCGGCCCACTTTGGGTCATCTTCCTCCTTCGACCACCTCTGCAGCGCATGCGCGGAGGGCGCACCTCCGGAGAGCAGGCGAGCAGCGAGACGCACGTGGAGCGAGGAGGAGCAGCGGCGACGGGGCGTGAAGCGAGGGTGGTCAAGGCGTCGGATGGGACGCCGGTTCGGCCGGCGGAAGGGCGTGGCAGCCCTCGGTCGAGCTCCGTCGACCGGCCGCCCCTCGCCTATAAATACCGAGGCCCCCGCCTCCGTCGAAACAGAACCCACCACCAGCACCACCGGAGAGAGAGAGACCGAGGTCGAAGGCTCGTGAGCGCCGGCTTCTCTCGAGAGACTTTGAGAGAGGCCCGAACGCCCACGAGCTCGGATCGGGAGGAAGGAGGTCAGCCGCGAGCTCGCAGAGCGAGACGGGGGAGAAGCCGAGGGCGCTGCACACCCTCCGCCGCACCGCCGCCCGTTGTTCGAATCGCCGCCCGTTGCCGGGTAGTTGGTGCCGCCGTCGCCATCACCTCCCTCGCCGTCACCACCATCGCCGCCGTTGCCGCCGCATCACTCCACCCCTCCTCCTCCTCGGCACCGGAATTTGCGAAAACCCTAGGGTTCCCGATCTTCCGGGTCGCGACCCGGGTTGTTGGGTCGGACTCGGATCGGGAACCGGGTAGGGATTCCACAAATCCCGGGAAAAGGGGGCGGCGGAGGTCGGATCGCGACCCGGATCCGGGTCGGGTAGGGTTCCGAGGGAACCGGGTCGCGAGCCGGATCCGGGTTGGTCGGGGAACCGGGTGGGGTTTCCCCGGTTCCCTCCCCCTAAACGACGCCGTTTTTAAAAAAAAAAAAGAAAGGAAAAGACCAAAAATCCGAGTCGGGCCCGCGTTGCGGACCCGTGACGCGGTCGTTTTGTTTTGTTTTCATTTTTATTTTTAATACAAATAATAAATAAATAACTTATTTTCAAAAAAAAAATCAAAATCAAAATCAAAAAATATATATTTTATTTTCGCAAAAAAAATATTTTATTTTCCAAAAAAAATCAAAAAATCAAAAAATCAAAAAATCAAAAATATTTCATATTTCCCAAAAAAGGGCCAAAAATTCAAAAAAAAAAAAAGCCAAAAAGACTTGCATTTTTCCAAAAATACCAAAAATCCAAAAAATCCCTTTTATGTCAAAAAAATTGGAAAAAGGTCCAAAAATGTCTTTTTCCAAATAATGCATGGAAAATCCCTAAAACATCCAAAAAAAACCTCAGGGGTTTAAACAAGGTTAGGTACCGAAAGGGCATTAGTGATTAACTAGTGTAATCAAGTCACCGATCCTAATTTCTCTGCAGTTGCGCAGAGCGAATATTTCTCCCAATATTTCGCATGGGTTTCTAATCAACCCACCCCAAATTGATTAGTGGCGACTCCGTTTTAAAAATTAACTTACAGGTAAAAAACTTTGACCATTAAAGTCGTGAATTGGTGGACTTGGGAGAGTCCGGGCTTAATTAATCTAGCCGAGCCATTAGCCTCCTTAGGCGCCCGCCCCGATCGGGCGCCGGAAAAAAAGAGGTCGCGACATATTGCTACCCTTTATTGCTTGTAGGAACCCTTTCCCTTTAGAAACCTCCGAAAACTTCTGTAGGAATCATTTCCTTAGCCTTTTCCTGATGTACGAAAACTTTGGGCAAATCCTATCTTCTTATTTTTCCTGTCATTGATCCATCGTCAATAAGAAAAAGATTAAAAACTGAATATAAGGGCCATTGGAAAATGTCCTAGTTCGGTGGACCTAGCACCAGAAAAAGACTCATCACTTATCTGCCTCATTCTTCTTTCCTCTTCGCATGCTGCCAATTAAAAAAGGTCCTTTTCATTTGGCCTAATTTGTATTTAAGAATGCAACCGTACAACTGTTTGACCTAGTTTACCAAGATCCAGGGGGCCTTCTGTTTGCTTACTATTTAGCTCCTCCCCGCTCATCCTCCGAATCAAAAGAGAAGGTGTTTCTAGTAGAGTTACAATGCGTTGGTTATATATCTGCTTAAGGAAGTTGAGTAACGTACTATTTCTGAATTCATGTGATTTTAGCTGACGTGTATCTGGTAATGGTAATGCACATCAATGTTTTGAGCACCTAACCTAACTGGATGGTTCAACTATGCATTGGAAGCTGGTCCGGTTCAGTCTTATTATGTAGAATGTCCAGGTCAAGAACCAGAGTTGACCTGGTTCGACCAGGTTAAGCTGGTTCTACTCGGTAAACCAGCAAATAGGTCAACGTAGGCCTTTGAAAATGGGTTCTTGCTGGGGAGGGATTTGAGCCCCCGACCTTGAGTAACTTCCTGATGCTCAACCCTCAGGGAACCTCTCTTCCTTTCTAAATATTGGCAAAGAAGTTATCATTGGAAAAATTATATATATTTAACTCGGTGTTGAGGGGACTCGAGCCCACAAGCCACGGCCTCAATCGGCTGTGATGTCTGTACCGTATCACCTTACACACTTATACTAAATCGGCGGGTTGAACTGGTTGAAACACACTAACTACCAAGGGCTTCATTGTTTCTGACACCTATTTTCTTACCAACATTAGTGTATACCGCAATCGCTCCCTGCCGTGAATTACATGGCATTTGCACTGAAGGATATATATGCTGCTGGTTTAAATTAAATGTTCAATTATTCAACTTTTTAGTGGCTTTGCATTGTCTAATTTTTTAACTACTTGCTTTGTCAACTCTGTTGTGGAGGTGGTAAGTTAAGATTAATAGAAAATAAAGGCCCAGGCCATATTTTGCCCATTTTGTAAGGTCTAATCCCTTTAAGAGGTCTAGTTTTGATAGAAATTTTTGGATGTGTGCGTGCGGAAGTATGGTTTTGGTATTGATGATAGTTTTTGATTAGTGACGTGTGCAAGTGTATGATATAGTTTGTAGAGGATGGACAAGTGACAAGATAGGATAATTGAAGGATATAGGACATGAGATATGGGGGAAAATAGTTTCACTAGCTTATAAAGATGGTTATACAATAGTTGAAGGAAGTGTTGGTGGAGGAGCTTCATGATATGGAGTATATTCTCATGCTCCTTTCACTCTCTTACATCAATGGGTTAAGGCCTTTTTGTAGGCATTTCCACCAACTAAGTACAACATTCTAGATTTGTGTAGAATGTTGTCCACTTAGGCTTCATCTAGGAAATTCTAGATTGTAGTTTAGCCACTATTCTTCTAGAAACTTCTACTTGCTTGCATTTCCACGTGAATCTTCTAGATTCAGCTAGCAACCTCCATTCTCAACAATTCTAGACAATCTTCAACATGGATGTTGCTGCGAAGGTTTAGTAGTTTCTAGATAGTTTTAGAAAATGGATCACAATTTTCAACAAGTTCGCACCATCCATGCCCATTTTGAAAAATGAAAAAATATAACACGAAACTAGTGAAGGATGAAAAGTTCATCTATTATATAAATTACATGGGACTCCAATAATTTAGCACGCTACGATTGCAAACAACAGATCTCTACCAATCACTAAGCAGCTCTCCATAAACCCAGCTGCACTTTGAAGGGACAAGGTTCGAGTTCTTTTTCTCTCCCTTTCCTTTATCATAAGATCGCTTCTTTTGGCCCACTCGCCAGCTCCATCATTTGCTTGAATGGATACTACTGCCACAAAAGCTGCAGCCACAAGGGGAGAGAAGAAAAGCAAAATTCAACCCAATCTTTTCTCCTCGGTTGAAGATTTATATAAGATATGACAATGGACAAGCATCAGCATATGAGATCATGTTGGAACCTAAAAAGGGTTCAAATCACCAAGAGCTCTTACATTGAACATCAAGGCACACATGCGAAGCCTTATTCCATCTGACTTTTGTCAATTCGCGAAAATCTTAGACCCAACGGTGCAGGAAACACCTACATGGAAGTTGAACAAAGATCAAAACAAATAAGAACAGGCAAGCGGCGGGTATGGCTGAAGGCAAAAAATTCAGTCCACAGATGTTCAGACCAAGTGAAGAAAATGTAATACACCTATAACGACAGACCTCAGAACCTATAGTCTGATTGTCATTGCCTTTAATAGATCTTTAACAAAGAAGAAATAAGTACATCTAGTGACTGAAAAGTAAGTACAACGAGCTGTTTGGAGCAAGTCCATTCTCTTTGAAAAGTCCTAAAGCAACTGGTTATCTGTTTTGGATAGAGCAGAACAACCTTCACGCCGGCATTCCGAGCATGATCATCTTCCTAGTGTTAGACTTATTCCCATTTGTCCGGGAGCGGACAGAATTCAACGTGAAGCAGCAGAGATGGCATAGTTCAGGATGGGTCATGTCATGGTTTTTATGAAATTGGAATAGCATACGACATTGACAAGCCATGAGAGATGATAAGCATCGCAGGAGTTGCAGCTCGATACTATTCTATTTGGGACGGGTTCGATGCAGCTAGTTTACAAGGATTGCTATTGATAATATTGGAAAGTCGAGCTAAGCCATCTAGAAAGAACTTCTGTTTGGCTAATCCAAGATTACATTGTCTTTGTTGTTTCAATAAGAATGTACTCATGTATGCCTGGACATATGACTCGATTTCATGAGCAATTAAGATTCGGAATGGAGATGAAGGAGACCGGTCGCAAGGTGTCAGGTTTCTATTGGTCATGCTATTGAAACCGTGTACAAAGGCAATCGAAATGGGTAGACATGGATCATGACTCTTTAACACGCGCGGGGAACGCAGCGCAGAAATTCTCAATACTGAAGAAACTAATTTCCTCTAAAAAACATCTTGAAAAAGTAAATGATATCTAATAAATTATATGAATGGTACCCAGTACCTAATCAAACAATTATTTAAAAGGAAATGAGATCATCCAAAATATTCAAAGAAGTTGAAGAACCTACAAACAAGTAAATAGAATAAAATCCTATGTTTGGAATATTATCCGATCATCGTGGTTCCCTCCCAAATGGTAAATATCCGATCTTGGATTCCGAAGTTGCTAAGAGATGATCATAACTTTTCCCTGCTACCATCGATAACATAGATTACCAATGTGGTTTGAATTCATTGCTTCCTGGAACAGAGAGACCAAGACGGAATATAGAGAGACAGGGTAGTCTTCCGTTTGGCCGAAAAACATGGTTACCTATGATTCTGCATTTCAGGAGGCAACTTTGTCATCTTGAAATTTATAACTGGTTTCTGTAAGTTCGTTTCGGCAGCAATTTGACAAGCAATCCCTTGTTACAACATTGGATTTCGCTTCAGTGTCGACCAGTACGCTAGGAACTCAAGACTAAGCATTACGTACAAGAACTCATAATTGATCGAAAAGCATGAGGTTCTTTTAATTGGAGATTGGCAAATTTAACGGCGGATATAAAGTTTGAAGCTTCGTGAAAGCATGACAAACATGGTTCTTTGGAGAGACCATGCCTAGCCTTTCAGCATCCTAGCCACAATCGGTAAAGGCGAATGGCCGGCTCAGCTATGACATGATAAGAGTGCGCTCTTATCCCTTTTTAGAACACGTCTAGCATGCTGAAATCCACATGTCCGAAGTGCAGTCTCCTCCCGGATACCTCATCTCGTGAGCTAGAAACGGGCCATCAGGTTCGGAACCAAAGTCCACGAAGAAGTTCGGGTTAATTTTGAAGCCGCCTTTCTCGGTGTCGACATCAATCTGCAGCATGTGCGATCCTTTCTCCACCAGTTGAGGATAGAAATGGCGATCCCGGGCGTTGAAGAGTGAGTTTGTGACGTAGAGTCGCTTGCCATCTGAGTTAATCCCCTGAAGCAATGCATGAAGTGGTCAAAGAAGTAATATTCTTGCAATTATCAAGCGAGATTAAGAAATCTATATCACAAAAAAACTTTTACCATTGTTTGTTCTTACATAAATTGAAACAGACCTACCTTTATCTCAGGAAAATTACTAAAAAAGTCATAATTGCGCTGATTCAATCATAAACTTATTTTTTTAGCCAAATAAGTTATAAAGTTTTTGTAATTATGCCAATTTAGTCAGCCAGCGCTAACATGGATGTCGGTGGATAATTTTTTAATGTTATTATTATTTTTTTGAATTTTTGATCTTTTCTATGTTTCCTCTCTCTCTCTCTCTCTCTCTCTCTCTCTCTCTCTCTCTCTCTCTCTCTCTCTCTCTCTCTCTCTCTCTCTCTATCTTTTCTCTATTTCCTCTCTCTCTCTCTCTAGCGACTAGTTAGAAGGGAGGGCCGATCGCTGGACTGAGGCAACCGGCCAAGCTAGACTGAGGGCGAGCTCACCCCGTGGTTGCCAGGCGAGGGCCGCCTAGCTATTGGCAAGGCAAGCCCTCGCTGGATCCACTAGTGAGGGATCGGTGAGCTTGCCCTTGCCTGCATCCGACGAAGGCTCGCCTTGCCATTGTCGGGAGAGGTCAAGCTCACCTAGCCACTGGCGAGGTGAGTCCCTGTCGGATCTAGCGAAGGCGAGCCTTGCCAATGGTTGGATGAGCTTGAGCTCACCCTTGCCTAGATCCGGCAAGGGTGGGGCAAGCTCGCCCTCGGTTTGGCTTGGCCGACCGCCTCAGTTAGGCCAGAGGGCTAGTCGTCGGAAGAAGAAGGGAGGAGAAAAAAAAAGAGAGAGAAAAAAAGGAAAAAAGAAAACATTAAAAAGTTAATAAAAAATTCGAAAATATAAAATAATATTAAAGAATTGTCTATTGACGTTGGCTAGCATCTATGTCAGTGTCAACTGGCCAAATTTGACTAGAAGGATTGAATTGACACAATTGCAAAAGATTTAGGATTTGATTGGCCCAAAAAATAAATTTAAAACTGAATTGGCATAATTACAATAGATTTAGGACTTTTTTTTGATAATTTTGCCCCTTTATCTCAGGAAGGTCAACTTGCCATGTCATACCATCTTTTTCTTTGCCACAATTGCGCTTCCTTCCGAATCAATCCCTCGACCCATATTTGGTCGATGAGCATGGGATGTTTAGGGTCCTCAATGTTATACTGCCTCACGTCCCCGTGAAGCTGGTTCACAAAGTACAAATAACGATCATTGAGCGATATCAAGAAATCTGTTATGAGTCCAGGCATTAGAGAATAATGTTGCAAGAGATTTTCATCATTTCAGTTCATGAATTTTAGGTTCATTTACAATGATATATCATTTATATAAAAAAATATACATTATATGATATGAATATATCTAACCTTAATACTACGATTCACCAAACAATGAATAGAATATAGGAAAATCCCATGATTTCATGTCCTATTCTATCAAGCCCTATCTTAATTAAAAATCCGGACAACCAAACATAGTCTCAAGTTCAACTGATAGAGGCACCTGCACAATCCGGTGGAAAAAAGACATTACCACGCTGCATAATATCGTATTAGTGGCATTCTGTAGCGTGATAAATGCCAGAATTAGAAAAGAAAGTGTGGAGACTTGGAAAAAAAAAAGGCATCGAAAAGGGGATTGATGACGAGATAAAAGTTAAATGCAACTAGATCTCTGATTTTACTGAGAAGACAGGTAAGAATTTTGCTGTGTTTCCCGAATTCGGCAAAATGGCATCAATTCATAGGTTTCCGTCGATAAATAACAAGAGTTATATATCCCTTATAATTTTATTTTTGCACAAAGAAAAAAATATATTCGTCATGGTCCTGCTGTCACATTTCTAAATGAATCAAAAACAACGTCGATCTACATTGAGATGTTTACATCAGTTGAACCTTGATTTCATTTTTTTCAGACATTCCCAATGCTAGTCTCGACTAGCATTGGGCTTTCAGCAGTTTGGTCAAATGTTGAAACTCATTTTTTTTTTTCCAAAACTACCCCCACTCATTCTTCAAATTTCCGATTTTGCCCTTGTTATTACTTTTTAAAATGCTAAAATAATGATAAAAAAATCAAATATATATTCATGCTAAAAAAACCAAATATATTCTGGTCTTTTTAAAAAAAAATTATGTATATTTGATTTTTTTATCATTATTGTCAAAATTTATATTTAAAAAGTTGCATAAATTATTTTTAAATTTTAAACAAATAAATTTAAAAAATTCTGACAAAGGGTTTGGTCTTTTTAAAAAAAAAAAAATTATATATGTATTTTATTTTTTAACATTATTGTCAAAGTTTATATTTAAAAAGTTGCATTCATTATTTTTTTTTTCAATTTTAAATAAATAAAAATTAAAAAATTAATATCACTCATCCAAAGGGCTTTTCAAATATGTTTTCTACCAAATAACATTTATCACAATTTTTTTTTTTTAAAGTATAGTTTACCAAATGGCCTTTGGAATTATTCAAAATCCTTTAGGCCAAACTATTTTACATTTTTCTAATGGGCTTTCAAAATACTAAACCAAAGGCACTCATCATGGCTATCTTAGAAAGAGTTCCAATACAGGTATTCTCTAAATTTCAAGAACTTGCCACGCCACTTGACACCTCATGGCTCTACGAGCTATCCTGGGTCTTGAAGAAGCGCACCATATTGCTGATCAATGCACACCCGACAAATCCCCCGTCCTTGGAAGGATCATGCAGGAATCTTATCTACAAAAAGTCAGCGAGGCATTGTTATGAGAATTTTGAGCTTGCAGTGGCTTAGCAAGAACCAACACGTAAACCAACCTAAACAAAACTGAACCTACAGCTGTTAGGTTTTTTATCTACCACGAGCGGTCCGAGGCCAGTGTCGCCCAGGTCCAATGTTCGCTTGAGTTCACCATCAGGCCAGCTGTACAAATGGAGATGCCTCTCGTATAGGCCGTCCGACACCTGCTGAAGGTTAAGACCTTTGGCGAAAGCGGAAGGGGCGCCCCACGATGAGGATCATCGTGTTGTGCCGGGGTTGGTACCAGAAATCATTACCGAAGAGGGGACTGTGCCAGATTTCTCCCACCTTATGTAAAAAAATCGGCAGCAATTGAAATTCAGAGCCGCAGATAGATGACATTCATATTATAATTTTATTTAGTATGATCCCACATTTAGTTAAATTACTTACATTAGATTTCATTGAGGATCTATTATCTAAATCTAGTTGCTGATAACTATGGAGATTGTCCATACCTACTAGGATTAGTCTTGATGGAAGACTATATCTATTAGGATTAGTATGAGCATATAAATAGGTCATCTAAGCCAAACCCTTCGATTATTCTTATTATTTTGATTATATGATAGCTGGAGAACACACCATCAATATCGAGAGGGTAATTGGCTAGAAGTGCTTATTCACAATCATTCAAGCTTCGCATATCTGTTCTTGATATCATCAAAGACTGGAGGTTAGTACAAAAGTTACATGTTTCCACAATTGATCCTGATTTTAGGATCATCGTTTTCTGCAAATTTTCTACCAATTGATATTAGAGCATGTTTATATCTCTGCCTTAATGATTTTCATGGGGCCTTTTGATTGAATAAAAAAAAAAATTCGAACCAATGACTTCGGCAAAATTTGTGCGTAAGAATCATGGTGGTGGTGGTTAGGGTTTGGGTTTCGGGGAATTTTGCTTGATTTCAAGCAATTTTCGGCCATTTTCACTGAATCTTGGACCTGTGTGGTCATGCCGGTGTGGTCTCCAAAACCCATTCCTTATTTTGGTTTGAAGTGGGCTGCCGGAGGAGAACCGGATGGCAGAAGGCGTAGCCGATACGAAGAATGGCCAATCGTGCGAAGGAAAAAAAAAAAAAAAAAACCTCAAGCGTGCGGCCATGCACTCGTGCAAGCTTGAGGCGTGTGAGGGCCGTGCGTCCGCGGGTTGGCATAGGCGCATGCGACCACATGCCCACGCAGTATCAAGCGTGTGAGATGCATGTGCATGTGCAGTGATAACTTAGCCCACAGGTAGTTTTTGATGTTATGTGATACATATTTTATAACATGTTCTACACTGATAAAATATGATTTAAGTTTATTTGCCTCAAATATATGATACATAAGTTTTCTTTAATCATAACATAGTTTTACCGCCTACAATTAATTCTAGTATAATTGTTCTTGAGCTAAACTGTGACATCCCGATTTTCCAATTCTATTTTCAATAAATTGAGATGGGCATTTCGTTGGCACGCATATAGTTCCTTTTCTTGAGTCGGCCACTCATATGAAAACCAGTCTATTAGGTGAAGCCGGTAAGAGATTCTAATGCATCAGACTCGAGAATTTGACCAGGAAACAACCTTTCGACCGAACTAATCTGCAAGGGTCATTATGGCACAGTTAAAAATCGATTAGAAGCTGGAGATAGGTCGGCTCGACAAAGGCATGTGATCAGGTGTGGGTGATTCCACCAGATCACACTATTCTTGTCGGTCGACACTAGACTGACTTTTCTGTCGATTGGGTCCCTTGTGTCCGTATTTGAAACCTTGAGATTTTCACGACAACCGAGGGTCGCCAATGTGTCAAAGATGTACATTGTGGCTTGAGATTGATCAACCACGGGTCGAATGCATAAAAATTTCTAAAAGCTAACCGATAGGTCAGGACGCGCTAATATCGTGCCAGAGTGAAATTAACCATGAAATTGTGACTGAATTAAGAAATTGGAAGTCCTGGGGTGTCACATACCTTATGAGGAACATGTATTAATTTTATGGATTTTAATTGGGCTCAATTGGAAGAGAATTGATTGGAATTGAGAAATTTAAGGTACGAGATTTTATGCCCCGGCGGAAAATGAAATTGAACCTATTGGATTAAGGTTGTGGGAGATTGAAGTTAGTGGAAGATAATGTCATCGTAGGTCATGTGGGCCATTTTGTTGGATTAAAGAAAGAAAGAAAGAAAGAAAGAAAAAAAGAAAATGCCCCCTTCTCTCTCTCCTTCCTCTTTCTTCTTCTTCTTCCCCGTTGGTTTTTCCTCCTCCATTTTTTCTGCCCCTGGCTGCGTGGAAACTAGCAACCGGAGGAGCCTTGGAATGGGACCAGCTCGCCATCGCAGCTCCGCCGGAGGGGGGGTCGCCGCTCGCCATCGCGCCTGATCGCTGTCGCCGTCCGTCGCCGCGTCGCGGCACTTGCACGCCGCTTCGCCCAGCCCGTGCACCGCTCCGCCTCGCCGTCGCGCCGCCCCTCCATCCGCCCCCTTCGCCGCTCCACCTCGCCGGAGGCTCGCCGAGGCCAGCCGCCAGCTCGCCGCCGCCCTCCTCCGCCTTCCCGCACCCGGGCCGCCCCTTTTCCTCCTCCGTTCGGCCATGGACGAGCCTTGAAGTTCCAGCCCAGATCTGGAACTTTGGGGCCCGTTTTGGCTGGCTTCCCGACCCAGGTTGCTTGGCCTGCCTTGAGGAAAGTTGATCCTTGCGTCGACCCGTCGTTTTGGCGCGCTCGGCTCGCTAATCCGGTGAGTTTAGCTCACTAAATCTTGATTAGAGGGTTAATGATGCCCTAAGTGTGCTTAGCCTAAGTTAATTGTGTTTAGGTGGTTAGTTTAGTTTATTTAAGTGTGATTTGGATTAATAGTTTAGTTTATTTAAGTGTGATTTGGATTAAGAGATTTAATTAGTTTTAAGTATGTTTAGTTTAAAGTTAAGTTGGTTTATTTAATATAAGCTTTGATGTGACTTATTGGGTTTTATTTTTGATTTATTTTAATGTTTCGAAATTCTGGAAAAAGTTAATAATTTCTTATTTTCCAAAATTCATTAAAATATTATTATTTATTTCAAAAAAAACTCGAAAAATTATTTTTGACCCCAATTGCTTAGAATTTCATGCCGATCGTCGCTGTGCAATTAGAATTTGAATTTGATGAATGGATGTGGCAAATTGAGTGTTGATTATAAAAAAAAAAAAAAAAAAAAAAAAAAAACTCGAAAAATTATTTTTGACCCCGATTGTTTAGAATTTCAGGCTGATCGTCGCTGTGCAATTAGAATTTGAATTTGATGAATGGATGTGGCAAATTGAGTGTTGATTGTGATAAATAGGGTTTTTAGCCATAGAAACCCAAGTGTTGGATTTTGATGCAGAAATTTGATTGTTATGGTTTACTATTGAAATTGAAGTATGTGAATGAAATGCGGAGTGTCCGGAAGTCAATAATGATTTGTCGTGTGTTGGTTGATAAACTTGGGTCGCAGTAGTGGCTAGGCCAACTGGACCTGTTCTCTTGTGAATTACCGTCAGTGAGTGGCTAGGCCAACTGGACCTGTTCTCTTGTGAATTGTCGTCAGTGAGTGACGTGGCTCGGGTCGCAGTAGTGGCTAGGCCAATATACTTCTCTTGTGAATGCCGTCGGTGAGTGACGTGGCTCGGGTCGCGATAAAGGCTAGGCCAGCTTGGACCCATGCTCCTTCGGGAATACCGTCGACGTAGTGACGAAGTCGCGCTCCATGGGGGGCGAGCGTGCGACATGAGTGTCGGTAGATAGCTGAATGCGAGTAGGCTATGCTCTTGTGTGGTAGTGAATAATTGGAATGTATGCTTGAGTGCGATTTTGATTTATATAAAAGTGATGCCGTTCAATTATATAAATTCTTATTATTACACGAGATTGTGTGATATAAATTGTGCTAACTGCGGGAAAGGAATTAAGGCGAGTAAGTCTTAAAGTGTGAGGTGGCTAGGCCACCACAGGTGTATTTTCTTTCTAATAGGGATTTAGGGGTTGAACTTGCCGAGACGATATCTCACCCCGTTGTGGGCCAAAATTTTCAGGGGCGTAGATGGAGGAATCAACGCCTCCGGACGCGCATCCCCGGTCTGAAGTGGGAGCAAAGAGCGTGTCCGACTAGTAGTCCTAGGACTGTTCATTCTTTTGGTGGACTGATCCCTTTTTGTGAGCTGGCCCCTTTTTGGTATATATGTAAACCTTGGGAGGTTCTTTATTTATGGAAGTATGTATGTTTATGATTGTAATTATTTCCTGCTTTCCTATCTCATGAGTTTTTATCAGGGGTTAGATAACACGTTCCGCATGCGCATAATGAATTAATTAGGTCGGCGACACTACCTGGGAATGTCGCATTTGTATGACCATGGTGGGATGTTCACGTGTCTCGGGGTTCAAGGCGTGACATCCCCGTTTAAGTGGTATCAGAGCATGGTTTGTGTATGGAGTGATAAGGAGCGAGTGAGTCATGGGATAGTTGGTAGGAAAGACTTTTAATATTGCCAGTGCATGTGATTGATAGCAGCTTGCTAACTTGTTGGTGAGGTCACTCAGATTCTAATGTGGTATTGGAATTTGCAAACAGGTGTCTATAAAGAGCCTGTAGGATGAGTGACCGGGAGTGGAGAACTCCTTGGAAGAGGTCGATAGGACCTGTATCTCAGGGTAGGACGCTGACAAGAGTTGGTACCCGAGGTAGAGCGCGGGCTTAGACCAGTGCGAGTGTGAGAGTACCGCCACAAGTCGGTGCGCGAGTGTGGTAGCACCA
>CM024641.1:26236436-26401518 GCA_014182715.1 Eucalyptus cloeziana | reverse complement strand
CTCTTAGTAGGCTAATGATGCTTAGGGTTGATTAGATTTAATTAAGTGCAATTAGGTGGATAGATTAGATTAGAGTAATTAAATTAGAGACTTAACAATGCATGTTAGCTAGTAGATATTTGCTAGTATTTATTGAACGGGTCTCGGTAATTTTCAGTCTGTCTTGGCTTCCAATCAGGCAATAGGGGCCTAAATTGGATTTTAGTATTTATTTAATTAATTTTCGAATTTATTTAATTAATTAATTATTTTTCTGAAATTAGACCGGGATGGTCGACGACTAAAATTTTGTGCCGATTGCAATGGTGCTTTCTATTTATTTAATTGAGCACTGGTTTATGGAAATTGAGTGAGCTGATGAGTATGTAGAGATGTATCCCAAAATTGATCGGTATCGATGTTCAATTAGAATTTGACTGTGAGAGGTTGTGAGTAGGACCTCAAAAGCTGCCAAAGTATGGCTGTGCTAGTGGGGCCAAGTTTTGCCACCAAATTTGGAGTCGGTGGCGCTCGTTGGCCCGTAAATTGCCACCCAATAGGGGTCGCGCCTAATAAGGCCGTAATCTACCACCTATTAAAGGTTGCACCCGTTGGGCCGTAAATTGCCACCTGATAGAGGTCGCGCCCGTTGGGCCATAAATTGCCATCCGATAGGGGTCTCGCCTAATAAGGCCGTAACATGCCACCTATTAAAGGTCGCGCTCATTAGGTCGTAATTTTCCACCTAAAGATAGGTCGTGTCCTTTGGACCTTAATTTGTTGCCAAGAAATTTGGTAGACCGTGCTCGTGGAGCCGTTAGTAAGATTTGAGACTGAATAAGGGAGACAACCGGGGAATGGTCGGATTGACATGTATTCGACTAGGTCAATTGGTCGAGATATCGATCTGTGATGTGATTGTTTGGGTGCCTATTGAACTATGCTACTATGTAGGTGGAATCTGAGGCCAAGGTAAGTCCTCTGACCCATGTGTGCATAGGCAGCTCAAGTGTATTGGTTTACTAATCGAGTTTTAGGGGGTAGAACTTGCTGGGACGTTGTCTCAGTGGTTATTGTATAACCATTTCAAGCCCTAGATGGTAGCACCTCCACCTCCTCGTCATGCTATGCATTTTGGTATTCCTATGGACATCGCCGAAGAAGAATACCACTTCCCGATAGACCACCATCCAGAGGGACTAGAGTATGTGTTGATAGAGTCCAAGGTGTGGGTTGATGTGAATAGGATCGACTTGGTACCTCACAAGTATCGATCATGGCATCGTCATTACCATGATGGGTGAAGAGAAGGTCCCATCCCGAAAGGCGATGTGCCTCTGTACATTTTGGAGGCAGCATTTGGGTTAGGGACAGCAGACCCTAATGATGGGTCGGTAGTAGATGCCAAAGATCCCAAGCTCGAGGGCGACCCTAAGTCACCGGCATACTCAGTTGAGGGTGCTAATTGGAGCAAAGAGGAAGGGGAGATCGTCGAGCAGGATGAGCCATGGGAAGAGGAGCCTGAGGAGGAGGAACCGGAGGAGGATCAAGAGTTGGAAGACCCCAAAGAAGAGCCTGATGAGGAGTCAAAAGAGGATCTTAAGGATGATCCGGAGTACGACCCAGATGAGGACTGAGATCCCATCCTGTTTTGCAAACCCGAAGTTGTGGACTAATATTGATAGATCATACTTCTGTGAATAGTATTGTATGATATACTATGTGGTTTGCTATGTGTAAAAGTTTGGTTGTGGTTTTTCCAGTTGCGAAATTATGGCCCTACTTTTCTATCCTACTGTTTTATTGTCTGGGGATTTTATTAGATGCTTCCGCATGCGCATATTAAAACAAAAGGGTCGGTGATGCGTCCTGGGACATCACTATTAATCGACCAGGTGAGGGATGGGCACGTGTTCGAGGATCGAGGCGTGACGTTTGTCTTCACATACGAACACAATATTGCCATCGGATGCAACTGCCATCGTAGCTTGTTTCTCTTCTTTCTTTCGATCTCCATTTCTATTAGGAAAAAAGCCACGAAAAACCCTAAACTTTGCCCAAAGTGACACATTTACCCCAAACTTTTTTTTGTGACGTGAAAAACCCTGAACTTTGCCAACCGTGACACATTTATTCCAAACTTTTTTTTGTAACACAAAAAACCCTAAACTTTTGTTATGTGACACATTTACCCCAAAATTATAGGGCATTTTTGTCTTTTCATTTTTTAAATTTGTTTCTTCTCTGTTCCCTCCGCCGGCATCCGGTGAGGACTGCCCTCGCCGGCGTCGGGCTAGGCGGCCCTTGCCCGCGTCGGGCAAGGGTGTCCCGCCTCGCCAGATCCGGCGAGGGCCGTCTTCGCACGCCGCCGGCGAGGGCCGCCCTCGTCCGTGTCAAGCGAGGGTGTCCTTGCCCTCGCCCAACGCTGGCTAGGGCGGCCCTCACTAGACATCGACTTCCCTCCACTGGCTCCACCATGGCCAGCAGAGGGAAGAAGAAGAAAAAAAAAAGGAAAAAAAAAATAGAATAAAAAGACAAAAATGCCCTTGATGGAGTAAATGTGTTATGGTTTGAAAAATTTGGGATTTTTCACGTCACAAAAAAAGTTTGGGGTAAATGTGTCACTTTGGGCAAAATTCCGGGTTTTTCGTGGCTTTTTCTCTTTCTATTATGAGATTTATCTTTCTTTGGCAACTAACACTCTTTTTGCATAATGTTCCATCTTATCGGAATTATAACACTTCTCCTTAGTCTTGGTTTCGGCCTTCCTCTTGACTTACCCTGATTATCATTTCTCTGAAACCTTTTTAATGATGTGGGATGCCTTAAGTTCAGATTTACCTCTTTTGTTCGATGAATTTAGGATAGTGAATTTGATATTTTCTTCTATACTTAAGTTGGTTTAGGATATTTACTTGGTATATAATATATGAGTTTATCGTTTCCATTATTTTTAACTTTGATATATTTTATTTTTTATTGAAAGATACCATAGGATCGTTGATTTTTAAGGTTTGGCTAGCCTTTGGTTATATTCTTGATATTTCTTTTTTTGTTACTTTAATGAATTGTAATTTCTAGAAAAACTTCCGTGTTTATTTGTTGCTTTCTTTTATCACATCACTCATTTACCTCTTTTTCAGAAATTAAAAAAAAAAATTGAGAAATTTTTGCAATGTGTGTTTTGTGCATTATAGTTGGAGCGTTTGGTACTTACTAGTTGCGACTCAATATTTTTTGCTTTCGATGCGTCATTTATGAAGTTGAATTAGGGAAAGAGCTATTCAAAATCTTGAATCTTAAGCAAGATTAAAGGTCATAGGGACTAAGTAATTAACAGATGAGTACATTAAATGCAACTTATAAGAAAAATGCACTCCTTGCAAACCTCAAGACTAGAAAACATAGATTATATTGCACACGCGAGAAGAATACTTAAAAGTAAATAATACTTTGCGAACTATTTCTGATCCTTGCGGATGCGTCTCGCTAGGGCATCGGTTCCGCGTAGGACTCGGCTGTATATGAACCATCCTATAAAGGGGATCGCCAACACGACAAGCAGCACGCCCAAAAAAATTCCCGTTATGATATATCCTGCGTGCACATCGGTTCTTGGGAATTCGACTATAAGGCTAAAAATGTAGGCAACACAGAAACAAATCATTAACGTGTAAACCGGGATGCTGCGAGGCAATAGGGGAGCAGAGGCGTAACAGATTACAACGATGGACATCATGAAAACCAAACTGTTGAGGCCCGCGAACTCGTATAGATTCGAGCCATTTAGGATCATTTCTCCCGCTTTATGTGGCTTTTCAACCGCAATGCCTCTGGAATTGGCAGCAACGACAGTGGAAATGGCTGGAGTATTTGAAGAGTTATCCTGCCAGTATCCTCCCGGAGGACTGAGTGTGGCTTGGTAAGTCGCGGTTGAAATTAAGGTAGCCACTATAAGGATCAAGCTGCGAATGGATTCATCTTGAAAGTCAGATTGAAATATGAACTTCTCGAAGAAATTTACTCCCCTGCTTAAAAACCCCGGTAAAGAGACGTTGCTAGTAAAAAGTATTGCTAGACATCTTTCCCAGCATAACATCCTCTTAAGATATACATCGTCATAAGGAATTCTTTGGAAGATTTCCAGAGCCGTCTCATTCCGCCTGTTCTTCGTGTTTACTTTGACATACCCAATCAACAGCTTGATGATCTGGAAGATATGCAAAGCGAACAAAATGAAGTACGTATCCCTCCAATTTCAATCACTGCTTAGTGAGCTCATGCCATGTAACTTTGAGGGATCATAGCGATACAACAACCAATGTACTATGGGAAAAATACCTTATTTATCAAATGCAATCATTTCAACCCATGTAATAAAGTCTCAAATGTTTTTAAAAAGAGAGATTTGGTCATCTCACTTGAAATTATTACACGACACCTAGGAATTACCCATGTTAGTTTTAACATTGGTGAATTCACCAAAGTGCTACCCCGAATGACTATGATTTTTCATAAAAGTTTAGAACTAACTTTAGGGGGACAAACTTGGCCTAAATAGTAATATATATTAGTGATCACAACTGATTTAAAAATGTGTTATTTTTAAATCAGTTGTAAACAAGGTGATCCCTATTTCACCCCTTTGTTTTCGTTCCATTCTCCCTATATCCTCCAACCATAGCATTGCGAAGGACAATTAAAATAAACTCAAATTAGAAGCATCCCTAGCTTAAAATAGTATACCCACTAGCAATTTTTGAAATGAAACTGTGGACTTGTTTTGATAAAACTGAAAAATAAGCGACAGGACCAATATTCTTTAGTGCAGAAAATTGAAATAAAAAGTTATATGATAATAATTAGAAATACTTCACAGATGATGATTATCATATTATCAGAACTACTTTAATTGGAATCCCACACTTCCCGAACTTCATTTTGTGTACTATTTTAGTATTGAACTTTGTTCACTTTTATCATTTCTTGCTTGAGAAACCGCTTAAGTACCCGAGCAGGTCATTACTTGCAATTTGTACGATCACTCCTGATATATTTGAACCAAACCCTGTTCTTTATAGATGAAATTTATCTTTGGGCGGATGATTTATTCACTCGTTCCATCTCTATTTCGTAACAAACATATTAGAGTCAAGGAAGTAGATAAATCAATATAATGATTGTGAATGGACTCGATGAAGAGTTAACAGAATGAGAGAGAGATCAAATCAACAAATTGTTAACTTTTTTTGTATAACGCTTCGACAGATAATAATTTTTGTTCTTAATAAATATTACAATATGATAATGCACCTAACATATGGGTTTTTCACTTAGTTAATTGGTATAAGATTTAGATTGAAATCTTTGATAAATTTATTTTTTTATATAGAGATATCTGAAGTTTTTTTTTTTTTTTTGGTCGGATAGAGATATCTGAAGTTGAAAAATATGGCAATGATATATATTAGAGATCATAACTAATTTAAAAATGTGTTAGATTTTTTCTTATGGAAGCTTCGATAAGATCTAACTATCACAACATTCACCCATAATATGCCATATCCCTTGATCAATCATTTTTCTTTTCAGTCGTTTCCTTGTGTTTTCGGTGGATCACTCCAAGCAAGCAAATTTATGGACACTTCTACAGTTTACAACACCATACTGTACAACTTCACATGTCAATCGCCCGATAAACATTTATCAACAAATTTTAACCATTGAATGATAATACTATATGATATACCGTTGCCCAAAATGTTGTTCAAATCTTCTCTCTCTAAATGTTACTAAATCCATGTACTTTCAACCCTTGGTGTTTCATTATCATAACATTTGGTCTTGGATTAGATAATGTCATATTCAAGGATCAAACAATAAAAGCAAGAACAACTGCAAAATTGATGGACCATACCTCAAGTTGCTCATTATACAAAGCAATATGTAAGACGGTGTTATCATCTTTGTCTTTCTGATCCAAGATGTCTATCAGATTAAGTTGCTTAAGCCATCCAAACAAGACCTTGAATGCTTCGAGGTTGTGGTTCTTAACGGCAACATGAACCGCAGTCTCACATTGGTTCGTCAAGTCTTTGATGGATGATTTGCAGTAGCAAAGGAATTCAGCTAGGAGGTCCAGCTCAGTGTCTCCTTCTTTCTCGGCGACGTAATGCAAAGGGGTGATCCCGCCTCGTCCTCGGACTCGGATCAACTCAGGATCATGGGTCATCAGAGCCCTCACAATTTGGTATTGCTGACATTGCAAAGCCAAGTGCATGGGACTATAACCCTCCGGATTCAGCTTCCGAGCAAACGAAGGCCTCAAGATGACGATCTCCATGGCCACCTCGAATGATCCGGCTTCTACGGCACTATGTAGTGGAGTATTTGGGAAGGGGTGCTTAGATATGCGATCTAAGAGCTCTCGCTCCTCCACAATTAAGTTATGTAGCTCAACAACATCATCATTTGCTATTGCTTGTTGAAGCCGAGACTGCCGAGACTCCCTCTCCTTTTGTTCTCCTTTAGCCAGACTCTTTCTCATCGTGTTACTAGGGAAATGTAGGAGAAGAGGGGCTTTGCTTGTCGAAGATGGATGGAAGTAGGAGTAGCAAACCTGCCCATAAATAGAGCCAGAGTCAATGAAAATTTAATTAGGGCAGTCATTGTTTTGATTGATCAATGAAAATTTAATTAGGCGAGTCGTTGTTTATGTTTAAGATCTATCCCACTGTTGGTTGGGCGGTCTTTGTTACCCATTACTTGAAGTTGTGGTGAGTAGTAGCTGAGGCTGTCTTGATAAATCACAACTACACCCACCCTGGTACGCAGTCACGATGACTACTTAAACCGTGTGGAGTAAAAAACAAATTGTAATGTTTGAATCCCACTAACAGAGAACTCGGCATCTGATTGGGGCTTTTCAAAAATTCGAGTCCTCAAGTGGCCAAAACAAAACCTTTCAGTTCTTCAATTGACCAACTGCTCAAACCTCAAGTCCTGTTTCTACACTCGTCTCTATTACTTGTTCCTCTTATTGTAATTGGCTATCAAGTTTTCTATAATCATCTATCAGACAACTGCTATAATAGTTCTCTTGCTTTTAATCTCAATTTTTTTTTTTTACCCAAAACTCTCAGGATTGCTCTCGTGAATTATAACTACATATTGCAAAACCGTAATACAAATTAGTTTACATAGCTACTAGCTTGTTTTGGGGAAGGGTTATCTATTTAATCTTAAATATCTCATATCCTATGACCATTAAAACTCGACCTTTAGTCATAAAAGTGCCATGATTGGAAGACGACGGCGAATGGATGAGCTGTGAAAGAACCTCGTGAACTCTTTCATTATGATGGCGGTTCGGGTACACTAAAGAGCCGCTATTATGTTCTGGAAGTCGACGCATTTTGGTAGCAGAGGAAACGTCAACTAAAGGCTCTATATTAACAGAGCTGAAATAAATCAAAATAAATTATTCAAGTAACATAAACTAAATTCGCCATTCTTTAGACAATAAAAAAAAGTAAATTTACCATTCACAAAATTAATGTAAAGAACAAAAACGAAATAAATATAGCATGATATACCGAGCCCGTCATTCGATAGATGAAACAATGCTAGCGTCCACTTTGAGATTTTTCTTTTTCTTTTTTTTTTGTTAGTCACTAATCATCATAATATGGTACAGAGTTACAGATTTTATGTATATAAAAATAGATGATTTCATTCTCATTACGATAATAGAAATCCGACGGGAGCTATCTTGATATCGTTACCCCCATAAGGATCACATACTTTTTTCTTCGTGAATAACTCTGGCCTCGTATAATGAGGGGGGACATAAGGTATATAAATCTACAAATGCAAATGCTCTATGTCATGGCAAGGGTAAGACACTTGTATTCACATGTGAGAAGTCCAAGACAAACTTAATCTAATGTTTGGGAGAACAAAAGAGAAAACAGAAGGATGGTATGAAAACAAGCGGGGTGAATATGAAGGAGTTGAAGGTGGAGGTAAAGAGAATGGAGGCAAATTATTTGCTTTGCTATAAAGCATGTGAGATTTTTCTTTCGGATAGCACGTCGGTTTTGTTGATTGTGACATGGACTCTTTTGGCAGGACTTCGCTCGGCTCGTGATAATCCTACCTAATTATATGAGCCCAACGACTTACTCATTAATTCAGTTAAGGAACGTCCACGTGTTAGGCACCGACCTCATTAACGATCACGCTGCCTTATGACAAAGACTAAATTAATCAATCACTTGTTGGTCCATCAATTCATAAATTGAAGGCAACTACCTCTGCCTTGTCTTTTCTGTTATAATATTGTGGGGTAAAATGTAGACCAAGCGCACGTAAAAAGTAAATAGTACTGTTAGATGAAAGTACTGGGCATTGATTACCTAAGTAAATTGTAAATAAAACTTGGCTTTGTATTAAAGGACAGGGCGAGCCAATCACCCAAGGAAGCAATCTCTCACCGGAAAGAGAAAGAAAAGAAACCCTAGAATCCATTCATAAGGCATGGCAGGTAATAAGGATTACATCAGCATGTTGCCCAATTGCCTAATCCACGACATCTTCTCCTTCTTGCCCACGAGGGACGCCGTCAAAACTTGTGTTTTGTCGAAAATGTTGCATTCTGTTTGGACCACTGTCTCAAATCTCAAGTTCTTCATCTCTTCTTATGATAATACATTTGTGGATAGGGTTTTGACGCTATATGGGCGGAGTACGGTGAAAAAGTTCTACCTAACATCAGGTCAAAGCACTTTTGCCCCTCTAAGATTGATTCATGGATTTGCTATGAGATTGGTCATCATGTGGAAGAACTTTTTCTCAACTCGAATAGGTGGGTCGAGGGAATTCCATGGGATGGTCCCATGCAATCAATGTGAATTGCTTATTTTATCATCATAAATGTTAAGTTTTGACTTTCAAATTAGACATAAGGCTATTTTAGACCATGCACTTTTGTTTTAGAGATTTTTGAAGGGAGACTATAAAAGAAATGTGTTTAATAACACATATCAAACCCTAGCCTCCATATCATTTGTTGTTTTGTTTTCTCTACCTTGTTGTTGGATCTTTTAGATCTTGTGACTCACCAAATGGTTTTAGAGCTTTTGGATTATACTCTTGTACTCTTGATTGAAGATAGTACACCCCCCCCACTCTCTCTCTGCGGTTTTTCCCATTTAGGGGTTTTCACATTAATTTTGTGTCTCATGTGATTTCAATTTTCCTTTCATCATTAGCTACTTGTATTTCAATTGGTGTATTTTTTGGCAATTTTCCGAAACAAATTGGTAGGCCAAAACAATTTTGGGATATGAAGGATCAAGATGAAAGTATTATTAGGTCGGGAAGGTTTAGTTAAAGCCTTGGACATGAATTATCCTGATGATATAACTATGGCTAAGATCGAGGAGATGGAAGAGAAGGTGCATGGCACCATCCAAGAATATCTAGATGAATTTAATAAGATCTTTATGGATATGAAAAATCTAGATTTGAAGTTAGATGATGAAAATCAAACTCTAATGGTGTTATGCTTACTACCGAGCTCATATGAAAATTTTGTGAATTCTATGTTATATGGAAGAGAATCCATAACTCTTGAGGATGTGAAGATATTGTTGAATTCCGCTACAAAATTGAATGCGAGTAGTGATGATGATAATATTGATGGCTTAGTTGTTAGGGGAAGGTCGAATCATCGTGATAGACGCAGTAATAATAAAAGGGTGTTTGAAGTCTAGATCAGGCAAAGATAAAAGTAAGTTGCAATGTTACTATTGTCACAAATTGGGACACTACAAATGTGAGTGTCCAATGCTCAAAGCTAAGGGGAAGAAGTCGATGGAGAGTTCTAAATTGGCTAGTCTGGTGAAAAATAATGAATTAGCTAGTGAAGACAAAGTTCGTATTGTTTTGTCTTAAGATTGTCATGTCGATGACAAATGGATTTTAGATTCAGCATGTCCATACCATATGTGTTCGCATAGAAATTGGTTCCACATATATAAAAAAGTCAATAGTGGCTCAGTTTTGATGGGCAACAATACAGTTCACGAGATTGTGGATATTAATACGGTGCAAATTAAATGTCTTGACAATATTGTGGTTTTGATTTGATGCTCGTTGTCACGCCCCAAACCTCGAGCGCATGCACATCCCTCGGTGGTCAACCAGATTGCAACGTTCTCAAGACGCGTCGCCGACCTAAACGAATCATGCACAAGCGAAAGCGAAATAAACAATCCCCAGACAACACAAATATGGAATAGAAAAGCAAGACAACAAATTTTATAAAAACACACTTTCATAAACAAATTGGTTTATATACAATACTAGTATATAAACAAAAGCCTAACTCCAAAAAGAAGAGTCACTAAGCCATCTAGGCACTAGACTTCGCATCCATAGGCTTAGGGGGCTCCGGGTCTATCACAATACCATCAGGAGTGTTGAGATCCATCGAGTAAGCTGCTTCCCACTACCTGGTCCCAACGATAGGCTCGTCGAAACCCAAAAGGGGACCCTCCCGATCCCCTTGAGGGAAGCCGATGTACCACACTATGAATCTATGAGGTACCAACTAAGGTAAACCCTCATTAACCTAAACTGTGGTCTCAACCAACTCCCGGCTCAAGGTGGTCCTAAGAATAGGGAAGTAGGTGAACTCAAACCCCATCGTCTGCGGGACCCCGTAACGCACATGACATGCCTCCATCTACAGACCTGTAAAGAAGGAAACCCACGACGGGGTGAGACGATGTCTCAGCGAGTTCACGCCCTAAACCCTGATTAGGAAGGTAATACGCCTAGAGGCAGTCTAACCACACATCACAGAAAACTCACCTTCTTGCACTTCAATACAGTTCATATAACCAATGCATATAATAAATGCACATATCAATTGGAACATCTCACTCGTATCTCAAACAATTATAGGGGTCTCGATTATAAGGCCAAATTGTTATGACACATCACATTCCGTGCCACACAATTTTGTTCCATAATTAGGCGCGTTTATCTCAATCATTCATGCATTCCAATTGATTATTGCCCACACAGGCACGGCCTACCTGACGCACATCGGTCTTCCGGCGTAACCGATGTGACATCCTGGAATTTCAATTCTGTTTTCAAATAAATAAATTGGGCCTTTCATCGACGTGCCTATAGTGATGTTCTCAGAGCTGATCACTCATGAGATAACTAGACTATCTAGGGAAGTCATTTGTCACGCCCCGATCCTCAAGCACGTGCCCATCTCTCGGTGGTCGATTAAAATTTGCGACTTTCCAAGACGAGTCGCCGACCCTTTCATTTTATTGCACATGCGGAAGCGAATAACAAATCCCCTGACATTAATCATCTCAGGATAGAAAAGCAAAACAACATATTCTCAAACAAAACATGCTTTTAAATACACACTGAGTCAAGTACAAAAGTCTACAACCACAAGACTTCAAAAGATCGACTCTCAAAAAAAAAACCATTCTATCTGACCTACACTTCAGATCACCTCAGCTCAGCTCTAGATCTTCCACCCTATGGTCCTGAAAAGTTAAGCCCATGACGGGGTGAGATATAAATCTCAGCGAGTTCACACTCTAAACCCCGATTAGGAGGGTAATACGCCTAGAGTGTCCTAACCACACAATCATACAACCACAGGGACTTACCTCGTCTCAGATCCTCCCTGCAGGTCAGTACAGTTCATCACAATCATGTGCATATAGCAAATTCACACATCAATTGGAATATCTAAATCAATCATTGCTCTCACACAAGCAAGAATTACTGACACATATCGGTCCATCAATTTCATTCAACATGCGTTCCAATTAATTATTACTACCCGCACAGGCAGTTTTACCTGACACACGCCAATCCTCTATCCATCGACACAAACCGGGGACGATAATATTCACCGACACACACCGGGGATAGGTAATATCCACCAACATACGTCGAAGACTGGTTCTCTTAACCAGCACACAATCATTCGATTCCGGCCAAGGACATTGTGTTTTGCACTCACATGCCTCAATTAAGATAACAACCTTGGCATGTTTTCTTCTTATTAAAAACATCCGATGAAAATATTGTGTGTGGGTACACGATCGATTGAACCCAAAAAAATTGATATCCTTCTTTTAAAATTCCACTATTTTATGAATATAAAACCATTTTCGGTGTTAAAACCCGACACCCGGGATTTTCTGAATAAATATTGAGAATTCACAATTTTTGGAATAAATGACCAAAATTCCAATCAGCACTCAGTTTGCACAAATTAACACTCAATTGCAGAAATTAACCACACCATTGCAATCAGCACGAAATTCCGATCACCGACTATCCCAATCTAATTTTCGGAAAAATATTAATAATTAAATAATTACCGAAATTAATTAAATAAATCAATTTAAATACCAAAAATACAAACTTAGGCTGTAATTACTAAATTAACCGCCTAAATGGGCCGGGAAAATTCCCGAACCTATCTAGATAAATAGCACATCCTATCTAGGCCTTAATTACTCTAATCTAACCACCTAACATGCATAATTGAATAATTAAATCACTAATCTAATCTAACTAACCACTTAATCCATAATTAACTTAAACTAATCACCCCATAAATGTCATTAGCCTACTAAGTAGAGTTTAGTGCATAAACTCATCGGTTTAATGTGAAAATCGGTTCACTGCGATGGTGGCGCGACAGCGGCCGAAACTCGGGCTTGCGACAGCGCCAACTGGGACTTGGACTGGGCAGAAAATGGCCTAAAAAATCTCAGCCCAAGCTGAGATTTGCTCTTGAATTGAGCTGGATCGAAGGCTGAAGATGGGCTAGGCTTGCGGGCTACTGGGCTCCAAATGGCCGTTGGACTTGTGCCGAACGAAAAGGAGCTGCTGGGTTGAATTCACAGAGATGCTGGGCTCGTAGGAAGTTTGGCTCGGCAAGACAAAGCCACTTGAAGCTGGGCTGGGCCGTGAAGATGCGGGCTAAATGGGCGTGAGAAGAGGCCGTGGAGCTGCTTCGGTGGAGGGAACTGCACGAAGATGGAAGGGAAGGGAAGTGAACGCGTAACAGGGGGAGTTGCTTTGGTCGATGCCGTTGGAGGTTGACCGAACGTGTGGTAGAGATGGGTGGACGTTGTAAGCGTGGTAGAGTGGCAATAGTCAACAAAGGAGAGGAAATTCGCTGGTGTTGACCCGTGTGCTGGCGTGTGGCAGCGAGCTAAAGATCGGTGGAGACGGCACCGCGAAAATGGGGCAGCAGGCATGAGGGGCTTGTGGAGTCAACGTCTGCAATTGCCTGGGGGAAAGTTTACTCAAATGTGGCAGCTTTGGTGGGGTTTTTGGGGGCGGTCCAAGGGAGACATGAATAGGAGGGGGACATATGATGGTGGTGGAGTAGGCGGCAAAGGAAAACTGACGAAGGAGAGAGAGACGCTGCGGTGATGATTCGGGGCAATTGTAGAGAATTCTTTCGATGGAGAGCTACAAGCGGTCTTCGAACTTCAAGGGAAATGAAAGCATATGCTGGCAGAGAGAGAGAGCAACGTGGAGAGGGTTGATCCAAGGGAAATGAAAGTGAGGCAGCAAAGGAGATCAGGCAGCTGAGGCTTGCGAAGGAAGATTGGGGGGAAACGGATGAGGAAGAGCCGAAAAGTCAAATTAAAATATCTAACCATTAAAGCCTTGTCCCCCTAATACTTTCTTGAAATTTAATCCCCCAAATAATCAATTTGATACCAAATGTTGCACCCCCCAATGCCTAGCTCCGAATTTACTCAATTTGGACTTCAATTTCATCCCCAATCTCTCAATTTTGAGGCCAATTTTGATGAAGAAGAAGTCCACACAATTTCTACAAGTTCCCATCACCAAATAGCTCGGTTTGGAAGCCAAAATTCCCTTCAATTTAGCCCATCCGAATTTCCATTCTTTTCCGAATCGTCCGAATTGATTTTCCGTAAAAATCCCAAACTCGACGGAATTTCTCCTAAAGACATGCTCGAACATTCGAATTCCGAAGTCGAATTCAATTTCGTGGTTAAAATCGACCAAACGTGATTTTAATCCATTCCGACCTACCAGGTAGCTTTCAGGGATTTTTCCCGGTTATATCCTTGACGGCTTCACCCAATAGATTGGTTAACTTGTGAGTGATCAGCTCGAGAAAAAGGACTATAGGCACGCCGACAAAAAGCTATTTCGTTTTATCGAGACGGGTTAAAAATTCAGGATGTCACAACTCTTCCCCTCTTATAAAAATTTCGTCATCGAAATTTAGACCATTACAATTCTTCTTCAAAATGGTGGGGTATTATCGTCTCATCGAATCTTCACTTTCCCATGTAGTTCATTTTGTCCCATGGTGTTGTCAGACTACTTTGACCAAGGGGATCGCCTTGGTGTGCAGGGTCTTCTTTTTTCAATCCACAATCTGAACTGTGCTTCCCACGTACGACACTCTGTCGTCCATGTCGAATTCTTCGAAATACAGCACATGGGTCAAGTTAGGCTCATATGTCCCCAACACCGACATGTGAAAGACGTCATGCACTTGCACTAATCCTCGACGGCAATGCAAGACGATACGCTAGGATCCCGATTCTCTCTAGAATCTCAAAGGGACCTACGTACCTCGGACTCAGCTTTCCCTTTTTGCCAAAGTGTGAAGTACCCCTCATTGGTGACACCTTCAGAAAGGCGTGCTCACCAACTTGGAATTCCAATGACCTTCGACACTTATCAACGTAACTTTTCTGGCGACTCTTAGCGGCCTTTAATCTGTCCCTGATAATGGCAATTGTATCCATTGATTGTTGGACTAACTCTAGGCCTGTGATCTTTCGTTCTTCGACCTCATCCCAACACACCGGCATTCTACATGTTCTGCCATATAATGCTTCAAAGGGAGCCATCTAAATGCTCTGCTGGTAGCAATTGTTGTAAGCGAACTTGACAAGGTGAAGCTATTCCTCCCAGCTTCCCTTAAATCCAACACGCAAGCTCGTAGTATGTCTTCGAGGGTTTGAATCGTCCTCTCAGACTGGCCATCCATTTGAGGATGATAGGTCGTAAAGTACTGCAGCTTCGTTCCAAAGGCAACTTGCAGACTCTTCCAAAATGCAGTTATAAATCTCGGGTCTCGATCTGATGTAATCGTCACCAGCACTCCATGCAGACGAACAATCTGACACACATACAACTCTGCATGCCCATCCAAATCAAGGTCCTTTCATACTGTGATGAAGTGAGCCAACTTCGTCAGTCTGTCAACCACTACCCAAATGGAATCATTACCTCTTTGATTCCTTGGTAAGCCCGTCACAAAGTCCATTGTGATGTGTTCCCATTTCCACTCGAGAATCTCGAGAAGTTGCAAAAGTCCTCCTGGCTTACAATGATGTGCCTTTATTTGCTGACACGTCAAACATTTTGCGACATGCTTGGCGATATCCGCCTTCATACTGGATGAATGCTGTAACTACTATGATGAGCTTCTGATAAGATCTCTTCCTTAAGCTCTGCATCGTCAGGTACACACAATCGTCCTCGGAACCTTAGTATTCTGTCTTCAGAAATCTGAAAATCAACCTTCCTTTTTTGGGCATCCTCTTGCAGGATCTTCTGAATCTCTGGATCTGTTAGCTGAAGCGTCTTGACTCTGATTTTTACATCCAGCTCAATTCTAAAGGTGGCCATAAGATTTAAAAGGTGGCCTACCTCAAACTTGAAAACCGAATCTCGAGCCTTCTCAAGTAAAGTCCCTTCTTTGACCACCATCTGTGCAACTGAGGACTTCTGACTCAACGCATTTGCGACCTTGTTCACCTTCCCCGGGTGATATAGAATATCACAATCATAATCCTTCAGGAGTTCCATCCAGCGACGCTGTCTCATATTCAACTCTTTCTGAGAGAATAGATACTTGAGACTTTGATGGTTAGTGAAGATCTGGAATCTTTCTCCACACAATAATATCTCCAAATCTTCAGAGCGAAAATGATTGCTGCGAGTTCTGAGTCATGTGTCGAGTAATTCAATTCATGAGGTCTCAACTGATGGGACGCATATGCAACAACCTTACCATGTTGCATCAACACGCAACCCAATCCTCTGAACGACGCATCACTATAGATCTCATATTCTCCAGGACCAGATGAAATGGTTAGCACAAATGCGATAGTCAGCTTCTGTTTAAGCTCTTGGAAACTACGCTCGCACTTGTCTGTCTATGCAAATTTCTCTTCCTTCTTCAATCGTCGAGTCAACGGCGAAGCTAATGCTGAGAATCCTTCCACAAACCTTCTGTAGTACCTTGTCAATCCCAAGAAACTTCTGATTCTCTGTCACAGTAGTCAGTCTTAGCCAGTTGATAACTGCTTCAATCTTGGATGGGTCCATGGAGATTCCTTCACCTGAAATCACGTGACCTAGAAAAGCAACACGAGTCAACCAAAACTCACACTTGCTGAACTTAGCGTACAGTTCATGATTCCTCAAAGTCTAGAGCACTATCCTTAACTGTCTTTCGTGCTCCTCCACTGTCGCATCCACGACAGTCGCCAGGTAACATTGACAACCTTTGTCTAACAAACGGGTTGCCTCATGTGACAAGATTAAAGGGATCGAGGGTCCTCCTCGATCTCCAATAAATTCGAAATTTTCAGCCGTCAACGGGTCAAACTGTATCACGTTGCGACAACAATTCATTACAAGAAAAACTTCTCGAGCCAAACACTTTTTATTTTATATATGACATCAAAGTTCTACATAAGCAAAATATTCAAGTACAACCCTAGCCAGTGATTCTCCTTTATATGATTTCATTACAATAACTGAGGTTCTATAAACTTAACCAAAATTCTACTACGCCACTCTGATAAAATTGTTCTGGGAACACTGCCCTTCCTGTCCAGTGCACGACTCGATTCATCTCTGAGCTGGCGGCCTATTCAATCCACCATGCGATGCATTTTGCTGCACAATTCCTCGGTTCTAACCCATCAGTGGCGATGGCGATAACTGTTGCAGTCCCATCGGTCTTCGGGGACAATTCCTAGCTATGTGACCCTGCTGGCCACATCCATAACACGTACCCATCTCAAAATGGCATAGGGTCGATCTGTGTCATTTTCCGCAGAAGTGACACACGCCATTCTGTCTTGGCTCTGACTTTCCGATCCCACCCTTCCTGTTGAGCGGAATAGGATACATTCTTCCAAACATAGATCTCTTCCCAAACCTATTCCCATCTTTGTTCAAACCAAACCGCAATCCAGATGCAGCGGCTTTGTTCGTTCTGGTCTCTCTCTATCAGCTGGGCCCGTTCATAAAGGTCATTATAGTTCTTCATATTCAATGGCACTAGCGGGCTTCTCACTTCCGGTCTAAGCCCATCTTTAAACCTTCTAGCTCGGTTTACCGAATTCTCGACTAGTTCAGGGGCGTACTGCGATAGTTCAGCGAACTTCACTTCATATTGATCTACAATCATTGTACCTTGGCGAAGGCGCTAAAATTCCGCCATCTTCAGTTCTCTGGCATAGTCGGAGAAGTATTTTTCGTTGAAGACTTCAACAAAGGCGTTCCACTTCGGGACCACACCTTCCAGGAACACTATCCCGCTAGTGGCTCTCCACCAAGTGCTTGCAATTCCCTACAGCTGATAGACTGCAAGGACGACCTTCTCTATCTCAGTGCACATCAGCAGTGCAAAGGCCTTTTCCAATTCCTAGATCCAAAGGGTTGCAACCTCGAGATCTCCTACGCTAGTGAACTTCGGCAGTTTCAACTTTAAAAACTATTCCACGAGCTTGTGCATCGACCTCACTCTCTCAGCAACCACGTTCCCAGGTGGAACCTCGGCAAGGCGACGGCAGCTACTGTAGCAGCAACAGCAGCATTGGCTACGGCAGTAGCGGCAGCGGTAATGGCGGCGGCTTGATTCTAGGCCTACAGCCTCATTAGATCTCTCATCGCTTCTAGCACCTGCATGATCTCGATAGTTTCCAGATCACCAAGTGCTACTACACCAGCATCGACTAGAGGCGGTGTTACTCCACTTGTACTAGCCTCAGCTTGTGCTCTACTATGATCGCCTCGGGTACCGACTCTTGCCGGTGTCCTACCCCGAGTCACAAGGCCTACCGCCCTCTTCCTAAGAGTCCTCTGCTCCTAGTCACTCATCTTGCAGATTCTTTACAGAAACCTGCTTTCCAATTCCACACAGAATTAAAAACTGAGTGATCCTCACAAACAAACTACCAAACAGCTATCACTTACATGCATCAGCATAGTTAAAAGGTATTTCCTACTAACTATCCCAATAACCCATCGCACCTTATCACTCTAAACACAAACCTAAAATCTGATACCACTCGAACGGGGATGTCATGCCCCACTCCTCAAGCGTGTGTCCATCCCTAAGTGGTCGATTAAAATTTGCGACTTTCCAAGTCGAGTCGCCGACCCTTTCATTTTATTGCACATGCGGAAGCAAATAAAAAATCCCCTGACAATAACCATCTCGGGATAGAAAAGCAGGAGAACATATTCTCAAACAAAACATGCTTTTAAATACACATTGAGTCAAGTACAAAAGTCTACAACCACAAGACTTCAAAAGATCGACTCTCAAAAGAAACTATTCTATATGATCTACACTTCATATCACCTCGACTTGGCTCCAAATCTTCCACCCTACGGTCTTGAAAAGTTAAGCCCACAACGGGGTGAGATATAAATCTCAGCGATTTCACGCTCTAAACCCCCATTAAGAGGGTAATATGCCTAGAGCATCCTAATCACACAATCATACAACCACAAGAACTTACCTCGTCTCAAATCCTCCCTGCAGGTCAATACAGTTCATCACAACCATGTGCATATAGCAAATTCACACGTCAATTGGAATATCTAAATCAATCACTACTCTCACACAAGCAAGAATTACCGACACATATTAGTCCATCAATTTCATTCAACATGTGTTCCAATTAATTATTACTACCCGCATAGGCAATTTCTCCCGACACATGCCGGTCCTCTATCCATTGACACACACTAGGGATAGGTGACATCCACCGACACACATCGGGGAAGGTAATATCCACCGACACACCGGGGATAGGTAATATCCACCGACACACGCCGGGGAGGGTTCTCTTAACCAGCACATGATCATTCGATTCCGGCCAAGGACATTGTGTTTCACACTCACATGCCTCAATTAATATAACGACCTTGGCCTATTTTCTTCTTATTAAAAACATCCTGTGAAAATATCGTGTGTGGGTACACGGTCAGATTGAACCCATAAAATTGATATCCTCCTTTTTAAAATTTCACTGTTTTATATATTATATAAAATCATTTACAGTGTTAAAACCCAACACCCGTGATTTTCTGAATAAATATTGGGAATTCATAATTTTTGGAATAAATGACCAAAATTCCAATCGGTACTCAATTTGTACAAATTAACACTCAATTGCAGAAATTAACCACACAATTGCAATCAGCACGAAATTCTGGTCATCGGCTATCCTAGTCTAATTTCCGGCAAGTAATTAATAATGAAATAATTACCAAAATTAATTAAATAAATCAATTTAAATACCAAAAATACAAACTTAGGTCGTAATTGCTAAATTAACCTCCTAAACAGGCTAGGAAAATTCCCAAACCTGTCTAGATAAATAGAACATCCTATTTAGGCCTTAATTACTCTAATCTAACAAACTAACATGCATAATTGAATAATTAAATCACTAATCTAATCTAACTAACCACCTAATCCATAATTAACTCAAACTAATCACCCCCTAAACTTCATCAGCCTACTAAGTAGAGTTTAGTGCATAAACTCACCGGTTTAATGTGAAAACCGGTTCACCGTGACGGTAGCACGACAACGGCCGAAACTCGGGCTTGTGGCAGCCCCAACGGGGACTTGGACCAGGCCGAAAACGACCTAACAAATCTTAGCCCAAGCTAAGATTTGCTCTTGAATTAAGCTGGATCAAAGGTTGAAGATGGGCTAGGCTTACAAGCTGCGAGGCTCCAAATGGCCGCTGGACTTGGGCCGAACAAAAAGGAGTTGCTGTGCTGAATTCGCTAAGATGTTGGGCTCGCAGGAAGTTTGGCTTGGCAAGACAAAGCCACGTGAAGCTAGGCTGGGCTGTGAAGATGCGGGCTGAATGGGCATGAGAAGAGGCCGTGGAGCTGCTTCGATGGAGGGAACTACACGAAGATGGAAGGGAAGCGAATGCATGACAGGGGGATCCCAAAGGGGGGAGTTACTTCATTGATGCCTCCGAAGGTTGACCGAACGTGTGGCAGAGATGGGTGGACGTTGCAGGCGTGGCAACTTGGCAAGGAGTCAACGAAGGAGAGGAAATTCGCTGGTGTTGACCTGTGTGCTGGCGTGTGGTAGCAAGCTGAAGATCGGTGGAGACGACATCACGAAAATGGAGCAGCGGGCGTGAAGGGCTTACGGAGTCAACGTCTGCAATTGGCTGGGGGAAAATTCACTCAAACGTGATAGCTTCAGTGGGGTTTTGGGGGCAGTCCAAGGGAGACACGAATAGGAGGGGGGACATGTGATGGTGGTGGAGTAGGCGGCAAAGGAAAACTGACGAAGGAGAGAGAGACGCTGCGGTGATGATTCGGGGCAACTGTAGAGAATTCTTTCAGTGCAGAGTTGCAAGTGGTCTTCGAACTTCAAGGGAAATGAAAGCAGATGCTGGCGGAGAGAGAGAGCGATGTGGAGAGGGCTAATCCCCAAATAAACATTTTGATACCAAATGTTGCACCCCATGCCTAGCTCTGAATTTACTCAATTTGGACTTCAATTTCATCCCCAATCTCTCCAATTTGAGGTCCAATTTTGATGAAGAAGAAGTCCACACAATTTCTATAAATTCCCATCACCAAATAGCTCGATTTGGAAGCTAAAATTCCCTTCAATTTGGCCCATCCAAATTTCCGTTTTTTTTCAAATCGTCTGAATTGATTTTCCGTAAAAATCCTAAACTCAACAGAATTTCTCCGAAAAACAAGACAACATCCTATAAATGAATCGTTACACACTCGAACGTCCGAATTTCGAAACCGAATTCAATTTCATGGTTAAAATCGACCGAGCGTGATTTTAGTCAAATCCAACCTACAGGGTAACTTTTAGGGATTTTACTGCGGTTATATCCCTTAACGGCTTCATCCAATAGATTGGTTAACTCATGAGTGATCAGTTCAAAGAAAAGGGACCATAGGCGCACCGACGAAAAGCCCATTTCGTTTTATTGGGACGGGTCGGAAATTCAAGATGTCACATTATTAAGAAATTTTAATGCAATAGACTTAGGAATTCGACCAAGAATCGATTACTCGACCGTGCTCATCGGCAGAGATCATTACGGCATAGTTATTCAATTTGAGATAAGGGATAGGTCGATTCGGCAAAGATCTGTGGCTAAACGTGGGTGATTCCACCAAATTACAAAATTTTCGTCAACCATTACTATACTGATTTTTCTATAATTTTGGTACCCTATGTTCGTATTTGAAACCTCGATATTTTCACGACCACTGAGAGTCGCCAATGTGTCAAAAAGGTTCATTGTGGCTCGAAGAAAATCGACCACAGGTCATTTACACTAAAAATTTCTAAAAGTTACCCGGTAGCCTAGGTTATGCTAAAATCGCGCCAGATTGAAATTAACCGCTAATTTGAATCTGATTTCAGAAATTGAAAGTTCTGTCATGTCACAAGTCATTTTAGGAACGTCAACTCATCCTCCAAAGATTTTTCTGCAAACCGAGATTTTTGGCAAAAAGTCGATGCGGGGCTGTTGTCAATCGGAAAATTCAAAGGACCGTCTTTGATCGCGCAATTGGGATGCGAGTTGGTTCTATTGGCGAGGAAAAATACCAATTTGATCGCGAGTATGATGGTGGAATTTTTTAGGGTCGAATTGAGTCGATTCAAGAAGGAATTGAAGTGGATTTAAGGGAAATCACACCAAAATTCGTAGCCCCCCCTTGCCTCAACCTTTGGACCACTTCCAAGGCTTCTAGAGGAAGCTAATGGTCTGGAAAATTGTTGAGGGAGACAGCAAGCATTGGTGGGACCAATTCAAGGAGACAAGAGGATAGAAGAAGACTAAAGGTGGCCCCCTCAAGCCAAAGCTGTCCCTCTTCTCCTCCCTACCGTCGACCCTCCATCTCCAGCCAGCTGAAGTCTTCAAAAATCCCAGAAAACCGAGCAAAGCAGACCCTTCCTCCATCGAGCAGTCGCGCCTGCACGCCCGCAAGCCGCTGGTCGCCCGTCTCGCCCAACTAATCGTCCAATGCGTCCCTGGCCGTCATTTGCCCCTGCTCGCTCGTCCAGCAAGTCACCAGGCCGTTGTCCATCGTCATTCAGCTCGCCGGAGCCGCGGTTCGCCCCCGCCAAGCACCACTGCAGCCTTCACCAGTCTTCCCTGCCCGTTTCGACCCTAAGCAGCCACCGTCTAGCCATCTTCGGCCCTACCACAGAATTGAAGCCCCTAGGTCTTCCTTGTACTGTTTGGCCTGCTTTGGTGCCCTTCCAGACCTCGAAAGGTGCACCCTCTTTGGAGTTTATGGACCGCTTCCGCGTCCTCGTCAAAGTGAACTTGTCGGATTGTTAATCCAGTGAGTTTACTCACTAATATCTGCTTAGGGAGTTAATTATGCTTAAGGGTTGATTAGTTTAAGTTAAGCATGGATTAGGTGGTTAGTTAGAATAGATTAGCAATTTAATTAATCATTATTGCATGTTAGGTGGTTAAAGTAGTGTAATTAGCAACTAGATAAGCTCTAGTATTTATCTAGATAGGTTTAGAAATTTTCTGGGCCCGTCTCGGCTTTTAATTAGGCTTTTCCAACCTAAATGTGCATTTTTGCTATTTATTAGTATTTATTAATTAATTTTGGTAATTATTTAATTAATTAATTATTTTCCGAAAATTAGACCGAGATAGTCGGTGACCGGAATTTCATGCCAATTGCAATGGTGTGATTGGTTTATTTAATTGAGTGCCGGTTTGTGCAATTTGAGTGTGAATTGCAATTTTGGGGTATTTATCCCAAAATTTATTAATTTAAATATTTAATTAGAAAATCACTAGGCGTCAATTTACAGCGCCAAAAATATTTTTATCGACTATATAATTAGTGGGAGTTTTAAAGTAAAGATATTATGTTTTTAGTTAAGGCCGACCGTGTACCCACACATGATTATTTTTATTAGATATGATAAAAGTGGTGAAATGGTTGGTTGGGTAGAATGTTATACTATATCAGCCTAAGGACTTTGATACATCAACTTAGAGTGAGCAGTATATCCTAAGTATCACACAACTTCGATGAGCAATTAAGTATTGCACAACTTTGGTGAGCATTCGTCGTATACTATATCAACTTGAGGGCTTCGATATATCAGCTTAGGGGGAGCAATATACGTTGTTATCAGCTTTTGGCAAGCATTTCTATCTATATTCAGCTTAGGGTGAGCAGCCCTTGGTGTAATCGGACTTTATAGATAGTATTGAATGAGTTGACCGAGAGATGGTCTTGATGACATGGAATCGAATGAGTCGATTGATCGATGACTCAATCTGATTTGATGTTTTGATGTGCTGAAGTGATTCGTTGAATTTATAAATTATTCTGACTTGCAGGAAGGAATTGAGGCAAAGGTAAGTCCTCTAACTCGTGTTTGTGCTTAAGCAGCCCTTGAGGCATATTTTCTTCCTAGTCGGGACTTAGGGGGTGAACTTACTAAAACATCGTCTCACCCCGTTGTAGGATAACATTTTCAGGTCCTTAGATGGCAACTCCTCCTGAGCATTTTGGTCAACTGAAGAAGGTAACCGAACAGAGGTGTTATATTCCGCTTCATGGGAGCCCGAGAGGATGGGAGTATGAACTCGTGAGGTCCGTGATCTAGGTTGATGCGAGTCTACCCTATAAGGTACCCCATCGATATAGGTCATGGCATTGTCGTGAGCATAATGGTCAGAGAGAGGGTCCCATACCGGAGTTTAAGGTCCCTATGTCGGTCCTGGAGGTTGCTTTTGGAAAAGGCACAACAAATTCTCCTGGTGGGTCAGTAGTAGACCCGAATCTCTCGGATCCAGGGTCCCCAATGTATTCCGAGGTGTTATATATGGCTGTTGTGGTTTTCGAAAATTGTGGCACTACTTTTCTATCCCATCTCATTGTTGTCTTGGGATTTATTTATTCGCTTCCGCATGCGCATTAAAATTGAATGGGTCGGCGATGCGTCCTAGGACGTTGCTATTTAATCGACCGCTAAGGGATGGACACATGTTCGGAGGATCGAGGCATGACAACCGGGCATCGTCTCATCCCTTGAGAACAGCAATGTCCACCCAACGCACATCGGGGACGGCATTCCTAAAGGAGCTTCGGTCCGACCTCTACCGCGATCTAACATCCGTTGTAAGGGGCATCCCATATAGGGGCAACGTCCACCCGATGCATATCGGGGGACAAGTTCTAATAACCATCACACAACCATCCAATCCCAGGCAAGGACATTGTGCGTTGTACAAAAATGCCTCAATTAAGATAATGTGCTTGGCCTATTTTCTTCGTATTAAAAACACCCGGTAAATAATCGTGTGTGGGTACACGATCAGATCGAACCATGAAAATTGATATCCCCTCTTTTTGAATCCCACTATTTGATATAGTACTTAAAAACATTTTTAGTATCAAAACCTAACACCCAATATTTTCTAATTAAATACCAAAATTTCATAATTTTGAAATAATAACTCAAAATTAACAATCATCACTCAATTGTACAAATTAGCACTCAATTGCATAAACTAATTGCACCACAACAATCAACACGAAATTCGACGCCAAGGCTATCCCAAAGTATAATTTCTAAAAATATTAAATAATTAAATAAATTGCAAAATTAATTAAATAAATGTAAAATAATTAGATAAATACCTAATTAAGCTAAATATGCTAATCTAACCACTTAATTGGACCTAGAAAAATAATGCACCTATCTACATAAATCAAGCAATCTAATTAACCCCTAACTAATCTAATCTAACCACTTAATAAGCGTAATTAACCAACTAAACCACTAATTAAACTAAACTAACCACCTAAACCAATCTTAAGCTAATCAAATTATCTCCTAAGCATAATTAACCTCCTAATTAAGGTTTAGCAAGTAAACTCACTGGATTAGCGAGCCGGTGAGTTCACGGTGACGGCGGCGCAACAACGAGCGACACTTGAGCTCATGGCAACACCAAAGGACACTCGGGCTCATGGCGACACCAAAGGAGGTCCAAAAGAGGCCTAAAATAGGCCACAAGGTCTCAGCTATGGGCTAAGGTTTCGATTCTGTGCTGGGCCGAAAAGTGGCAGTTGAAGGCACAACTTTGGTTGGAAACAGCCAGGCGAGATGGCGGCGGTTGCAGCCGGTGGGGGCTTCAGATAGCTGGAACGACGACGGAGGCAACTCAGGTGGAGCTACGACGGCGACTAGGGCGCAGGCGACAAGCTGGACAACGTGCGGGCTGGGGCACAGGAGACGGCACGCAAGCGGGAGGTAGGCGGGTGTGTGGCTTTGGCGACGAAGGCAGTCAATGGTAAGGGTTTAGACGGGTGGCTGCTGGCTTCCTCTGGTTCTTTAGCTCTCAAAACAACAATGGATGAACTAAGGCAAGGAAGAAAAAAAAAAAAAAAGAGGAGCCGTAGTTGGAGCGGGGAAGAACAAAGCCTCAAAGTCTTCAAAAATATCAGGAACACTCAAGTGGTTGCCCCCAAAGTCTTCAACCCTATCCCCTACCCATTTTCCTCCCTCAAGCTTCCTTAACAAGCCACCCAAGAGGTCCAAAAGGTTGCTACCCCCCATAGCTACGAATTTGTAACATTTCCCTTCCAATTCCATACAATTCCCCTCCAATTTCACTCCAATTCCATCCAATTAAGTGGCCAACTTACCAAGGCAGGTGCCCACTTCAATTCCATAATTTTCCCTCGCCAATTGATCCATCGTGACGGCCAAAAGTGCGCTAAAAAATGGGCCTCCAAATTTACTGGTCCAAAATCGTCCAAACTTGAATTTTTGCCAAAATTTCGGACTTGCCGAAAATTCTTCAAAGGATGAGTCGATGTTCCTAAAATAAATCGTGACATGACAGAACTTTCAATTTTTGAGATCGGGTTCAATTTCGTTGTTAATTTCAACCGGACACGATTTTAGCATGACTTAACCTACCAGGTAGCTTTTAGGAATTTTTAGGCGCATTTGACCCATGGTCGATTATTTTTTATCCACAATGTGCATCTTCAACTCATTGGCGACTCTTAATTGTTGTGAAAATCTCGAAATTTCAAATATGGACACAAAGTACAGAAATGACAGAAAAATCGGTCTAGTGCCGTTGATGAGAATTTTGCAATTAAGTGGAATCACCCACACTCTAATCACATGCCTCTGTTAAAACGACCTATCTCCAATCTCTTATCGATTTTGACGGTGTCGTATTGACCCTTGCAGATTAGCACGGTCAAGCAGTCGATTCCTAGTTGAATTCTCAAGTCGGTCGCGTTAAAATCCCTTAACGGCTTCACCAAATAGATTAGTTATCTCATAAGTGATCAGCTCAGAGAAAAAGACTATAGGCGCGTCGATGAAAAGCTCAACTCATTCAATCGAAAACAGGGTTGAAAATTAGGATGTCACACTCGTAGCCAACCTACATATTGAGACATGACATGATGTACTTGCATATAGATCGATTCTATTTTAGGGGCATAATTGCAATTAAAGTGTTTTTCAAGATTTAATTAGAGCGAAGTGATTTTCTAGGCTTAACAATAGTGAATATGATTTTCATGCTTCATTGCTTGGCAAAGTGTGACGTAAAGTCTTCATGACATGAGCATAAGATGAGTTTGACATATGTTGGCTATGCAATATTGCATTGTTTATGATATAGTGCATGTCTTATGATTTGCTGGAATATATGCAACACTTATAAAATGAGTAAATGCAACGCATACTTGTTTTTAAAGTTGCATTATTGTTAACTTGATCCCATAGGAACGGTGATTTTGCATTCCTTTTTTTTCTTTTTCATGTAAATAAAGAGCGAATAAAGCCGACAGCAAAATAAATAGTACCACTTCCTTCCCATCAACCCATCAAATCTTTCCAAGGTAATAGAAAATCAGTCACACGTTACTTGTTATTGCTAATCCCAAACTAAAGGAGATAATTTGTAGAATTTAATCATACATTTGAGGAGTTGATAGCATCGGACTTGCTTCTTCCATTATTTGAACAAATCTACTTATAAATCTACGAGATTTGGTGAGATTACTACCAATTGTTGTAAAAGTTCCATCATGCCCTCATACTTAATCTGATCTTTTTGTCTAGTACTAAACATAGACAAATATAATTAGGTAGGTAAATGAGACTTGAAAAGATTTGAACTCATAACCTCCTACCCTAATTCCATGTGAAATTTGGTGGGATCATTGCCAACTATTCTAAAAAAATTAAACTATTATATGAATGCATGGTTTATTTACTTAAATATTCTATCAAAACCTTAGCAAACTATTATCTCCTTGATCTCAAGACCTCGCATCGTTTCTTGATTCAATTTAATATACGCAGGCAAGTTCTATCCTCATTTCTATAACAATTAATTGAATGGAGATTTCAAGTTTCAAAATTAACATTGAATTAGCTCAAAAGTAGAGCTCTCGCCCCAGTGGCCACCCTTCCATCTTGAAAGGGGGAGGTTGGGGGTTCAAATCCCCACCTTCTCAGGGGGGATTGGGATGGGGACGATTTCATTTCAGGAGTGGGTTTCGACTCCCACGCCCTGCAAGGAGGCAGAGCAAAAGTCTGAGAGTGAGTATTAGAGTAAGATTAGCGTAGGACCGACCAAAAAAAAAAGTAGAGCTCTTTAAATCATGGGTGCATCTGAACCCCCAAAAAAAAAAAAGTCACAGGTGCACGACAACCTTGACAATTTATTAATAACTGCGAATCATTGGCGGGTTCTTCATCACCTACTCCTCTTTAATGTAGTTCGAAGTTAAGCTTTTCATGATCATATATCAAATGGCTTCACTTGTTTTTAATCTCATAGTCTTTAACTCAAAAGTTCCGGGAATGCTCTCGTATAACTACATATTGCAAAACCGTAATGCAAAATTAGATTACATAGAGACTATTTTATTTTGAGAATGGGTTAGATACTTAAACTTAAATATCATTAGAGTTAGTAAGTTATTAAGAGAAATAGTAATTTTGAATTACATTGGTAATTTTGAATAAGAATTGGTAAATATAACCCAATGATAAGTTCGGAAATACATGTGGTGAACTATTGGAACAACTAGTAATTTTGTGGCTATTAATAAATGTCAAAAAGTGTGACATCCTGAATTTTCGACCCGTCCCAAATATATGAAATGAGCATCTTGTCAGCGCACCTCTAGTCCTTTTTTCTCTGAGCTGATCACTCATAAGTTAACCAATCTATTGGGTGAAGCCGTTAAGGGATATAACCGCGATAAAATCCCTAAAAGCTACCCGGTAGGTCGGATCGGACTAAAATCGCGTTCGATCGATTTTAACCACAAAATTGAATTCGGTTTCGGAATTCGGACGTTCAAGCATGTCACGGTTCATTTATAGGACGTCGTCTGGTCTTTCAGAGAAATTCCGTCGAGTTCGGGATTTTTACGGAAAAATCACTTCGGACGATTCAGAAAATAACAGAAATTCGGATTGGCCAAATTAAAGGAAATTTTGGCTTTCAAACCGAGATATTTGGTTTAGGGGATTTGTAGAAATTATGTGGGCTTTTTCCTTAGCCAAATTTGGACATTAAATTGAGAGATTGGAGAAGAAATTGAAGTACCAAAATTGATGAAATTCGGAGCTAGGCTTGGGGGTGCATCATTTGGCTTCAAATTGTTATTTTTGTGGATTAAATTGCAAGATTTAATTGGGAGACATAAGGATAATTATGTGGACTTTTGGGGCTATGTTATGATGAATAATGGATATTTACCTTGACTTTTCCCTCTCATCTTCGGCTTCTCTCGCAAGCCAAGCCACCGACGGACTGCCCTCTTCTTCTCCGCACGCCAACTTCCCCAATTTTCTCCTTCGACAAAACCTGCAGCTCATTCTTGTCTTTTGGCCACCGAAAGAACCCAACATCCCAAAATGACTCAGTTAATGGGGTTCTTTTGCTTAATGACTCAGTTTCATGAAAGGTAAATAGTTCCCAAAATGATAGTGCCACGACTCATGTCTTGGTTCTTGGTTTTGATACCTTATTTTTGGTAATGTTCTAAATTGGCATTGGCAACATGAAAAATGTTTTCAATTCAGTTATTGAAATGCTACACTATGGTATGAATTTGATGGATGTCGTCGGTCCTTATGACAACAATGCCCCAGGTGTCGGGATGCTTGAAGGGGTGTGACACGGTGCCCTTCGAATACCTTGGGGGATATAATAAGGGTCCCTTAGAGGTCCTCGCAATGCCAGGTAGGGTGCGAGATGCCTGGAGGGGTGTAACACGACGCCCTCCAAATGTCTAGGCAATGTGATAAGGGCCCTTGGAGGTCCTCGCGATGCTAGTTGGGGTGCGAAATGCCTGGAGGGATATAACACGGTTCCCTCCGGAAGATGATGGCAGCTGAATCTAAACTAATTGAAGTTCCTAAATTTCCATTGGCTTCTTGGTATACCATTTTGGTGAATTGCTTTTAGAGCTACTTTAAGTTGAATTATTTCAATTTCATGTATTTTATATTTGGGATTCCGTCGAACAAGTAGTGGTAGATTCACGTAGCATAGTCTAGTGTGCCATGCTCACCCTTAGTGGATTATCTTTTTTTTAGACCCGTAGGTATGCCTCTGCTACATGCATCCTCCATGATGCTCTATGGTGTCCCGACAGATCTCACGTGGAACTAGACGAAGCAAGTTGACCTTGACTTTCTAGAGGTCACATTTATTCGAAACACTGCGATCCTAACTGTCGATGTTGGCCTCCCATCGGGCCCCGTGTTGATTGGTTTGTCGCCCTTTACACCCAGATCAATGGGCATATGGTGGGACCACTCCCACTTCCAGACAACGATGGCGATGGCAATGGCAATAGTGAGGTCAAACAGAGGAGGGCCCGGGGGATGAGGGTGGCATTTTTGGCGAGACCAGGACTTGTTATATTGGTGGCCGTGTAAATAAACAATAGGATGGTCGGGGTAGTATTTTAGACACAATCAAGAGAAGGAACATTTTAACACCTAATGTACCGACCTAGGTCGTCTATAAATAAATAAAAGTTCATGGTTCAATATTTCTAAGTACATCGATTGAAATTATAGCATATTGATTTGCCGTTACACGTTTCCGCATGCTTAAAAAAAATCAAAATGGAAAGAAAGAATTGGATAATCATGTTAGCCTTAATGTGCTGGGGGCGTCACATATGGGGATCAAGAGGATGAATTTCATATCATCTAGATGTTCATTGCTTGAAAATTGCAACATGAATCGTCGAAAACAAACCAAAGTGAAAAACAGGTTTAGAGGTTGCAAACTGCCATATTGTTTTAGCCATTTTTCGAAATATTTTTTCGATCAAAATCAATTTTTGAATATACAAGGCAAAAGTACTCATCGAGACGATCACAAAGGCGGGTGGCAGGCCACCAGAAGACGTTGGACGTGCCCACACACTCGGCCATAAGCAGCAGTGCATGAGTGCCATGCGCCCCACGCGTTAGGACTACCCAGCGTGTGAGAGGCACACACGAGTCGAACTGACACGTGCTGACGTCATCACGACCATCAATTAACGGTTGACAACTGCTCACTGACATCATCGATGACGTGTGTAGTCGGCCATTCGCCTGCCAGTGACCCGACCAGCAACCCAACTCAGCCAACAACCCACCCCAATTGACTGATCAACGATCAGACTGGTTAGTGATGGGATAGATCAAGCAGTTGGACTGGTCTCTAGTTGGATTGATTAGATTGGCCAGGAGATTATTGGCTCACTAGTGCCTGTGCCACACACGCCGCTCACTCAGGCGGCATGTGTAGGCGAGTGGAGGGTCCGATTAACATGTGGTTGCCAGCATTTAGCTTGTATAGATGTGCTCTATATTATTGAATAGTTATTTTACTTATTTGGGGCTTTTAAAGGTATAAAAATGCGTACAAAACCCTAAATACGCGTATTTTTAGGGTATAAGTGCATTGTGTGTTCCTTCAAACTTATATTTTCCCATGATTTCGAAAATATAGAAGATAGCCTATATTTAAATTACCACATATGTGTTGTGTAGAGGTTTATTCGATGATAGCATGTATATGGTTGTGACATGCTTGCAATTTCTTAATTTTGAGTAAACTTGAACAATGTCTGGAGATCCTTGATCTTTTCATTATGTTATGAGTTCCACTTTTGATTATAATTGATGCATGATTATTTTGCACGATGGTTCACGTAATACTATGCCTTTTGACATTTAATAATAAAATGTGGAAATTACATGAGATCGTGTAATTATTTTTTTCTAGTGGGAGTTTATAGATTGGTAGTATTCAAAAGAGTTCTCACCTAGAACTTTAAATTTGCGCAAATTAAACTAGTTAATAATAGTAAAACAATAGTACACTGATGCTGATTAGGAACATAGTGAACTTTTGTTTCAGTATCTTTTGTTGAATTATCATTAATTTAGTTTGTCTTTTCTGCAAATGTGGAAAATGTGTTATTATTGATTCTACATTTATTATGTCCATGTGGCTATAGCAATTGATTATGGTTTTAGTATCCAAGACCATTCTGGCTAACCTCAATAAAGGTGAGAAGCTTAATGATGACAATTATGATATTTGGCACCAAAAGATTCTATACATCCTTGAGGAGCAAGAGGTTTTGAAACCCTCAACCATATCATAAATGAACCTAAGCATGGAATCACAGCTCAGCACAGAAGAGATTAAGAAACTTATCAAGCTTGAAAAAAGAAAAATAGCATTGCTCGCATTATGTTGCCGAGTTGTATGCAAGATGATCTCATGTGTGAGTTTGAAGATTATGATAAAGCTTAAGCAATGTGGGTTGCCTTGAAAGATAAGTTTTGGAACATGTCTGCCACTAAATTGAGGAGACTCATTATCAAGTTTGACATATACCGAAAGTGCCCAAATCTAACGATGAGACAGGATCTTCAGAAGATGTCAAACATGATTTGTGAGCTAAAGTCGACATGTCACACCCCTTACTGATGAGTAACAAGTTCAGGCTATTATAAGGTCTCTTCCTAACAGTTGGGAGCATATGAAAATCAACATGACGCATAATAAGAATATTGTCACTTTTGACGATATAGTGAGTCAGTTGGAATTAAAAGATGAGCGTCTGGAGGTTGTAAAATCCTATAACCATACTTATGTTGCTGCATTGAGTTTGCGCAAAGTTTCGCGCTTTAAGCGCAAGAGGAACTATCAATTCAACAACAAATAGAAGGAGACTAATAAGGTACCCAAGAGAACTAAGACCCTCCAATGCAAGAAGCGTGATGGGAAGAAGGATAAGGTCAAGATAAAGTATTATAATTGTAACAAGTTGGGTCATTTTACTTGTGAATGCATTAAGTTGAAAGATGTACCCCAATACTCTATTATTTTAAGTAATGCTTTTGTTTTTAGCACTATAATACTTATTGAATCCCATCATATGTCGATTGTAAATTCAAGAGTAACAGAACATGTAGCTAGAGATCGATGAACATTTGTAAAGTATTGTCAAATACGACTTGGAAGTAAAAGGATATATATTGGGAATTATTCAAAAGTTGAAGTAAAAGATATCAGCAAATGTAAATTAGTCTTACGTGATGATCGAAACCTATTCCTACATGATGCCCTCTATGCTCCAAATATTCGATGGAACATGATATCTATAATTGTTCTTCTAAGCTCAGGTTATGTATTGAATTTCCATAGTGATTGTGTTGACATTTTATATTGAATGGTTTTATGGTATTAGACATTGACTATGATGTGCACAATGTTAATGTCATAGCCCGAACCTCGAGCGCGCACACATCCCTCGGTGGTCGATAAAATTGCGATGTCCTAGGACGTGTCGCCGACCCATTTATTTTATTGCACATGTGGAAGCATATAAACAAAACTCCAAACAACACAAATAAGGGATAGAAAAGCAGGAAACAAATTTCACAAAACACTTTTTATAACAAGCAGGTCAGCCTACATGGTTATATAAACACAATCGAGGTCTCAATAGAACTAACTAACCAACCCTACCTCGGACCCTATCTATCTACTTGGGCTCTGGGTCAATCACGACACTATCAGGGATGCCGAGATCTAACAATCAGCCCCAGGCTCCTGCTCATCCTTTGGCAACTAATTCGCCCCGATGTCTGCAATGACATCAGCGTCCACAACAAGGTCGAGCACAACCTCGCCCTCACCCTCGACAATAGGTCCATCGAAGCCATCCACGGGGCCTACCTGTTCCCCGTTAGGCCCGTTATGAAACCACACCTTCAATCGATGAGGCACCAACTAGGGTTGGCCCTCGTCGACCTAGATTGTGGTCACAATGAGTTCACGGGTCTAGGAATTCCCAGGGACAGGGAAGACGGTGCGCTCTGTCTCGGCCTCTTGTGGCCACCTAAAACGGACTGGCCTCACCTCCATCTAAGGACCTAAAAAGATTGAGTCCATGACGGGGTGAGACAACGTTTCAGCAAGTTCATCTCCTAAACCCCGACTAGGAAGAAAATACGCCCAAAGGCAGCCTAACCACACAACCACACAACCATAGAGACTCACCTTGTCTCAGATCCTCCCTGCATGTTAGTACGGTTCATATCACAAACATTAGAAGTAATAAAACTCAATCAATTGGAATGCCACATCTCATATCTCACATAGCCACAAGGGTCCCGATTATAAGGCCAAATCGTTATGACACGTCCCATACCGTGCCACACGATTTTGTCCCATAATCAGGCGCGATTAAAACACTCAATCATGCGTTCCAATTTTATCACGGCCTACTCGACGTTCGGCGTTCTTCTGGCGTAACCAGGCATTGTCTCACCCCATTAAGCACGGCAACGTCTACACGAGACGACAATCCCGAAGGAGCATCGATCCAAAATCTACTGCGACCGGCATCCATTGACTAGGGGCATCCCATATAAGGGCAACGTCCACCCAACTCATATCGGGGATGGGTTCTCATATCATTCATGCACCCATCCAATCCCAACCAAGACATCGTGCTTTGCACTCAAATGTCCCAATTAAAATAATGTACTTGGTCCATTTTCTTCATATTAAAAATACACGGTAAAATAATCGTGTGTGGGTACACGGTCAATTTGAACCAGAAAAATTGATATCCGCCCTTTTAAAATCCCACTATTTGATATAGTATTTAAAATCATTTTTGGTGTTAAAACCCGACACCCAATAATTTCTAATTAATTACCAAGATTTCGTAATTTTGAAATAAATACTCAAAATCACAATCACCACTAAATTTGCACAAAATAACACTCAATTGCATAAACTAAGCACACCACTGAAATCAGCACGAAATTCTAGTCACCGGTTATCCCGATATAATTCCCGGAAAATATTAAATAATTAAATAAATTTAAAAAATAATTAAATAATGCAAATTAAATCCAATAATTACTAACCTAGGCCGAAAATGCTAATCTAACCACCTAAACGGGCCTAGAAAATTAATGCACCTATCTAGATAAATAGCACAATCTATTTAGCCCTTAATCAATCTATTCTAACCACCTAACATGCATAATTAAGCAATTAAATCACTAATATAAACTAACTAACCACCTAATCCATAATTAGTCTAAAGTAATTACCTACTAAACGTCATTAACTCCCTAAACAAAGTTTATCAAGTAAACTCACTGGTTTAGCGGGCCGGTGAGTCCACAGCGACAGTGACGCGGAGGCGAGCGATAAACAAGCCTGCGGCAACCAAGCGAGATCCGAATGGACCCGGAAAAGCCTCACAAAGCCCACAACCCACTGTGAGGCTCGACTTCTATCCTTGGGCTGGACCGAAGGCTTCACGGCTGAAACGGCAAGGAGACGGGTGGCGGTGGCTGCAGCGACTCCAAGCGGGCGACGGCGGTGGCTCCGGCGACTGGATGGTGACGGACAATGGCTAGATGAAGTTGCAAAGGCGACCAAGGCAACTTAGGGCTTCGAGACGACGAGCAGGAGGCGCGGACGGGCGGACATGCGTGCGGGGGACGGTGCGGCTCGCGGGTGGCAGCAATGACGCTTGATGGTGGCAAGGGGGCGGTCGACGGCAGTGGGGTACTAGCTAGCTTTCCTCTAGTTCTCAAGTCTATTGCGTTAAAATCCTTTAACAGCTTCACCAAATAGACTAGTTATCTTATGAGTGATCAGTTCAAAGAAAAAGACTATGGGCGAGTTGATGAAAAGCCCAACTCATTCAATCGAAAACAAAATCAAAAAATCAGGATGTCACAACTCTTCCCCTCTTATAAAAATTTCATCCTTGAAATTTAAATCATTACAAATCTTTAAACAAAAAGGTGGGGTTAATTGTCGTCTTATTGAGTCTTCACTTTCCTAGGTTGCTCCTTCTGTGCCGTGGTGTTGCTAGACCACTTTAACCAACGGGATTGTCTTGGTGTGCAGAACATGCTCCTTCCGATCTACAATCTGAACCGGTCTCTCCACGTACGACACTCTGTCGTCCACGTCTAACTCTTCAAAATTCAGCATGTGGGTCGGGTCAAGCTCGTACTTTCTCAACATCGACACGTCGAAGATGTCATGCACTTGCGCCAGTCTCGGTGGCAATGCAAGATGATACGCTAGAGTCCCTATCCTTTCTAAAATCTCAAAGGGACCTACGTACCTTGGACTCATCTTTCCTTTCTTGCCGAAGCGCGAAGTACCCCTCATTGGCGACACCTTCAAAAAGATGTGCTCACCAACTTGGAATTCCAAAGGTCTTCAACACTTATCTGCGTAGCTTTTCTAGTGGCTCTAAGCGATCTTTAATCTATCCCTGATGACTGCAACTACATCCACTGACTGCTGAACCAACTTTGGGCCTGTGATTTTTCGTTCTCCGACCTCATCCCAACACACCGGCGTCCTGCACGCTCTGCCATACAACGCCTTGAATGGTGCCATCTAAATACTCTGCTAGTAGCTGTTGTTGTAAGCGAACTTGACGAGATGAAGTTGTTCCTCCCAGCTTCCTTTGAAGTCTAGCACACACACTCTCAACATGTTCTCGAGAGTCTAAATTGTCCTTTCAAACTGGCCATCTGTCTACGGATGGTAAGCCGTACTGAATTGCAGCTTCATTCCCAAGGCAAACTGCAAGCTTTTCCAAAAGGCAGCTGTAAACTCGGGTCTCTATCAGATGTAATCGTCACCGGCACTCCATGCAGATGAACAATCTGATGCATGTACAATTCTGCATATATGTCCAAAGCAAGGTCCTTTCGTACGGCAATAAAGTGAGCCGACTTCGTCAGTCTGTCGACCACAACCCAAATGGAATCATTACCCATCTAACTCCTCGGTAAGCCTATCACAAAGTCCATGATGATGTGTTCCCACTTCGACTCGAGAATCTCGAGAGGTTGTAGAAGTCCTCCCGGCTTATAGTGTTGTGCCTTCACTTGTTGACACGTTAGACATTTGGCGACATGCTTAGCAATATTTGCCTTCATACCGATCCACCAATAATGTTGACGCAGATTTTGATACATTTTCGTACTACCTAGATGAATGCTGTAATTGCTACAATGAGCTTCTAACGGGATCTCCTCCTTAAGCACTGCATCGTCAGGTACACACAATCGTCCTCAGAACATTAGTGTTCCGTCTTCAGAAATCTGAAAGTCAGCCTTTCTCTTATCAGTATCTTCTTGTAGGATCTTCTGAATCACTAGATTTGTTAGCTGAAGCATCTTAACTCTGATCTGGACTTCCAGCTCAATTCTGAGGGTGGCCATAAGATTTGAAAGGTGGCCTACCTCAAATTTGAAAACCAAATCTCGAGCTCTCTCGAGTAAAATCCATCATCTGCGCAACTGAAGATTTCTAACTCAGCGCATCTACGACCTTATTCGCCTTTCTAGGGTAATACAAGATATCACAATCATAGTCCTTCAGAAGTTCCATCCAAAGACGCTGTCTCATATTCAACTCCTTCTGAGAGAATAGGTACTTAAGACTTTGATGATCTATAAAGATCTGGAAACTTTCTCCGCACAAGTAATGTCTCAAAATCTTCAGAACGAAAATAATCGCTGCAAGTTCCAAGTCATGCGTTGGATAATTCAGTTCATGAGGTCTCAACTGACGAAACGCGTATGTAACGACTCTACCGTGCTGCATTAACATGCAACACTGTCCTCTAAACGACACATCACTATAGATCTCGTACCCTCCAAAACCAGATGGTATTGTCAACACTGGTGCGGTAGTTAGCTTCTGCTTAAGCTCTTGGAAACTACGCTTGCACTTATCTGTCCACACAAACTTCTCTTCCTTCTTCAGTAGTTGAGTCAAAGGCAAAGCTAAAGCTGAAAACCCTTCCACGAACCTTCTGTAGTACCCTGCTAAACCCAAGAAGCTTCTGATCTCTATCACTGTCATCGGTCTTGGCCAGCTGATAACTGCTTCGATCTTGGTTGGGTCCACGAAGATTCCTTCGCTTGAAATCACGTGACCTAGGAAAGCAACACGAGTCAACCAAAACTCGCACTTGCTAAACTTGGCGTACAATTCATGATTTTGTAGAGTCTGGCGCATTATCCTCAAATGTCTTTAGTGCTCCTCTGGACTTCTCGAGTACACCAGGATATTGTTGATGAAAACGATCACAAACTGATCTAAATACTCTTTGGACACTCGGTTCATCAAATCCATGAAAGCAGCCGGGGTGTTCGTCAAACCAAACGGCATCACAATGAACTCATAACGGCCGTATCGAGTACAAAACCTGACTTCGATATGTCCTCATTTCTGATCCTCAACTAATGGTATCCTATCTTCAAGTCAATCTTAGAGAATATCGACGCTCCCTACAACTGGTCAAATAAGTCGTCGATCATCGGCAGTGGATACTTGTTCTTGATAGTCACCTAATTAAGTTGACGATAGTTGATGCAAAGGCGTAACGAACCATCTTTCTTCTTCACAAACAGAATTGGTGCTCCCCAAGGTGATGCACTGGGACGTATGAATCCCTTATCCAACAACTCCTACATCTGCACCTTCAATTCCTTCAACTCATACAACGCCATGCGGTATGGAGCCTTAGAGATTGGCTCCGTCCCAAAGGCTAACTCAATCTCCCTTTCTAGCGGCAGACCTGGCAATTCCTTTGGGAACACGTCTGGAAACTCTTGTACCACTGCGATATCTTCAATCTTCCACTCCTCAACTGTCGTATCCAGGACAATTGCCAAGTAACCTTGACAACCTCCTTCTAACAAATGGGTTGCCTCAAGCGACGAGACTAAGGTAATCGAGGGTCCTCCTCAACTCCCAATAAACTCGAAACTTTCACCCACTAACAGGTTAAACTGAGTCGCTTTACGATAGCAGTCCATCTTAACTCGTTGCTTGGTGAGCCAATCCATGCCAATTATTACATCAAAATCATACATGGCTAGGACTATCAAATCTATCCCCCCCTCTCGTTCACCAATCACTAACTTGCAACCAGGACAACCCATCATAGACAATACCTTATCCTTTAATGGTGTAGATATACTAACCACAGCCTCCAACATTTCAGGACTCAATCCTACCAACTTAACAAATTGCTCAGTTATAAACGAATGAGTTGCACCAGGGTCAAATAAAGCATAAGCAGCATGGTCGTTCAAGGAAACAGTACCTGTGACCACATCAAGCGAGTCCTCTGCCTGTCTCCTCGTGACGGCGTACACTCTTCCTTATGCTAGAGGTCTGTTCAGTCCACCCTATGGCACGTTTGGTGGTGAGAATCCTCGATTCTAACCCATCAGTGGCGGTGGCGGCAATTGTTGCGGTCTCATTGGTCTTCTGGGACAATTTCTGGCCAAGTGAACCTGTTGGCCACACTCATAACAAGCACCCGGCCTAGAATGGCACAAGGCCGATCCGTGTCGTCTTCCACAGAAGCGACACGCACCCATCTGGCTTGGCGTTGACTTACCTATCCCACCCTTCCTATTGGGTGGAACAGGGTACCTTCCTCCTGTCATAGGTTTCTTCCCAAACCTATTTCCATCCCTATTCAAACCAAACCGCGACCCAAATGCAGCAACTTGTTTATTCAGATTCCTCTCTATCAATTGGGCCCGACCATATAGTTCGTTTTAATCTTTCAAGTCGAATGGCACCAACGGATTCTTCAGCTCTGATCAAAGGCCGTTCCTAAACCTCCGAGCTCTATCTTTAGGATCTTCCACCAGTCTAGGAGCGTACTGCGACAGCTCCGCAAATTTGGCCTCATACTGATCCACGGTCAACATCCCTTGACGGAAGCGTTGGGATTCCTCCATCTTCTACTCTCGAGCACTTTCAGAAAAATATTTGCCATTAAAGGCCCCGAGAAAGGCGTTTCGCACCGAGACCTCGCCTTCAGGAACTATTCTGCCTCCGGTGGCCCTCCACCAGGTACTCGTATTACCCTGCAGCTAATATACGGCCAGGGCAACCTTTTCATCCTCAATGCACATCAACAATGCAAAGGTCTTTTCCAAATCTTGGACCTAGAGTGTTGCAGCCTCGGGGTCTTCTGCACCGATGAACCTCGGCGGGTTCAGCTTCAAGAACTGCTCTACAAGCTTGTGCATCGGCCTCTCTCTCCCAACAACCACATTCTTAGGTGGAACTTCAGCAAGTGCAGCAACAGCAGCAGCAGCAATGGCAGTAATAGCAGTAGCAGTAGCGACGACGGTACTGGCAACGGCTTGATTTTGGGCCTATTGCCCCATCAAAGCTCCTAGTGTCTCAAGCACCTGAACAATCACATCTATCCTAGGATCACCAGGGGCTGCTACCCCAGCACCGACTGGAGGCAATACTACTCCACTAGCGCTGGCCTGAGCCTGTGCTCTACCACGACCACCTCGGGTACTGCCCTTGTCGGCGTCTTACCCCGAGTAACTGGTCCAATGGTCCTCTTCCAAGGAGTCCTCTGCTCCTGATCGTTCATCATATAGGATTCTTACAGAACCTACTTTCCAATTCTACCCGGAATTAGAAATTGAGCGACCACGCAATTAGTAATTTCTAATTAATTACCAAAATTTCGTAATTTTGAAATAAATACTCAAAATCACAATCACCACTCAATTTGCACAAAATAACACTCAATTGCATAAACTAAGCACACCACTGCAATCAGCAAGAAATTTCGGTCACCAGTTATCCCGGTATAACTTTTGAAAAATACTAAATAATTAAATAAATTACAAAAATAATTAAATAATGCAAATTAAATCCAATAATTACTAACCTAGGCCGGAAATACTAATCTAACCACCTAAACGGGCCTAGAAAATTAATGCACCTATCTAGATAAATAACACAATCTATTTAGCCCCTAATCAATCTATTCTAACAACCTAACATGCATAATTTAGCAATTAAATCACTAATGTAAATTAACTAACCACCTAATCCATAATTAGTCTAAAGTAATTACCTGTTAAACATCATTAACTCCCTAAGTAGAGTTTAGCAAGTAAACTCACCAGTTTAGAGGGCCAGTGAGTCCACGGCGATAGCGATGCAAAGGCAAGCAATAAACAAGCCTGTGGCGACACCAAGCGAGGTTTGAACGGGCCCAGAAAAGCCTCACAAAGCCCATAGCCCACTGTGAGGCTTGGCTTTTATCCTTGGGCTGGACCGAAGGCTTCACGGCTGAAATGGCGAGGACACGGGTGGAGATGGCTGCAGTGACTCCAAGCAAGCAACAGTGGTGGCTCTAACAATTGGACAATGATGGACGATGGCCAGGCGAAGCTGCAACGGCGACCGGGGTAGCTCGGGGCTTCGGGATGGCGCGGACAAGCGGACGTGCGTGCAAGGGATGGCGCGGCTTGCGGGCGACAGCAACAGCGCTCGACGACAACAGGGGGCGGTTGACGGGCAAGGCGGTGCTTGCTGGCTTTCCTTTGGTTCTATGAGCTCTCAAGACACTACAACATTGGATAAAGCAGCCAAGGGAAGAAGAAGAAGATAGCTACTAAAGAGGGGCCACCACTTGCCTCAAAGTCTTCCTAAATATCTCCATTCACTCATTACAATTGCCCCACCTTGCTGAGCCTTCATCCTCAGCCATTTTGCTGCACCAAACTTCCCCTAGAAGCCATCCAAAGTGGCTGAAATGTTGCTCCCCCCTTGGCCTACGAATTTGGACATTTCCCTCTTCAATTTCACTTCAATTCTCCTCTAATTGGACTCAAATTGGTATCCATAAATTCAGCCAAGGTTCCCACATCACAATCCACATTTTTCCTTGCCAATTAGTCCAACTTGATTGCCAAAAATGCAACCAAAAACGGTCCTCTAATTTTCCCGGTCTAAAAACGCCTAAATTTGATTTTTCGCCGAAAACTCAAGTTTACAGAAAAATCTTCGGAGGACGAGTTGATGTTCCTAAAATGAATCGTGACATAATAGAACTTTCAATTTCTGAAATCGAGTTCAAATTCACGGTTAATTTCAATCGAGCGCAATTTTAGCGTGACCTGTGGTCGATTATTTTCAAGCCACATTGTGCATCTTCAACTCATTGACGACTCTTGATTGTCATGAAAATCTCGAGGTTTCAAATACAGGCACAGGGTACATAAATGACAAAAAAAATCAGTTTAATGCTGTTCGACGAGAATTTGGCAATTAGGTGGAATCACCCATACTTTAATCACATACCTCAGTCGAACTGACCTATCTCCTATCTTTGATCGATTTTGACAGTGCCATATTGACCCTTGCAGATTAGCACGGTCGAGCAGTCGAATTCTAGTCGAATTCTCAAGTCTATTGCGTTAAAATCATTTAATGGCTTCACTAGATAGACTAGTTATCCCGTGAGTGATCAGCTTAGAGAAAAAGACTATAGGCGCGTCGATGAAAAGCCCAACTCATTCAATTGAAAACAGAATCAGAAAATCAGGATGTCGCAGTTAATATTGATGGTTGTTTTTCTTTAATTGCATCTTCTAATAATGTTGAAATTGATACAAGTACTTGGTATACTAAATTAGGTTATAGTGGGTTACAAAGAATACAAATGTTAGCTAGAGAAAGCTTTTTAGGGTCACTCACTAATGTTAATCTATCCGTATGTGAACATTATCTAGCGAGAAAAGCAACTAGAAAGCCATTCGATGAAAGAATCAGAGCCGAACTTCCATTGCGACTTATACATTCTGAAATTTGTGGTCCATTGAACGTGAAAGTGAGGCATGGAACTTGATATTTTATCACTTTTATAGATGACTTCATGCGTTTCAGTTATGTCTTTCTAATTTTCCATAAATTAGAAGCATTAGATTACTTTAGAAGATATATAGCGTTAGTAGAGAATTAGTTGAACAAAACAATAAAGGCATTGAGAACCGATTGCGGACGTGAGTATCTATTTAAACAATTCAAGGCTCTTTGTGATGAAAAGGGAAATGTAAGACAATTGATCATTCTTGGTACTCTGCAACAAAATGAGGTTGCGTAGAGAAGGAATAGAACCCTATTGAAAATGGTTAGATCTACGATGGTTTAAGCAAATCTACCTATCTCATTTTGGGGAGATGCGTTATTGACTGCTACATATATACTTAACCGAGTGCCCTTTAAGTCAGTCACTTCTACCCCTTATGAATTGTGGACTGGTACGAAACCAGACTTAAGTAATATAAGACCTTGAGTGTGTGTAGCTTACGTTCATGATTTTTCTCATAAATATGACAAATTATGCTCTAAGGGGAATAAATGTATCTTTATAAAATATTCTAAATACTACAAATGGTACATGTTCATAAGTGAATAAGCTTATGGAAGTGTGATTGAAATGAAGTCACGAGATGTCACGTTTTTTAGAATAATTTTTCTAGTAGAGGTTAGATTAACTAGGATTTTTAATTATATGAGATGAAAGATCTTGATAACACATCCACTAATGTTGTCAAGAGAAATGAAGATTTATCTCAACATACAAAACCTAGTGGGAGTGTCACATCGCTTGGTGAATTGAATTCAGAAGAAATTCAGTTACATAAAAGTAATTGTAAAAGTATTCATCTTCATCGTTTTGAGATTGAAAGGGAAGCATTTGTGATTACTCTAAGGGACGATGCCAAGCCTAAGACTGTCCAAGAGGCTCTCTCATCCTCTGATAAGGAAGAATGGAGAAAAGTTTTGAAAGATGAAATGGAGTCAATAAGGGCAAATTATGTCTAGGACTTGCTTAATTTGTCACCCAATCGCAAAGTTTTTGGAAACAAATGGGTTTTCAAGATTAATCGAAGGGCGAATGCATCTATTGAAAAGTATAAAGCTTGTTTAGTGGCAAAAGGCCCTAATCAACAAGATGGTATATATTATGATGAAACCTTTTCACCAATTGTAATGTTTGCCTTTATAAACTTTATCCTAGCCATTGTCGCACATTTGGACCTAGAATTACATCAAATGGAAATAAAGATGGTATTTCTCAATGAAGAACTAGATGAGGAAATATATATGAAGCAATCGGTGGTTTTATAGTTAAAGGTCATGAGCATAAAGTTTGTAAACTTCATCGCTTAATATATGATCGTAAACAATCATCTAGATAAAGGTATTTTCGTTTTCATTGAGGGATAACGTCTTTTGGGTTCACGATGATCGAAGAAGATCACTGTGTATATGTCAAATGATTCGAAGATAAAATTGTAATTTTATCACTTTATGTGGACGATATACTGTTGATTATGAATGACAAGATTTTGGTTATCATGATAAAAAAAATGGTTGTCATCTAATTTGAAAAATGAAGGACATTAAAGAAGCTATTTATATATTTGGAGTTAAGATCGAAAGAGATTGATCAAGGAAACACCTTACTCCGTTACAAGAGTCTTATATAATGAAGATTCTTTAGCATTTCAATATGCAGCATTATAATCTTATTGATACCCCTGTCATGTAAAGCAAAGGCCTAAATACCATGAAATGGAAACTGCTCATTACACTAGTGTGATTGGAAGTTTAATATATGTTATAATATATAGTCGACACAACATATGTCATGCCATGGAGTTGGTGAGCTAATATCAATCAAATCCTAGTTAAGCACACTGAAAAGTAATGAAGATGATCCTAATATGCTTAAAAGACACCATGAACTATCGACTTTATTATCAAGGGAATGATTTATGCTTATTAGGCCACTCAGATACTGATTGAGAAGGACACTTCGGTGAGCATAAATTGACTTCTAGATATGCGTTCTTACTCAATGAAGGTGTAATTTCTTGAAGTAGTAAGAAACAGACATGCATGGCCTTGTCTACGATGGAGGCAGAATTTATTGTATACTCTACGAAAGTGCAAAAAGCAATATGGCTAAAACGTTTCTTGGAAAATTTAGCCATTGTCACTGAGATTTCAAAACCAGTGACAATTTATTGTGATAGTCAAGCAACCATTGCCTATGTGAAAGATCCCAAATATCATGATAGGACGAAGCACATTAACATAAGAACAACTTCATCAGAGATATAATAGCGCAGAAAGAAATAATTCTACAATACATTTCAACCAATAGAATGGTTGCTGATCCATTTACGAAAGCTATTCCTAAAGACGTGTTCTTAACCCACATAATGTCTCTAGGGTTACGTAAAATATGATATATAATATTGTTGATGATCATTGGTTTATGTATATGTGAACATATGTGTTATACTTGTTTGTCTTCAAGACTTGATGTTTCATCAATAAGTACAAATTCCTTATGAGATTAGCACAAACACACATATATTATTGAAAAGTATGTCAGCAAGTAATGATTGGCTCACTCACACGAACAATCATCTCCAGTGATGTAGTTAGCACGTTGAGATCTGGAAGAGCAAGTTTAATACATAATATAATACATTGCCTTGATTGGAGTCAAGACGAGGTCTGTGATTTATATATGATAAGACCAAATATGATAGTCCCACAATCATGTATGCCTGAAAGATGCCGGATGTAAGTATTTAATTGGGTGTTGTAGCAAGCGAGCTAACATAACACTCAAGCTAAACATGAGTACATGAGAAGTACGTGATTATGTTTAAGCTAAGATCTGTATGATAAATGTGCTTAATAAATAACACACACTTTTTTAGAAAGAAAAATCCACTATAGCATGTAATTCATACTACATGTGTATTGCACGACCGATAAGAGAAGGTAAGTGAAATTATTCCTATTTACTCATCATGCGAGCCCTTGAGGTAATTTATAATTTACCTCATTTTATGTCTTATGTTATGACAATGTTCTCAAAGTGAAAGATCAATATTGCTACTTTAGTATGTTACCGACGGTCATAAATAGATATGGCTTTATGGGACGTGTCTAGTAAAATAGTTATTCTGAAATGGAGAGTGACATGAGTGCGAAGGAAAACTATTGTTGTGTTACATTTATCATAAATATTTATTAGTCGATCAATTATATCACCTTCAGGGGTTTTGGATATAATTGTAAATGTATAATATTATGAAAATAAACAAGTATAGCCTTTAAGGGATATGTATACTTAGACTTATGTAGCAAAATATGTCTGTGTGAAACATCAATTGTTTATTTCTTTTTAGGTTGTAACCATTATGTCACACCTAACATGTGCATAATTTGAGCTCTCAAGTGCAAGTATACTCACTAGCCACATGACTTTCTTGCCAGTATGAATAATTTATAAAGTAGAAGAATGTTGAATACCTTATATTCTTAATAGAGCAATATAAAGCCCATCGTGTCCGAATGGGAGAGGTTATAATTTGTAGGTACGTCCATGATGGGGTATGATTAAGGCACCGGTTCATCTTGATGTGTCATAACGGAGAGACGCCTTTTGAAAGGATGTGAACAAAGTTACAGAAGTAACTTCTGGAGATAACCATTACAATGATTGGCAGAAAGAACATTATGAAAGAAATTATTACCTTTCCTCTCTCCATCAAAGAACAAAAGGCATTTCATTACTGCTTTGAGAAGACAATCAACATTAATGCTGTGGAACGTGAATATTTTCCTCATGATTGTATTCGGACCATCGCAAAATTGTATCATTCGTCATTCACTCGTGATTCAACATACGTTCCTAGGTAATTCATTTATTGTGCATCGAAGAGGTTAGTTGTTTATTCTGCCAACTTTCTTCCTACAATAACCAACTAAATCCCCAACCTCATTTTCTTGATTCTGTTATTTGTCGATTACTGAGCCATTCCCTTTGCCTATTCCAGAAGATTTTCCTTTTCTTAGGCATTTCCTTTGTTGGTTCTTAGAAGTTCTTTTCTTTTTTTGGTGACCGAGGATCCGCCGGTCCGCCCATGTTAGCTTACGCCGATTTGGGGTCCACGGGCCTCTGAGAGGCCCTCAACGACTATACCTTGGGGAAGACTGGCCCAGCAACCCACCGCCGAGGCCCCCCGCTTGAATCGCTACCAGTGCAGAGTTTCGAACCCTCGACCTCCATCAAAGGAAGGAGAACTCTCAACCAACTGCGTTGCCCACGGGTGGGTTTGTTGGTTCTTAGAAGTTGATAAGGACAAATTTGATTTATGTCCTTATACTTCTTGTGCCTATACTTGTCTTTATACCTTCATTTCCTATAAAAAGAAAAAAATATCTTCCGAATTATAGGCTAACATTCTCACCCAATCGACTTTCCTCTTAAGATTATCGGCGAAAGGGAGATTATACCGTGGATTTGAAGTACTTTCCATAATAATGTGTCTGGCAATTTGGACTAATGCAGGTTGTACCTACGCCGATCCCATTCTCTTACAAATTCCAGTTCATAGATAAGCACAAGTTGTCGGAGAGTGGGCCCTTCGATTGCTGTTTCGAGATCACCAAACTGATTTATGCTCGACATTCTATTGACGATTTTAGACCTAAACCTTCCTCAATCCCTTAATGGACTACCAGTGGCAGTTTTATTTCTTCAACCATCTTGAAGAAATTGTTAGATTTGCCCTTAATCGAGTAAAAGTGTACAGTCCTCCCAAACAGAAAGCCACCATTTAGACAAGTCAAGAAGATGCCAATCTAGGAAACTAAAAGGGTTTCTCTAGTGGAGCAGAATCACAGTAAGCCATTTTTGTCTATTTCGATTCGTCTTTAATTAACTAGAAATCCTAGAAAATTACTAGTCCTAACTCCAATAGTGCATTTTAATGGGCGAATTTTCAATTAAGATTTTTCGCATCCTAATAAAAGCTTGTGCGAGATAGTTCAAATGACTTGCCTGGTTTGATTTTACAATGACATCATCGATATAGACTTCCATGAACTACCCAACCATGTCGTGGAAGATGGAATTCATCGTCCTCTAGTATGTTGCTCTGCTCCAACATTCTTCAAACCAAACAGCATCATCAACCATTCGAACACATTGATGGCTCCAGGACATCTAAATGCATTATTGTGCACATCCTCTTTTGCTATGAATATCTTATTGTATCCCAAATGGCCATCCATTAGAGATATAATCTCGTTACCCAATGTCGAATTGATTAACATGTCAACCATCGACATTTGATATTTAGGTCTTTAAAGTCAATGCATACTCTCAACTTTCCGTTTTTTCTGTTGCATGGGTACTATATTGGAGAGCCATTCAATATACCATGCAATGCCATTAATAACCACTTCATTTTTTCTTTGGCCTTGATGATGACTTCAAGAGCAAACTTCCAAGGAGTTTTTATGTGGTCGAAATCCCTTTTTGATTGGCAGCCTATGTTTTACGACATCTCTCCCTAACCCTAACATCTCATGATAATCCCAGACAAAGCAATTTTTGTACTTCCTCAGCAATTCAACCAACTGTGTCTTGAAGTCATCATCCAAGAGCGCACTGACATAAATTGATTGACGATATCATTCTTCACCGATATTAACTTCAGGGAATGGTTCTTGAGCCTCTACCACTTTGTCATCTTCTCTTAGTGGTGATTCCTCAAAATGTGCTGCACGATTGGCAACGTCAATAGACTACTCAATTACTCAGTGGAGTAGGCTGCATGCCTCTCATCGAGATCTTCCAATGAGGTATGGTTCTCCATAGATAACTTTGTCTAGTTGCCCTACCAGCTTATCCTTAAGGATCCAATTGACAGTCCCTTTGTCAATGCGGAAAAAAGCCAAGTCTCTATGGTCTACCCCTGAGGGTTCTATAACACATGAGTTGTCGATGAATGTTCCATTAGAATCTCTATTCACTTGTGGTATGTGGGCCCAAGTAACATTTTCATATGAACAAGTACTTAGTCGAGTCCATTCTATGATGGTTGGATTTTGACGTCAGCAACACCGGCTGCATCGCCCAGTCGAACCTTTGTCAGGTAGGTGGCTTTCTTTCAATGCCACACAAGACAATCACTCAGTTGCTGTTTCACAAGCTAGCTATATAATCCGCTTTCTATTTCCCCTTCAATTCTCGACGTTTTGTGCATCATATCGAGAAGCCAATACCACTATCAGACTTGTCACCCTCAAAGCAGCTAGATTTGGAAGTTTGGCTGTAAACAGCTGCTAGACTTGCCTCATCCGCAAAGTCTTAGCTACTCGACACTGTTTGACTTGATTTCAAACTCAAGGTAACTAATCAATTTAAGTTTGAGGGGAGATGTTAGAGGTAACTAAGGATTTCATTAAATAATTCTTTTGATTCTATGTATCTTCGAACATTGCACATAAAAAGCTCTTTAACTGTGCATATCTTGATTAATACATGTTACATTCAATAGTTATCTCATAAAGCTTATAAATATGCTAATATTCTTCATTATATACATCGAAATATATACAAATTCCACATTTCTCTTTTTGCGTCATTATTCTTAATTTCACAATTATGTCATCCTGTCCCAAGCAATGCCTTACTTCAATTCAATAATTTTCTCACAAAAAAACTAATATGTATTCGCAATGTGATTCAAAGATGACGACATGGAAGAACAGCTTGGGTTGCTGCTTGTGGGAAGGTATCACATGTGACAATGTTAATGGTCTCGATCTTTCATACATATGTCTTTGGGGTCCCCTCAATTCTAACAGCTCACTCTTCACAATTCGCCATCTTCAGAGCCTCAACCTTGCTGTTAAGGATTTCCATACCTCACCTATTTTGACTACACTAAGTGTGTTTACTAAACTGTGGCACCTCTATCTCTCTTGTTTGAATTTTTCAGGTCTAGTTCCTATTGAAACTTCTTAACTTTCTAAATTTGTTTTACTTGATCTCTCTTTAAGCTTAAACAGTGCGTGTGACACACGGTCCTAAGATCGAAACTCCCGATTTCAAAATGCTTGTTCAGAATACGACAGAGTTGAGGGGACTTGAACTTGATTTAGTGAACATGTCTGCTATTGCACCTAGTTCATTCATGAATCTATCATCCTCCTTGACGTTTTTCAGTGCATCTATATGCAATCCACAGGGGGAACTTCCACCCAACATTTTCCACGTGCTAAACCTCCTTGACCTCAGTTGGACGTTCGATGATATCGTGGTTTCTTTTCTGAAGTCTAACTGGAGCAATATTCTTAAATCTTTAAACCCCTAGTATATAAGCATCTCGGTAACTGCTTATTGAAAGGATCTCCTCACTTGGGAACTTAACAGAATTAACCAAGTTGAACCTTTCAGGCAATGAAGTAACAGGTCATATCTCGTCTTTCGAAGGAAAGCTTAAATGACTCATACATTTAATCCTTTCTTCTATCAATTTTTTGGTGTGTTAGACATTAGAAGTTTTTCTACATTGAAAAATCTGCAAGTCCTTAGGCTTATGGTAGAGTTAAATCTAGCTTGCTACAATATGAATTATCCATTTTCAGAGCTTAAGACTTTGGCTTTGTCTTCCTGCAACTTGACCAAGTCACCAATTTTCTGGGACTCTTCAGAATAGTTAAGAGAATTTTATCTATTGGCCGTTAGGCACCAAGATGGTTTTGGGATTTAGGGAAGGTACACCATAGTATCTTGATATTCCTATAACCTTACTGAGGGAGGTATACAACAATATTTCTGGAAAGAGTCAATCACTGTCAACTTTAGGGACAACTTATTCTGGGGGTTGCTTCCAATTTCACCACTCTCTATACTCATCTTTGGGCCACCAAAAACAGCTTTAGCGAAGAGATTCCATCTTCATTTGCAAATTAAGCTCCCTTTATACTCCACACTTGGCTCATAACAATCTCTCCAGCTCTACTCCACAATGTTTGGGAAATTTAACCCACCTCTTTGAACTAGACAAGTGCCAATTAGTTGATAGGAACATTACCACGGTCTTCAGACAATTGTGCATCATTGTTCGATCTATACGCCAGTTACAACAAAATCAGTGATACTTTTCCAAAGTGGTTGCTAGAAGCACATTGATTAGGCACCATCGATCTGTAATTCAATGAATTCCATGGCCAAATTGATCTTCTAACTGCTCCATTTCTTCACGCTTTATTATTTTTCCAGGGGGTCAATGGCCCAAAGAATATTTTCTCTATTGGTTGAATCTATAGACGGTTGATCTATCCAACAATAAATTTGAAGGTCCTCTTCAAATTCCACCACCCACCACTCTATTCTATTTCATTGTAAACAACAAGATTAGTGAGCAGATTTCACCTTTAATATGCGACCTTACTAAGCTCGGGGTCCTCAACTTGTCCAATAATAGTTTTGATGGGCACGTTGCCAGAGTGTTTAATGAGCTTTGGCAAAAATCTCTTGGTGCTCAACCTCCGAATGAACCTGATTCAGGGTGTGGTCACTGAAAAATTTATTGTGGACAGCAACTTAAGGACGCTTGTTTTCAGTTGGAATAGATTTGAAGGGACATTGCCACAATCCTTAGTGCATTGCGAAAATTGGGAAGTTTTGGATCTCAGCAGCAATAAAATGGAGGATACGTTTCCTGATTGGATGAAACCCTTCCCAAGCTACAATTTTTGTTTTGAGGTCCAACATGTTCCATGGCTTCCTGAGCTTCCTAGAGCAGCTCACCCATTTTCTGCATTGTGCATTTTCAACCTGTACAACAACAAGCTCAGCAGTCCGTCACCTGTTAGATATATTATGAAGCTCGCTGCCATGATGAATCACAATAAACAATAGGACAAGTTGGAGTATGTTGGAGGCTTTGGTTATCAAGATTCAGTCACGGTGATCATAAAAGGACTATAGATACAGTTGGTGAAAATTTTAACTTTAGTCATGAGCATCAACTCATCAAGCAACCATTTTGGGAGGAAGCTTCCCTTGGATATTTGAAAATTGATGTCACTAAAATGGTTGAACTTTTTTCACAACAATCTACAGGTTATATCTCTCCATCTACCGGGACTTGACTATTCTCGAAAGGCTAGACCGGTCTTCAAACAAATTCACCATGAGAATTTGGTGAGAACTAGCGGATTTGACATCTCTTAGATTCTTGAACCTCTCAGAGAATCAGCTCATCAGACCTATTCCTCAGTGCAAGAAATTCAACACATTCAAGAGCAACTCATTCGTCAAGAGCCCTAGTTCATGTGGATTTTTTATTGTCAAAGATGCGCAAACAAATCACAAGAGATTCCACCAGTAACCATCCTTCTAGAAAATGATACATAGCATGGAGGCTAGTTTGAGTCAAGAGCCATATTGATGAGTTATGGGTGTGGAATTGTAGCTAGACTCTCTTAGCATATATTGTTCTTGATTCTAGGAAACTATTAGGATTAGGTGCACAAACACAACAAAATAGAGAATTAAGGTGAGAAAAATCGAGACGTAAAATTTATTCTAGTTCACTCTTAAACTAAGGTTACATCCAATAGAGGATTCGACTATAATTAGCACCTCTCCCTCTCTGTTACGACTCTCAATTATAAGAGAAGAAGATTATATATACTCAATAGTTATTCATAAGCCCAAACCCAAATAACCAATAAAATATGAGTCCAAATTATAAAAGCCATTTGGCATCTTGGGTGCATTGTCCCCTAAGACCCTGTTGGAGCGGCCCCTAGACCTCCATCCACTCACCAGGGAGTGACCACCGTGTTTTCCTATCAATGGGAAGTATGAATCATACCCCAATAGGAACTTGAGTGACTTGAGAAGATTGTTTGAAAGGAAAAGAGCTAAGATGAGAAAGAAGTCCAGGAGGAATATCCAAGATTGAAAATTTCGACTACTTAGGGTACATTTGATAACCATTTTGTTCCAGAGAATAATTTTTTTTATTTTGTTCCCAATAACAAATTCTGAGTTTTTGAAAGCACTTGGTAACTATGCCAAAAAATTATTTTCAGAATAGAAATACATTTGGTGGGACTTTTAAATTCCTTTGCTTTTTAAATTTTTTTTTTCTTTTTTTCTATTTTTTTCTTTTTCCTTTTCTCTTCTTCTTCCTCCTTCTTTCTAGCCGGTTGCCCACCACGGTGGTGCCCAATGATCGGCTTGGTGAGGTCTAGTGAGCTTGCTAGAGCCTCGCCAGGTTAGGGCAAGGTCTGACAAGCTCGCCAGAGGCTTGTTTGGCCACCGTAAAGTCTCGACCTTGCAAATCTGGATGAGGTTGAGCCTCACAAGTGGTAGAATGATTTGGCAAGGAGAGCCTCACCCAGTCACTAGTGAGGTTGGGCCTCACTAGGCAAGGGCAAGGCAAACCTCACGTTGCTTGGGCGAGGCTTGCCTAGCCACCTGCGATACTCGGCCTTGCCTAGATCTACGAGGTCAAGGCTCGCAGTGACCAAATGAGCCTCTGGTGAGCTCACCGAACCTCACCCAGCCAGTTGTCGACCACCGATGGCGACGGCGATGGTGGCTGGCAATGGCCGATGACCGACTAGGAGGAAGAAGAAGAGAGAAGGAGAAAGAGAAAAAAGAAAAAAGTTGGGCTTGATTGTGAAATTGTTCCCGAGAATAAAAAGCAACTTTTTTTTAGTGCCTAACACCTAAAGTGCCAAAACTTGGCACGGGGGACACTTAAGTGCCAAAAGTTTGGAAAGTAACACTTAAGTGTCAAAATCATAACAAAATAGATTAGTTAAATGCCAATGGTGAGAAAATCCGATCAAAATACTAACGTAGCGATTTCTCGACGAGGCAAGTGCAAAATGATGTTGTTTTGCATGCTGAGGTGGCTAGACAAGTGCAAAAATGACGTCATTTTGCTACTAACGTGGATAAATAATAATATGTAACTTAAGCAAATTAAATTTAAAACAAATTTAAAAAAAAAAAAAAAAAAAAAAAAAAAAAAAAAAAAAAGGGGAAGATGAACAATTGAAGGTGGCCGAGAGCTTAGCCCTCGCCACCGCGGTCTTCTCGCCGTCACCAGGAAGGGTTGGCAACAATAGGGGGAGGGTTAGTCGGGGTCATCAAGCCCTAACCAGGGACAAGCAACCCCGGTCAACCAGCGGTGAGGGCTTGTAAGCCCTCGCCCCAGATCTCGCCCCCGGCTAGCGGTAGCCCTTGGCCTGGCCAAGTGAGGCCGGCAACCCTTGCCCTAGATCGAGGCAAAGGCTCGCAAGCCCTCGCCACCAATCGGTCAAGGTCGTCGACCTATAGCTAGGGCCCGGCGACTCAGCTAGCCCTTCGCCCACCGTCGCCTGCCCTTCCTGGTGATGGTAGAGAGGCGCCTCAGCCGCCTCCAACTGTTCATCTTCTTCTGTCCTCTTTTTTTTTTTAATAAAAAAATCATTTTAAATTTAATTTAATTAATTTTTATATTCAAATTCAAACTTACACCAAAACGACGTCATTTTTGCATTTCTTTGCTGAGTCAGCTCTTTGGCGAGCCACGTAAGCAAGCAAAATTAATAAAAAAATTGACACGTAGGATTTCCGACGGGGTTCATTGAAGGTGATACAAAAGTGTCCCATTTTTCAAAAAAATTAGCACTTAAGTGTCACTTTCACTTAAGTATCCTTTTGTGTTAAGTTTTGACACTTGAGCTGTACTTTTGTCGACTTTTTTTCTATTTATTGATTTTGTTCCAAATCTATGTCTGGGAGTAAAAAATGGATTTTTGTTCTCAAGGACAAAAAATTTACCAAACAGATATATGTTCTTTTTTTATTCTATGGAACAAAAGAATAGAATCAGACACTATTTGAAGTGTTATTAACGGGGCCTTATTCTTTGCATTGTAAGATGAAGAATAAGTCCGTTGAACTACAGATAAAATGGTTATTATCTTGGCCTTTCTATCATGTAAGAGAAGTCTCATCAAATACATAGTCAAATATCATTTTCCTCATTTGCAGGACTTCAACGTCCTTGGTTAGCCGTATGCCTAAATTTTATTGTTGGAATGCAAACTTGTAAACTTAATATAAATGGGAAAGTTTTTACGGAGGTGGGGATTTGGATTGCAAATATACAAACTAATACAAATGCATAATGACATATTAAATTCATGTGTAATTGGCCTTATATTTCCGCGCTCACGTCTTCCTTTGTTTTGCGTACTTTTAGCTCTATTGAAACGATCTCCATGCATTGCTGACAAATGAGAAAGAAATGAAAACCACGGCCCTTGGAAAATATGGACCGTTGGCAGGAGACGTGGTTGAACTTCATTGACTGCATTTGTGCGGAAGCAAGTTGGTTGACAAAGATTATAAAAATGAAAATGTTACAGGTAATTAAAAATTTCAATATAATAATTTCCTATGTTAGACATATTCTCATAATTTTATTAATTCTCTATATCTCTTAATCTTGCATGCATATCTCCCCTAAATTGTACATATCTTAATTGATATGTTATCTTCTATAGTCATATAATAAAGTAAATACACTCATTTATTCTTTTTCAATACATATCGAATGATACACAAATTCTAAATTCTCTCTCCCGCTTTATCATTCTTAACTTAGTATCAAAGCCTATCTCATTTTGTGCCCATAAGTCTCTAGGAAGCACACAATTGAGTCAATTCCATGATGGTCATGTCTCGACACTACACCAACTGTGTCACCCAATCAAGTCATGTCACTCAGTTAGTATTTCACAATCGGCAAAAGTACACCCCAAGTGCCAAAACTTGGCACGGAGGAACACTTAAGTGCCAAAAGTTTGGAAAGTGACACTTAAGTGTCAAAATCGGAGTAAAATGGATCACTTAAGTGCTACTCCGGCCAAAATGCCGACATGACGATTTTCCAGCGAAGGAAGTGCAAAACGACGCCGTTTTACACGTTGACGTGGCTAGACAATACAAAAACGGTGTCTTTTTGGTGCTAACATGGTAAAAAATTTTATATAAAAATTAATAAAACTAAATTTAAAACTAAATTTATTTAAAACATTTAAAAATAAAATAAAAATATTTAAAAATTAAAAAAAAAGGCCCTCAGCCACCTCCCCCTTTTTAAATTAGTTTTTTAATATTTTTATTTTATTTTTAAATGTTTTAAATAAATTTAGTTTTAAATTTAATTTTATTAATTTTTATATTAATTTTTTTACCACGTTAGTACCAAAACGGCATGTTTTGCACTTCCTTCGCCAGAAAATCGCCACGTCGGCATTTTGGCCAGATTTTGGCCGGAGTGACATTTAAGTGATCAATTTTACTCCGATTTTGGTACTTAAGTGTCACTTTCCAAACTTTTGATACTTAAGTGTCCCTCCGTGCCAAATTTTGGCACTCCAGATTTCCGTACCTCTTTCACAATCTAATCATATCAGCCACTTTTTATTTACTCTCCGATTCTTGACTTTCCGTGCATCATTTCAAGAAGCCAATACCACTATTAGACTCACCTTTAGACTAGCTAGATCTGGAAGTTTCACCATAAACTACCACTAGACGCTATTTGACTTGATTTAAAATTCAAGCCAACTTAGTCGCCTTGAATTTGAGGGGATGTTAAAAAAATTAAAAATTTCTCTAATATAATTTCCTATATTAAAGGTATTTTGATAATTCTATTTATTTCCATATCTTTCCAGATTACGCTTGTATCTCTTTTTTATTATGCATATCTCGATTGATATGTCATCACATCTAATAAAACCTATGAATAGGGTCATTCATTCTTTTTGAATACATACCGAATTACACACAAATTCCAAATTCTCTTCCACATTATCCTTCTTAATTACTAACATCTGATCCAACAAACTCTTGAAACAACACTTAGATCCAGGAATGTCAAAACTAAATCAAAAACCCGATTCGAATTTGGTCCAATAATGGGAAAACAACCTTTCTTTTTTTACCGAACCGCCGAAGCATAGTATCAATGCTCACAGCACACCTCAAGGGTTGTACCATCGAGCATGAAGCAGCGATCCATTTACTATCACCAAGAAACTGTTCAAAAGAAAAAAACCGAAATCTCAAACCGATTGATCTAAAGTTATCCGAATTTTTGGTTCGGGTCATACACTCACCTAATGGTAACGGCTATTGACGCATCTTTTAAAAAAAAATAATAATAATAGTTTTTTTTTTAATTCATTAAAGTACTTATAAGTGGATGTTTGGTATATCATAATTCCTTTAAATATTGTTTTAACATGTCTAAAGAGTGTTTTTTTTTTTTGCAAATTTATATTTATATTTATATATTGAATTTATATTATAAGATAGAATTGAATTCGACTATATAAAAATAAGATTAAATTTTAAAAAAAAAATTGTTATTTTTTGTTTGAATTTATTATATTAGAATTCAAATATTATTTATATTGAAATATAATTTTAATTTTATTAATTTAATAAGTTTGTTATTTGAGAAATAATATTTCTATTATGGATATTAGAAATCTTATCCACATTTACCCACCTCTTTTATGAGATAATTTTGTCCAGCCTAATATTCATCTTATATCCAACTTTATTCTATCTTAAGCATGCACCAAACAAGATAAGATAAATATTATACTGTCGTGAATTATTATGTTCTGATTATCAAACACAGCCTCAAGGTATAGAGTGACAACATCAAAGAATTCATAATTTAGTTATGAGGAAAATTGTGCATGGTCACCATGGCTCCTTGGATGATTCATTTTTGGGAAAATCTCAAATAAGGATCCAAAGTTAACCTACTTTCTCAAATAAGGACCCGAAGTAACCATTGTTCTAAATAAAGACCCAAAGTGGCTAACAAGTCTCAAATAAGGACCTGAACCTGCCGGCCGGCCAAAATGTTCACCGGCCGGCAAGCGTGTGACATTTCCGGTGGCCGAAATATGGGCAATTTTGTCCCAAAAAATTATAAACAGAAATTAACAAACCCTAAAAACAAAACCCCCAAACTCTTCACGTTCTTCTTCTTCCGCTCTTCATCTTTTACATTCTTTGTCCCCTCTCGTTTAGAGAACCCAAATTCTCTGTTGATGGAGCAAGATTCCTGGCTCCCTGAGCTCCAAAGGTATGTGCCCTCCCTCCCTCCCTCCCTCCCTCCCTCCCTCAATTTGAACGAAACTAATTTCGGTTGAACGGGAGTGTGAATCAAAGTGTATGGCGAACCAATAAAAAGATAATGAAGAATCAAGGCCCTCATGTTACACACGAGTGTCTCAATAACGAAAAGGTGGCTTTACTCAAGATTTATCTTCTTCATTGGAAAGAAACAAAGACAGAAAACAAAAGAAGATGATGTGAAGAAATGAAAGTAGGGGTTTCTTGTTGTGTTTCAATTCGTGTTCAATTAATAGAAAATTTCCGTGCTCCAAGAGAGAGAGGACAAAGAACGGAGAAGATGAAGAGCAGAGGAAGAAAAACGTGAGAACATGAAGAGTTTTTTTTTAGGTAAAAAAAACATGAAGAGTTGGGGGGTTTATTTTTAGGATTTGTTAATTTCTATCTATATTTTTTTTGGACAAAATTGCTCATATTCTGGCCACTGGAAATGTCACACGCTCACCAGCCGGTGAACATTTTGGCCGGCCAACAAGTTCAGGTCCTTATTTGGGACAACAGCCACTTCAAATCCTTATTTGACAAAATAGGCTCACTTTAGGTCTTTATTTAAGATTTTCCCTTCATTTTTTATGGCCCAATTAAACTAGGGTATATGGACATACATACGATTTTGCCTTCTACGTTCCGTCGTGAATTAAATAATAGAATTCGTTGATGGGTTTGAAGGTGTTTCTGATGAATGAATGGCTGGGGGAAGTGACTCTGTGATAGGCCCATATCTTGTCATCTCTCCGGATTTTTAATTTCACTTTATATAATTGGTTTGAGTATCTTCTCCTAGTTCCTCGGGTGATTGGAATAAATTTACGCCTGCGTTATTTTATCCGATCCGTCCAAATAATTGTGTACTTGCATTGTTTTATCGCAGCAATAGCTAATACTAATTTCATTGCAGTAAATGCAATTGGAATCCAACTTTGGGTTGACATTCGCATTCAGGACAAATCCCAATTTCGAGGGAATTTCTTGAGAGGAATTCGAATGAGGCTTTAAATTGTCAAAGTGGACAATTTTCTCAAGAAATTCGAAATTGGGATTACTTCGTCATTTGGATAGGCGATCATTTTGGAATGGATGCTAGAGTGGTCAAGAAAATGACATTGAGGCCAGTCTGGTCTTGAATTCTTTATTCCAGAGAAGAGGGGATTTAATTAAGTGGATGGGGTCTGACATAATAGCCATTGAATTCAAGGAAAGCAGGTCACTCCTCAGAATCTCAGATGGACACTTCGGGGACTGTCCTTCATTACTAAGTCTCGCCGTCCCGTCCTTCGAAGGCAGTAAGGAAGCCAGTTCCTTATCTAGTGAAGGCAGTCTTAAAGGTCACATCTCTGGTGAGCGACTAAGTTCAAGAGGCACATTAAAACTACGTGGGGTTTTGCCACAAACTCAATCATCGTCGCATTGTAAGCACATATACACTAAACACCCGCAAGTCCTGCACCAGCACCACCCCCAGGAGCCACTCCTCCCTCCTCTACAATCCTAACGACGATTCCTTCCCCTGCCATGCTGAGACTGAGAGCAACCCCGAACGGGCCAATGCTTAATTTGCATTATTTATTTATTTATTTATTTATTTATTTATTTATTTCCTATCTTGCTTTCCTTTATCCTCCTTTTACTTTTATATTTGTATCATTTTATCTTCTTCTTTGTCATTTTTAAAATTTTAATTATTTTCTTATGTGGAGCTTGGTGGATGACACAATGGCGCTACATGTTTTAAGAAAGTGATAAAAAAATCGTGTCGATATTTGTTATTAATCAAATTAAATTGACTTGACAAAGAAACTCAATTGTATCAATTTAATAAGTTTTAAAATATGGTTGTATTAATTAAAAAAAAAAAAATTTCAGGGTTAATACCATGAAAATTTTCAAATTAATACATCTGTGATAAATTTACCATAAACTAATTTAAGGGTCATCAAAACTCCAAAGTAGTATACATATGACAAATTTATCCCAAACTAATTTTTGTCTCATTAGAAACTTCATACTAGTACATTTGAGTTATTAAAAACTTCTAATGGGTACACTCATGGCATGTTTACCATCTATTAATTTTCATTAAAGTTTATTGTAAAATTTACTGAACTGGATGATACGTGACAATAATTTAATTGATATGATAAGTCCACGCAAAAATCAATGTCAGTCTAGGGTAAATTTATCAAAGGTGTGTCCGCTTGAAATTTTTTGATGACCTAAAAATTAGTTTGGGGTAACTTTGTCACATATGAACTAGTTTAAAGTTTTTAATAACTTAAAAATTAGTCATAAAAATATTAATTAAGAAATTTTTGTGATATTAACTTAAAATCTAAATGTAATATATTTCGGGCTCTATGTACGCTTCTCATTGTCCAATCAAATCAATTGCCTTCGTTGATACATTATCAGAATCATTAATGGCCAGCACATGTGGTCCGAGGGCACGAACTGGAATACCCACCGATGAGTGTCCATGAGCCATAGTTCCCATGAATTGTGAGGTGAGGAGGCTTTTTCCTTGCACGTTCCACCGACCAGGCCGACCCAAGTTCACTTACATGCAGTCCCTTCCACCAGACAAAACGTGAAATTTTCGGCCAACATCTCGTCGGAGAGAAGCCACTAGGGTCTTCAAACCCATCAAGTGAGGGTAGCCACTAAATGCGGTATGTGCACTAAGGAGATTGCACCTTAATCACGCATTATGTATATTATGTATATGACGATCTAAATTTAAATGGTATTTAATATATGCGATGGCCATGTGATGATTTCCTTTTGCCAATGTGAAATCAGTCCTGAAAGGGAAATTATTTTCATTATGATTCAATAATCTTTATCACCCTTGATAGTCATGATCAAGAATTAGGATGTAATACATCAAGGTGAAAACTACAGTGCCCTTGAGTTTTGGAGAATGATATGGCTGTCTTTTCACCAAATTTTCACTTATTCGGTAGGAAATTCATGCAGCAAACCCACTACCAACATCATCAAATCTCCTTAGAAAATAATGGAAAGAAATATATGGTATAAGAGCAGCAGGGGTGCCAAAACTTTCGTACAACGTTCACCTAAGTGCTAAAACCTTTTTTTCGCTTACTTGATTGTCACATTGGAAACAAATCAATCACTTGATTGTCAATTTTGACTAAAGATCCTACATTGAATTTTTTTAATTTTTAAACTTTTTTGAATTTTTTTTTTAATTTTTTTTTTTTTGTATTTTTTTTTTTTTTTCTTTAGGGCCAACGATGATCACCGACAACCCTCACCGGCCAAAGCCGCCTCGCCCTAGGCCACAGGCAACACTGCCAACTTCTTCCACTTGGCCGCATTCCTCCTCACCTCCCCCCTCCTCTCCCCATCGGCCATCACGATTGATATGATGAGGTCCTTGAGCATTTTAGAGCCGCGATGCTTGAGGTCGGACATGGAGTGCGCCATGTTGTCATCCAGCTTGAACTCGTTGTCATAGCCATCGGAGATGGCGGCGAAGTGGAGGCCCTCCGGGTAGGTTTGTCTGGTCCTTGGATATGCGGCGGCAGGCAGGGTCGCTGGTGGCGAAGGTCACCTCGGCGCCACCAGTAGGAGGCGCTTGGCGAACTGGAGGCCCGGGTTGATGTGGCCATGCATTGGGAACGTGACGAGCAGGAAGTGGGGCGGCGGCAGTGGGCAGTGGCGCGTGTGAGCGTGTGGTTTTGGAATTTCCTTTTAGTGGATGCCTATATGGCTGGTGTTGGGCGCAAATATCAGTGAAACTGTGGGAGTTTATGTCGTACATGTTTTGGTGAGTGACATGTGTTAAAAATAATTAAATATTAAACGATGCATTCATCTAATTACTTACCCTTTTCAAAACAGTTGAAAATAATCCTATCAAAATCTCACATGATATCAAACTAGATATCCTAAATTCAAATCTTACTGAGCTCCATTTGCCTCCTTATTTAAATTTGCACGCTTGTCCAGACTTAAGCGTGAGAAAGAGTGTTGGAGTAATTAATTATCAAAGTCACGCTTTCATCTAATAACTTATGTTTTACGAAATCACACATGCATATAAATAGAAGGATGAAGTTGGGATGGAGTGACGTTTGCAGTGACGAATTGGAGAAAGTCGTGATCTTATTTTCCAGTCTTTGATTTGTCTGTTGTCCGTTTGTTCTTTTGCTCTTTAGAGACGGACAGAGGATCGTGATTTGGGTCGCGAGATCTTTTTTTCTCTGCGTGATTGAATCGTGGACAAGGCAAAAAGCAGAGTCCCGTTCTTGCTTCTCCATGGATCGAAGAGACTGAAAGAGATGAACGTGTGCTCATGCGATTGGACCGAGCGGGGGACACTTAGCTGCATGCATGCATGCTGTGTACTCTCGTCTGTGCATGGGCCGAAAAGCTGATAATCGACGTTCACCTTTATCGTGAAACGGTGAAGACAACGGAAAAATGTCTAAAATGAGGAAAGATGAAGATTAATTTGGCGCCCTTCCATCAGTCAGCGAGTAAAAGAATAAAAGGAGAGATATGGAGATGTATAAACGATCTCATGAATAGAACAAACCTTTTGGATTTGATAATGCCTACACTAAAATCGTCGAAATGGATATATCCGTTTGACATTATGCCCATATTTCGAATGATATAATAAAAACCTTCCATTCCCATTAATCAACATCTATCACACCAGAGAGAGAGAGAGAGATGAACAGTCACCTCTTCCTCATCATCTCCTTTCGTGGTCAGGGTCATCTTAATCCTACCATACAACTTGCCAAGCGCCTAGTATGGGCTAGCGTGCCTAGTGCACGCGTCACCTTTGCCACGGCGGTTGATGGCCGAAACTTAAGGACCACTAAGTTTACCCCTTGGCTAGGTATATTATTTATATTAGAGAAATCAGTTTGACCCAAAAGGACACCCTGAAATAGTATGCATGCTTACACCTCTCAATGGGTCCTAATCAGAATGGGTCCTAATCATAGTGATATGAGCATAATCAACCAATATCTTTCTCCAATAACCCACAATCAACACCAATTTTTAAAACTCAGATTTACTAACCAAATCATATAACTTTTCACGATTCAAAATATATCAAAGTACTTTTCATAAACCACATTCATAAATCATGGGCTTTTTCCATAATTATTTCATGAGAGGTTTTGCATACCATTGACAAGCAATCAACTCAAACTTTAATCAAATTTTATCTTTCCATTTCAAATAGACAATATGGTAGTAGATACTCAATCCAATTCTATGCAACCAAAATTGCTATTTCTTAATTCATTATATTACTAATCCATATCGCTTTAAAAATATGAGTTTACAAAATCAAAAAAAAAAAAAAAAATAGTATTATTTACTTGGAAAACCGAAAACTAATTCATGATGGTTACTCAAGCTAATGCACTTGTATTCCTATCAATTAATCAGAAAACAATATCAAAATTCAAGTAACATATTATTCTAACGAACAAATTGACTAACTACGCTTATTTGTCAACCAATCAACTCCTAACTCTAACGAAGAAACTCGTTTATAGTAAATATTCATCTTTCTTTGTTACGCATATTGTCCGCCACAGGTAACTCAAATGTAAAACTTCAAAAATTCATTCCAATCAAACTGTACTTCAAAATTGAATCTCATCAAACCTCACAGCTCCACAACCCCTCACCCCCCCCACCCCCTTATCTACCATTTCCATATAAATCTAAAGCTCAATTACTCTTCAATTGAACCTTGCAATTCGAATTTCACATAACTCCAAATTTAAGACCTAACTTCGAAAAATATTTCCATTAGATGAAAAATAGAATTTGAATACTTACCCGGCATTACATTTTGAAGTTGATTCCGCTTGTCAAGATGTCCGAAAATTTCACATAGCTCCTTTTTCTTCTTGTTAAGTCTGCCATTGGTCTTGCTTCTTCAACGGAGCTGTTGAAGAAAATTGAAAAGTGGTTTAATGGGCCGATGCCAATTGGTTGAGCTTGGGCTTTTCAGAGAAATGGGTTGGCCTGGGCCCATTATTAGAGGGGCGACAAACGAAGGAGGCATGCATTGAGAGTGCCTTGACATGGAAAGCTTTGGCGAGGCGAGCCGTCAAGGAAGGCGGATCTTCGGACAGCAATCTTAGGTTCTTCATGGCAAAATTGAAGCGAGATTGTTTTGCTTTTATAGTTGTGGTGAAATCACAGTCACAGCAATGAGCAATTGCAACAGAAAGAACGTGTAGGAATCCATTGAACATATATGCACCAAGTCTCTGTGAAAAGTATATGTACTAGCCCCATCATTTAGACCAATGGACACTCGGTCCGATCAGTGATTATTGAGCTCTTGAGCTCGACCACCGGGGACTATCAGGATCGATTGGCAATGGTCTACGAAGTAGGAATCATTGGTAGTAGAAGTGTTGAAGACCAGGTAAGTTGGGCTTACGAGATTATCTAAGCTCGAGCAATTAATCCAACCCAATACAAGATCGACTCTAGCCCAACCAAATTAGGAGTGCAACCGATTCTAAAGACGTGGCAGCATTTGTAATCTGACAATTTATGATATGACAACACATAGCAATATGAATGATAAGATAACATCTATGACGGGGCAATTCGACGAATATACCGATATGCGCCGCGATTGTACGTCAACCTTCTCCAGGAACTGTTGATAACTTCTTGACCGGTCGGTTCCCATCAATTCCAGTTGAATTCTAAAACCAAACCGATACTTGGTTCTCAAATATAACCGGTCCTGCTGCACGACCCTAGTCCCATCCACAGTTCAAACGTGTCTTTTTCAACCTAACATCTTGTCCTCTCGATCATTCATTGTTGGAGATCTGGCCGCTAGGATTTTCAAACCACTGAAATGAGGACAACAACTAAATGTGGATGCGCACTAAGGAGATTGCACATTATCATGCATTATGTATATTATGTATGATGATTTAATATTAAACAGTACTTAATATATACAATGACCATGCAATGATTTCTTTCGCCAATGCAACATTAGTCTAGAAAGGAAAAATTATATTTCTCTGTGATTGGAAGATCTTTACGGTGCTTGATGGCCGTGATCAAGAATAATACGACAGGGTAAGAAAAATAATGCACTTGAGTATCGGCGTAAATCTGTGATATGGCTTCACTTATTCCATGGTACATTTATGCAGCAACCTACCATCAACACCAACAAAACCTCCTTAGAAAATACTGGGAAGAAGTACTCATAATAAAAGAAGAAATAAGAGAAGACACCTACACACAACTTAAGTACTCAAAATACCACACTAGCTGCAGCAAGCTGCTTCCACAATCTCAGCATTGACTACAACCTCGACCGACCTCTTCGATGAAAGCCTTCAAGTTCCGGTCCGACGACCCGCCTTCTCTCGCCACCTCCCTCGCCGACTCCTTCCACTTGGCCGCGTTCCTCCTCACCTCCTCCCTCCTCTCCCCATCAGCCATCACCGCCTCCAAGCACCTCCTTATCTCCCCCGCCTCCACCAACCCTTCCCCGTTCGGCCTCACGCGGACCCCATTCCGCCACACATCCTCGATGAGCTTCGCGTTTGTCCCCTGGTCCGTCCACTGCGGGAACGCCACCATGGGGACGCCGAGCGCGAGGCTCTCGAGGGTCGAGTTCCACCCACAGTGCGACAGAAAGCACCCGAGCGAGGGGTGCGACAACACCTCGAGCTGCGAACACCACGGCACTATCATTCCTTTCTCTTCCAACTCCTGCATGCAGCTCAATCTATCCTCATCCTTCTCTTCCTCTCCGTTCTGTTTTGCTCTCATGACCCACAAGAACGGTCGCCCGCAGTCAAGCAACGCGCAGGCGAGCTCCTCTGCCTGCCTCTTCGATATCACTGCGATGCTCCCAAACGACACATAGACGACCGACGCCTGGGCCATGGAGTCCAGCCAATCCGTGTAGTCTTTCGACTTGTGGAAGAGGTCGCCCCCAAAGGACGTGTCCGACGGGTCATTCCCATCGAGGAAAGCCGAGGGTATCAACGGCCCTATCCCCACCAAGTTGTACCTGTCGATCGCTCTCAAGGCCTCCGGCTCTAGCGAGTCGAAGGTATTCACCAGTATCCTTGGATTGTTTTCTTGGTTGAGCGCGGCGAGCTGGTCTTTGAAAATCGGCAACGCATGAGAGTATGGGTCTGAGTGGCTCGGCACAAAAAATGAAGGCAAGTCGCGGCTAGTGAACTTGTAGGGGAGACCCGGCAACTCGAACGAACATGAAGGGTCGATGCAGTTTTTTTTATGAATTCGCCATAGCCGCAGAAGTAATAATAGTACATGTCCAAGACCGTGGCGGGCTGAATCCACAGGAGGGCCGAGGGCACGCGGAACTCGCGTGCCACCTCGGCAGCCCACGGGAGAAGCAAGCTGTACACCAAGCAGGTGTAGGGGCAGCCCTCGCCCGCCTTCGACGCGACGAGTTCCTTGAGCTTCTCAAAGCCGCGGCGCCTGAACTCGGACATGAATTGTGACACGTCGTCCCCCGTCTTGAGCCCGTCATCGTAGCCGTCAGAGAAGGCGGCGAAGTGGAGGCCCTCCGGGGAGGCCCTACCCTTGGACATGCGGCGGCAGGCAGAGACGCTGGTGGCGAAAGTCACCTCAGCGCCGCTGCGGAGGAGGCGCTTGGCGAACTGGAGGGCCGGGTTGATGTGGCCCTGCGCCGGGAATGTGACGAGGAGGAAGTGGGGTGGCGCCATGGTCGGCAGAAGTGGGCGGCGGCCCGTCTGAGCGTATGGTTTTTCGAATCTTTTTTCCTTTTATGGGATTGAGGACGGATGTCAGTGAAGTTGTGGGAGCTTGTGCCTTGCATGTTTTGGAGGCTGATATTCATATAAATAGACGGATGAGGCAGGGATGGAGTGACGTTTGTGGTGACGAATCGGAGAGAGCCGTGACCTTCTTTTCAATTCTTATCTTATTCTTTGTTCCTGCTTCGTTTGTTCTTTTGCTGTCAGAGACGGACGGATGATCGCGACTTGGGTGGCGAGATCTTGTCGCTGCGGCAATGAATTCGTGGACAAGGCAAGAAGCAGGGTCTGTTCTTGCTTCTCCATGGATCGAAGAGACCGGAGACGAACGTGCCCTCTTGTGTTTGAACCGACCGGGAGATGCTTTCTTAGTTATATGCCCTAAAGTAATCATGTAATAATTATATATTAGGAATTTCAGTTGTGTTGTCAAATTAATGGCAAAGACATATTCATGCATTCGTCCAATTATATGTATGAATAATTCCATAAGATCAATTGTGACTAAACTTATTCTTGAGACGTTAAGAATATACATGATGGGTTCACAGTTAGACTGAATCTTTAAACTGTTTCGGTCAATGGATCATTAGTAGATATTAATAATCCTATTGAGATTGATATGTTCTTAGCTTCACCATTAAGTATTAGATACTTAAGGGAATGATGAGTCACGAGTCATTAGGTATTATGATGCCCGAGTTAGAACATAAGTACTTATAGCAGACAAGTTCACTAAACGTGACATACATAGAACGATTGCCAACATGGAAGCTTTTAATTCGGTCAATGACTAATCGTTCATGCTCTGATCTTGTGTAGATAATCCTTAAACTTAAGGCACGGTGTTAACTCGTGTATTGAACGGCTATGGTTCACGAGTACGCATATTGGCGGCTCATTAATCAGTCTCTATTCCTAATGGTCATAACTTGTTCACTTACGAAGTTACACATGTGTGCAACATGGAATCTATCTCCTTATTATATGCAAAGTATAATAATGATGTCCTATGTAATCTAATTGTGACACTGCATTGAAATCCTCAGCCGAGTTTGTAACCAAGAATGAATTGTTTACGTCTCATATAAAATATAGGTCAATTTGGTTTGTGCATATGATCGAATTGGTGCCTCGACAAATATTCCATGGTTTTTGTTCAATCAGGACATAGTAAGACAGAGAAATTGAATTACAGTGTAACAAGAGCTGATAGGTTCATTGTGTTCTTAAAGCATTCACACTGTCTGGGTAGCCATAACATATTGCAAGATGTCAATCATGGCTTATAGGACCAAGAGATTGATCGGGACAATCAATTATCTTTGGAGTATTAATGTGTTAGTGCAAATTTTACTGTCGACTCAATGATGAACTTAGGGATGTCACACATCATAACCAACTCACTCAATCGGACACAACCCACTCACGACAGCTATTCTCTTGCTCGCCTAGCTTCTGGTGGAAGTAATCAATAACTTATTTGAGAAGTTAAAGACTAGTTTCTGGAAAAAGTAGTCAATAACTTCTTTAAGAGGTTAAAAACCAGCTTCTATAGGAAGTTAAATGGTGACTCACCAAGACATTATATATAGAGAGAGCAAAGAGAGGGTGAGTGGGTTAAGAAAATAAAAGAGAGAAAGAGAGAGAACTACATGGTTAGCAACGGTTGCTAACCACGTGTAGAGGATTGTCTCCACAAGATTGCTAACACAATTATAGTGGCAATTACCTGTGAGCTCTTTTTTGTTCGAGGTGCATTGGTAGTGTGTTTGAACTAAAGGTTTGACGTTTGTGAGATTCGAACTAAAGAACATCTTAATAAAGTCATTTAAAGCGCACTTCGAGAGGTAATCCGTATAACCCCCTTTGATATTCTGATTTTTTTTTAAAACGCAAGAGCAACGCCTTTGGAGATACATTTATAGTAGAACTTTATCTTTACTTCTGCTGCATTTATGTTTCTTTAGCCTATACATGTTCTATAAAACCCCAACATGCTTCACTGCGTGCATGCTGCACTCAGTTTGTGTAGGGGCCGAAGAGCTGATCATCGACTTTCATCTCTATAATGAAACGGTAAAGACACCGTGCAAAAGAATATGAAGGAAAAGAGGGAGAGACATGGAGATGTGTGAATGATCTGATAGATCGAGCAAACCCTTTGGATTCAATGATGCTGGGGTGAAAGTTTTTGGCGAAACAAACTAGAAATGTTTTCCTCCGTAACTTTGATTGATGATGGAGAAATGATTAAATGGCATTCTTTATTTATTATGAGAATAACACTATATTATGAACCGCAAAAATTAAATAACAAATCATTATAAATTGTTACTCCTTCAAGAATTTGTATAATCCAAAAACTGTTATGCTAGTAAAACCCTTTTTCACGATAGATTAAAAATTGTCACCCAATCATTTCTTATTGGATAATTAATAGCAGACCTATGATGAGTTGGGTTGGGTTTTGTATGGATCAAAAATGGATCCGACTCAAATTAACTCATTTAATCCATGCTATCACATTTTTTATGTACCAATTTTAACAACTCACGTTCAACGTGACCTAATCTAACCGGACCCTTGTTACTGAGCACGTCCATAATCAACTCAATCTATCAAAACTCAAACCCACCAATTTAACCCCCTTTGAAGTTCTTCATGTGAAAATGTTGCTTAAATAAAATTTTATATCAAATTACATAAGTGAATTGACAATATATATATATATCAAAGATGTTAGTAAATAAAATATACAACATGGAAGAACCTAAATGTTCAAAAACTTACAAAGAAGCGGAAAAGTTCTTCAAGAACCTAAATGCATGCTTTATTGATCCAAGTACGTTTCATCCCTTTTTCAATCGCTCGCTTCAAGGTTCACGGCCTAATCATCCCCTCAAATTCCAAGTCATCGTAGATCTATAGTCAATACCATACTCCCCAACTCGCCAAATCGAATCTCAATTAAAGACAATGCAAGCATAGTCGTCTAAACTTAGAAGCAAGAATCGATTGCCTAGAGCCAGAACTTTTCTTGTTAGAATTTACAAAGACCTAAAACGAAAAGTTTGTAGACTAGAGTGGGATCGAATAACCTACGATTGGTCCGGTGTCTATTGACTACCACCCAGGACAGGGTCATCTTCCATCCGGGCGGCCCCGAGCCCGCACCCAACTTACTCTTCTGTAGACTCTGGCTCATCGCCGTAGGCAAGGGTTATCATACGGGTTGAAAGTGGATTTTTTCGAGACCCGCTAGAATCATCACCAATTGGGTGTTGCTCCATTGACCAATTCCCACCCATGTCTTAAATCTTAGGCAATCCGTATAGTACCCAACCCATTTAAAATGAGTTAAAATATGGATCCGTGACATAATTTGCTGCATCTAGTTAAAGGTTATGGGCATGGCGCACACACGCAAGCTTCATAAAAAAAAAAAAAAGGAGTGATGTGTATGTGTAGGAAAAAAGTCCGTGGAAAGAAACAGACTAACCTCTTTGATACATAACGAGCAAATTACCTACAAATATACATTGAATCGCAAACAAACGATGAACAATATGACTTCACGATGGTCCGAATATAATCATAAGTAAAGAATTCTCATTTCACAATGTTAATATTGATTGTCTTCTCAAAATATAAATGGAAGCCTTCTTGCGTCGTTCTTTGATGGAGTGAGAGAGAGAGAGGTGAAGAAGGAACCGTTCTCTTTCTGAAACGTTCTTTCATTTTGTTCATTAGTTAGTTATCTTCGAAATGTTCCTTTTTATACTTCCTAGGAAGATAATTATTCATACCCCTTCAAAGAATACCTCACAATCACATTACATCAAGACGAATCGATGCCTCTTAAATACACCCCATCATGGACAGACCGACAAAATACAACATTATGCTTGCAACCCATTTCGGTAAAGTATATATAGAGGAAGTTTTATTTAATCAAGAATGGTTGAAAACGTTGCCCGGTTTGTATGTCTATTATGGATTAAGTGTTTGCATTTTTATTGGGATTGGTAGTGTTAAAATTATCGAAAAGTTAGAAATCCTGGTGTGGGATTTGAAATCATAAATTATCTTCTAAGTTAAGCATTTTTAATGCTTAAATACATGAAAGGTATAAAGTTTGAGCTTATACGCGAATCAAAGAACTATCAGGGGCGCCACATTGATTGTCTTGTAATTTTATGCATATTATTATATTTCTTTTGCCAATATTCACGTCTACCCCAGCATTTAGAATAATCTAACAAATATAGTTGTAAACCCGTGCAATGCACAAACATTTTCCTAGTTTATATAGTAATTTTCCGGCCAATGGAGCTTGGATCATGCAAGAGCATTGCTCAAGTCAGTCCATTTACTTCTCGAGCCTAGGGGGCTTGGATGAGCCAGATGGGCCGCCAGCCTATCCGTTGATCACCTCTGGCTCATGAAATCATGGTTCAAAGTTTTATCTATCACTAATTTCGTTAATGGAATTGTTTACACTAATTGAAGGTTCAAAATTGTAATAGATACCTTCTTATATGTATGAATTAATGTAAATCAGTATAGAATGCAAAATGAGTGGGAGTTGTTGAAATAGTTTGTTATAATAAAAAAAAAATTAATTATTGTATATGAAAATAAGTGATTGTTGACATAAAAAAAAAAAGTGATGGTTAATCATGAAAAGTGATGATGGTTCTTGAAAGGTGCATATTTTCAAGAGATATGTTATTTGGTTGTTTATGAATAAGACTAAACCATACATTATTCATAACAATAGCTTTCTTTTCTTCATAACTCTCGAGGTGAAATTCCAAGAGAAAATTGAATAATTGATTAACTCGTTTCTCTGTAACTTTGGTGTACATCCTAGAGGTATTGAATCCAGCAGCAATAATAGTTGGGGCAAAATAACAGTTTAAAGACAATAATCATCACGCATCAAAATATGAAAGAATTATAAACTACTGCTCGTCTCTTCGTGAAAGATCAAATTTTCCAAACAACTGAGGCCTAGTCCGCAACAATTACGGCACCTCCATGCCTCATAAATTTCAGCTGTTCTTTTATCCTATGGTTTTTGTATAATTTACTTTTTAATTCTGTACTAGTCAGTTTATCAATTTTCCACAATCACCCGTAATATCATAAAATAAAATAAAAAATTATTGTTACCGTCTCATACCATTATTACAACCAAACATGTCATGGTCGTAAGGTCTATTTATTTACATAAATGATTGTGGTGGAAAAAACTCAAGCCTCATTTGTATATGTGGTGGGAAGTATGCTTTGTAGTGACCGGGTGAGAGGAAAATCCCTGGCTTTTCCAGCGAGGACCACTTTGGAACTTTTACATTATAAGGATACATCTTCCCCCACTATCGCTTTCGCCCTTTACTAGTTGTCTATGTCGTCGTCTTCTTCAAAAGTATGTTTGGATCGATCTCCATAATCAGGTGGCTCTCCGTTCAACTTGAGTTTTGTCGGAGCAAGTTGCATAGCAGCCACTCCAAGGCTTCAGGTTGGGCTCTCACAAGAGGGATAATGACACAAATGGTCAATGAACTTTTACCCAACGTACAATATGATTTTAAATTTTTTTAATTTGTTCGATGTGATCCCTCAACTTTTGCCAATATGCAATATGATTCTTGAACTTTTAATATATTCAATGTGGTCCATGTACTTTTATTATATGTTTAGCATAATCCCTAAACTATGTGAAAATATTCAATATTATCCTTCCATTAATTCAATATTAGGATTAATATTGAACATTTTCATATAGCCCAAGGATTGAATTAATTATTTGCTAAAAATTTAGGGATTGTATTGACAAATTAAAAGTTTATGGTCAACATTGTACATTAGGCTAAAATTCAATGACTACATCGCACATTAAGTTAAAATTCAAGGACCATTAGTGTCATTTTCCATTTACAAAATGTTTCATCCTAGAAATTGAGTTTAGTATACATACTAAATAAAATCTAGACTATTAAAAATGGTGGTCCAATGTAGCAAGTTTCCATCCAAGTCACATCAAATTGGATCGTTTAAATTAATTTTAAGCTCCATTTGATTCACGAAAAATAACTTCTAGGAAAATGTTTTCCAGATTTTCGAATGTTCATTTCGCATAAATGAACTAATCAACGAAAATGTTTTTCGCTATCGAAAAACGCCGAAAGTGAGAAAAATATTTTCACTTTTGAAAAGTGGAAAACATTTTCCATAACTCCTTCCACCTCACTTTCTTTCACCAAACACATTTTCATTTTGTTTTTATATTTTTTCGTTTTTCTTTTTTTCTTTTTTAAAAATTAATTTTTTTCTCTCTTTTTTTTTCTTTTCTTTCTTTCCTTCTCTTCATCTTCTTTGGCCTTGGCTGTTGACAGCCCCGGCAACCGACCACAATCCAGCTCGAGCCTCACCACAGGCCACCAAGGCTTGAGCTCGCCAAATTTCAACCTCAGGTGACCTAAGGTGAGGCTCAAGTCCCACCCAACTCATCGAATCTGGCAAAGCCTAAGCTCGTCGACCTCGAGTGAGCTTGGCTTCACCAGATCAAGTGAGCCAAAGCCTCATCAACCTGTGATGAGGCCAAAGCTCGCCAATGGCCAGTTGCCGGCCAAGGTTGAAGAAGAAGAGAAGTAAAGAAAGAAAAAAAAAAAAAAAAAAAGGAAAGGAAATGACTTTTTAAAAAAATAATAAAAATATTGAAAATGAGTGCATGCAAGAAATATTTTTCTTACCGAACAATGGAAAATATTTTCTAATTCATTTTCAAATTTTAATCGAATATCGAAAAATATGATTATTTTTTTGAAAAATAATTTCCAAAAACACCGCATTTTCCACTAAACAAATGGAGCTTTAGTACATGTACTCAATTCGTTGAATAATTTCCTATTCGAGTAGCATGGATAATGAGGTCAATCGAGGATAGGCCGACAAGACGAACGGATGATAGGTCAACATGGCAATGAAGCCGGGCTAATGAGGTATTGGGAACCAGTTGATGTTTAGAAAAGAAAAGAAAATTTGTGATGACTTGCGGATGACAAAATATTATAAATATGCTAATATATAATAGAGAGTGCACTAGGAAGTTTGACTCTACATGCTCAAGGGGTCAATAAAAGGATATGATGTTAGCAACAAAACTTCCACTAGTGTAGAAGAGCCGTGTTGCTTGAAAAGGTGAATAAACCCATTAGATGAGAAGTGTCTCTAAGAATTGTAAACACTCTACAGAAGGAGAACAAGCTTGAGGCAAAAGTATACTGCAAGTGTCAAAATTTGGAATAAGTGGACACTTTAAGTGTCAAAACTTCCAAAATGTATACTTTTTTTTTTATCGGTCCTACTCTACTCCTTGCAAGGCATAGGAGTCAAAACCCACATTTGAAGCTAAATAGTCCTACCCCAACCCCCTTAATTTGGAATGAGTAGAAACTTAAGTGCCAAAGTTTCCAAAATGTATACTCTTTTTTTTTTTTTTTGTCGATCACACTCTACTCTTACTATAACGCTCACTCTTAGACTTTTGTCATATCTCCTTGTAAGGCGTAAGAGTCAAAATCCACATTTAAAACTAATTAGTCATACTCTAAACCCCTTGAAAAGATGGGGATTCAAACCCATCACCTCACCATTCCCATATTGGAAAGGTGGCCATTAGGGCAAACTTTAGTGATTCTAAAATATATACTTAAATGCCACTTTTTAAAAAATTGGATCATTAAGTGCCAACTCTGGTGAGACTTGTCGAAAATTAGACATGGCTTTAGGTGAAGCCACCTTGCTTGCGGCCCTAGGCGAGATTGGGTGAGGGCTACAACCCTCGCCGGAGGTCTGTCAGCCACTACAAGGAATCCAAGAAAAAGAAAAAAAAATTAATGAAAAATTCGAAAAAAAAAATTATTTAAAATTGCCACGTCAATGTTGGTCAGACAATCAACCAAATTGGCTTAATAGCCTGAATTCGTACTAATGTAAAAAGGTTTATAACTGAATTGATCTAATTAAAAAGTATATGATTGAATTGGTACCAATTCCATAGATTTATAGCTTTTTTAGTACCTTTTTTCTGTTCATGTGCTCATGGTCAAAACACCACACTAGCTACAGCAAGCTACTTCCACAATCTCAGCATGGATAACCTCGACCAAACTCTTCGATGAAAGCCTTCAAGTTCCGATCCGACGATCCGCCTTCTCTCACAGTCTCCCTCGCCAACTCCTGCTACTTGGCCCCGTTCCTCCTCACCTCCTCCCTCCTCTCCCCATCTGCCATCACCATCTCCAAGCACCTCCTTATTTCCTCTTGATGGATTTAGTCATGGGCCTAAGTTGGCCCGGCCACGATGGGCCTAAAGGCCCGGCCCACGGGAATAAGGCCCGTGGAAAGGGGAACCTATAAAAGGGATGAGAGAGAAGGAGAAGACACCTTTTGGCATTTGTAAGAACGTTCTACATTTTCTTCAAGAATTCTCTCTCTCTCCAAGGCTAAGAAGCGACGCCATCTTCACTTAACGACGATATTTCGGCATCGGATCGAACGGGACTGAATTCTCTTCCTCTCTACGGCGTCGGTGTCTAATCTGTGGCCAACAAGGTACGCTCGAATCCGTGGTGTGCTTTTTGATCGGTGATACGTGACAATTCCCGGGCTTATCTTCCGCATATGATTTAGGGGTTCGGTTTTAGGTGCCGAATCCGTTTTTGGGGATCCGACGATCCCAACATTGGTATCAGAGCCTTAATTCACGTTTTGGCCGACCAATTTGAAGTTTTTGATTGATTTTTTTCGCAAAAGCTTTTCGGCCGTACGGATCGGGGTGAGAAATCCCGACACCCGAGCGTTCTTCGCCATTTTTTTCCTACATTTCGTAAGTCAAAATCAAAATCTAATGGCATAGGGAGGAAGGCGACGTCGAGACGAGTCCGGGGACATGTCGCACGCCGCCGGGGGACGCCGCACGCGCCCACACGCGCCGCCAGAAGGCGTTGCGCGTGGGCGCGACGCGCCTAGACGCGCTGGTTCGTCCAGCGCGTGCGGCACACGCGCCGGTGACGAATCGACGCGTGCGTGACGTCATCGATGACGTCAGCATTGACGTCGTTTCGCCAGACGGTCACCGGTCAGCGACCCGACCTGCGACCCGACCCGACCCGCCTGGCACGTGCGCGGCACGTGCGGGCCGACGTCTGCGTGACGTCGGCCCACGTGCGCGGCACGTGCGGGCTGGCCCGCCCACGCACGCGCGCCGGACGTGCGGTTGGTCCGTCCGACCCGGGCGACCGGTCCGGCGACCCTTTCGTTGGCCGTTGACCGTTGACCGTTGACTTCCGTTGACCGACGACCGTTGACCGTTGACAAAAAAAAAAAAAAGGGAAAAGGAAAAGAATGTGTTTCTTTTTCAATTATGTCTATGTGGATTATATGTAATCCATTTTTTGTTCTGCATTTGTTACAGGAACAATGCCTCCCCGAAATCCGCGCGCATCTGTGCGCACAATGTCAAATGAACAAAAGGAAAGGCTTTCAAGGTTGATAGCCGTTTTGAATGGTTATCGATGGGAGAGTGACGACATAATTGATCATGTCATAGAGGTCAACAACAAAATTCAGGAAGTCATTTGGAACGGTTGTCCCATGCCAGATATTCAGATGATGCGATTCTTTATGAACACTCTTCCACTAGAATGGCAAGGAGTGTTGAATCGCCTACGGGAGGTCAAAGGATTTACTAGCTATAAGGAGCTAGTAATGGCATTCGTAGATGAATATCATCGGGTAGGAGCCACATAGACTGCGACCCAAGGAATGACTTCGATTGGGCCAGGACTAAATGTGCGTCGGAGAAATCCTAAGGGATATCCGTCTGTTTTTCCGTGGCTGTCAAGAATGCCAGAAAATTTTACAGAGAAAAAGAAAAAGAAATTGGACCATGTAACAGCTTTCCCTATTAGTTGTAATATGCCTTGTTTTTAAATGTTATGGCTGTTTTTTATTTAGTGTTCTTTGTGAACATCTTATGTAATGTTAACTACCTGATTGTTGTTGATATAGCAACCTATTTGTTAGCAATATTGAGTGAAAGCATTATTATTATATTGTATGTCAATTATCTGCTGCTTTCTATGATTGCTGGTTGCTGTGGGTAGTTAGTTGTGGGTAGTTATAGAAGTTTCTGTAGCTTCATAGAATTGATTTTGCATAAGACAATCATATTAATGATAGTTTTTAAGTTAGGATTTTTGGAGGATGATTGGAAACATAGTGACCTTTTGATTCTGAAACCTTACTTAAAATTATTAATTAATGTGATGGGTTTGTGCAAAATAGATGCATAAGTGATAGGCATTAATAACTCGTGCATATATGTCTCGATGTGTTTAGATCAATGGCTTGACCACAAAGAGCATAGTTGCCGAGCTGAACAAAGGTGAAAAGCTCAATGGTGACAACTATGAATTTTGGCAAATGAAAATTCAATATGTGCTGGAAAAGCAAAAAGCACTAATAGCTCTTGACCATGTTATGAAAGATCTAGAGGATGTTGTGCGCCACCTTGAGCTAGTTGATCATCGCCTCAAGGCATTAGAGCAGGAAACAGATATTTTCTGTGTTGCTTTAAGCTCAGAAGGGGCTTCATGCTCTAAGCGCAAGCGCATTGATTCGTTCAATATGTGGAAATGCAATGGATCAAGTCCTTCTTGCAAGAAACCAAGAATTAACCAACAAAAGAGAGGAAAACGTCCTCATGTGAAGAATATCTCAAAGGTGAAGTGTTACAACCGTGACCGAAGGAAGGGTCACTATGCCCGCAATTGTCGCGAGCCAAAGAAGGTACACACCCTTGGTACAATTGGGAACTTTGCATATGTGTCAAGTTCTGTATTCTTGACTGAATCTAATCCTCTGTGGACTGTGGATTCAGGAGCGACAGACCATGTAGCGAAGGATAGAGAATCCTTCGTGGAATTCCGACGAGTACCTACTGGAACTAAGTGAATCTATGTGGGAAACAACTCCAGAGCTGAAGTGAGAGGAATTGGCACATGCCAACTAAATATGCGTGATGGACGCACTTTGTTCCTTCATGATGTGTTGTATGCTCCGGAGATTCGTCGAAATTTAGTGTCTATTTTAGTGTTGGTTAAATTAGGTTTTAATGTGAACTTCCATAATAGAGGTGTAGATTTGTATTTGGATACAAACTACTATGGTCATGGTTATTTTCTGGATAGTTTCATTGTATTAGATATTGATTATGTTAATGCAAATATTTGTTATTCCCTTCTCACATCTCCTAATTCATGTGATAATGATGTGAATGTATGGCATGCTAGACTTGGTCACATTTGCCAACAGCGTATGAATAGACTAGCCAAAGAGGGTTTGTTGGGCAACATTGAAAAAGTCGATTTGCCCATATGTGAGCATTACCTGGAGGGGAAAACGACAAGGAAACCATTTGGAAAAGGTAAAAGAGCTGAATTTCCTCTGCACTTAATCCATTCTTGATGTCTGTGGTCCAATGAATGTAAGAGGAAGGCATGGGGCTGTTTATTTCATCACTTTTATAGATGATTATACTCGATTCGGATATGTCTATTTGATTTCTCACAAATCTAAAGCAATAAGTTGTTTCAAAAGGTTTATGAACCTGGTAGAGAATCAATTAGACAAGAAAATAAAAGCATTGAGATCCGATCGAGGTCGAGAATATTTGTCTGATGAGTTCAGAAAATTATGTGATGAAAAAGGAATAGAAAGACAGTTATCTATTCCATATACTCCTCAACAAAATGGTGTTGCAGAGAGAAGAAACAGAACCCTACTAGAAATGGTTAGGTCCATGATGGCGCATGCTAACTTACCTATCACCTTTTGGAGTGATGCGTTGTTAACCGCCGCCTATATACTTAACCGTGTGCCTTCCAAATCAGTCACTTCCACTCCATATGAGTTATGGACAGGTAGAAAACCGGACTTAAGTTTTCTTAAGCCATGGGGTTGTGCTGCCTATACACATGAGTCCTCTCACAAGTTTGGGAAATTGGGTCCCGAGAGGAAAGAAGAGTATTTTCATAAGATACTCGGAACACTCGAAAGGGTATGTGTTCATAGGTGAGCAGGAAAGTGGGAGTATAACTGAATTTGAATCACGGGATGTCACATTCTTAGAGGATGAATTTCCCAAGAAGGGCGAAATAGGGGAAAACAACTTCCTATTTGAAACCTTGGATCAAGATAATGATCTTGGTGGAGTTCGTCCAAGTGGGAGTAATATAAGAAGTGATGAATTGAATTCAACTCATTCTCAATTGCAACCACATAATGAGACGACATCATCATTATCTAATCCCAATGGGAGCATAATGAGGAATGATGTGCAAAGTGTACAAACTCCCATACGGCGAACAAGTCGCCAAAGTATTCCTCGTCGACGTTTTGACATTGAAGGGGAAACTTTTATGGTTGCTCCACAAGATGAGGATGAGCCAAGGAATATTAATGAGGCTCTGAGTTGCCCTAGTAAGGAAAAATAGATTCATGCAATGGAAGAGGAAATGGAGTCAATGAAATCAAACCAAGTCGGGAACCGGTTGATCTTCCAAAAGGACGCAGCTATTGAGAACAAGTGGGTTCTCAAAATAAAGCGAAAGGCTGATGGTTCGATAGAAAGGCATAAGGCTCGCCTTGTTGCGAAGGGGTATAATCAACAGGAAGGAATTGATTATGAAGATACATTTTTCCCGTAGTGAGATTTATCTCGATTCGCATTATTCGGCAATAGTATCTAGTATGGATCTTGAGTTACATCGAGATGGATGTAAAGACTGCTTTCCTCAATGGAGAATTAGAGGAAGAAATATACATGGAACAACCTACTGGTTTCATAGTGAAAGGCCAAGAAGAAAAAGTATGTCGACTTTTGAGATCGATATACGGCCTTAAGCGATCATCGAGACAATGGTATATACGTTTTCATAATGCCATAATGGCATATGATTTTACAATGATTGATGAGGATCATTGCATATATATCAAAAGATCCAAGGATCAATTTGTGATCATATCATTATATGTTGATGATATGCGATTGCCGGAAATAATATGGAGTTTGTTCATACTATCAAGAGTTGGTTATCTTCCAATTTTGAGATGAAGGATATGGGTGAGGCTGCATATATTCTTGGAGTTAAGATTTCAAGAGATCGTTCGAAGAGATCGTTGTCTCTTTCACAAGAAACATATATAAATAAAATTCTTGAATGATTTCGTATGCAAGATTGTAAACCCATAGATACTCCTATTGCAAAAGGTGAAGGATTGAGCCATAGACTGTGTCCGAGGACTCCACAAGAGAAGGAACAAATGAAACATGTTCCTTATGCTAGTGCAGTTGGGAGCTTGATGTACGCTATGATGTGTACAAGACCCGACATATGTTTTGCAGTTGGAATGGTGAGTAAATACCAATCCAATCCAGGTCCAAAGACATTGGAAAGCGTGAAGAGAATACCGAGGTATCGAAGGGAACCGCTGATTTCAAGTTGAATTACCAAGGAAAGGATCTGCGACTTGAAGGCTACTCGAGATGCTGATTGGGGAGGAGATTTAGATGAAAGGAAATCTACCTCTGGTTTTGCTTTCTTCGAACAATGGCGCCATATCATGGAGCAGTAAGAAGCAAACGTGTATAGCCTTATCCACGATGGAAGCTGAGTTCGTGGCATTATCGCCAGCGGTACAAGAAGGAGTTTGGCTTAAGAGATTTTTGGATCATTTAGGTGTTATTGAGAAAGCTGCACATCCGTTATTGATTAACTGTGATAGCCAAGCAGCTATAGCGTACACTAAAGATCCAAAATATCATAGCAAGACCAAACACATAGATACCAAGTATAACTTTGTAAAAGATATGGTTGCACGAAAAGATGTGAACTTGCAGTACATATCTACGCGTAGAATGGTAGCAGATCCTATGACAAAGCCAATACCTAGAGATGTGTTTTGTGGTCATGTAAAATCTTTAGGATTGCGTAGAGTCTGATGTATTGGATATTGTAATTTCCCTGAATTGTTCACATGTATGAACCAATGTTGTTTCATTATTAATGTCTATGAGTCTTTGTTTGATCTTTATGCATCTTAATGCTCAGTGCATTACTTTATGTTGAGAAAGTATGTCGGACAGATAAGAGATTAGCCCACTCACACGGGTAATCACCTCTATTTACTATGTGATAGATAGAGATGAGACTGTTTTTAAGCTTATTATCTAGGTGATAATCGAGAGCTCAAGCTTAAAATACGTATGTCGCCTTAACGAGTGTTAAGATGAGGACATAATACTTGCGATGTCCGAAAGTAAAATAACCCACACATTTTACTTTATCCGTCTAAGATGCCGATGTGAGTTCGATGAATTTTGTGAATGAGTAAATACGTGAACTCAAGTTAGACATTGGGTATGTCCGAACTATCATCTGTACGGTATTGATGGTGTAGACATACGCTCCATGGGAAAGGAGTTAATACCGTAATACGTATTTCATACTACGTATGCATGAGACGACCTATAAGAGTGGCAAAAGTTTGATCTCAACTTTTAAGACGTGTGAGACTCTTGAGGAATTGAGTTCCTCAATTATAGTGCCCTCATGACTCTTACTTATTCTCAAGATTTCTATTTGGTGTTTGCTATCTTACAATGTTGCCAATGGTCATGAGTTGATTCGATCTAATGGGACATTTCTAGAAAAGCAAGTTGAACTGAAATTGAGATTTTGAAGGAAAGAGGAAGATCGGATTTGTAGAATCACATTGTGTTTTTGTATTCACGGAGTCGACCAATTATGACTGTCTTTGGGATAATCATAATTGTGAATACAATATATATATATATATATATATATATATATATATATATATCATTGTTTAAATGAGATTAAAAGATATATAAATGTGATCGATCGATCTAGGGTACTTGCATACTAAATTTACTCGGAAAATGATGCCCAATATGAGCTGCTATATATTCCTAACAGATGTATAGCAACGAGCTCTCAAAGTATGCTAGTCGCACGGATTATTCACCGGTATGAATGTTGAAAGAGGAAAAGAGGATTTTCAGTTGATGGGCCTCGTTGGGCCTATCCACCCATGTTGGTTTTGATCCACCATGTGCGAGTGGGAGATGATGGATTTAGTCATGGGCCTAAGTTGGCCCGGCCACGATGGACCTAAAGGCCTGGCCCACGGGAATAAGGCCCGTGGAAAGGGGAACCTATAAAAGGGATGAGAGAGAAAGAGAATACACCTTTTGGCATTTGTAAGAACGTTCTCCATTTTCTTCAAAAATTCTCTCTCTCTCCAAGGCTAAGAAGCGACGCCATCTTCACTTAACGACGATATTTCGGCATCGGATCGAACGGGACTGAATTCTCTTCCTCTCTACGGCGTCGGTGTCTAATCTATGGCCAACAAGGTACGCTCGAATCCGTGGTGTGCTTTTTGATCAGTGATACGTGACAATTCCCGGGCTTATTTTCCGCATATGATTTAGGGGTTCGGTTTTAGGTGCCGAATCCGTTTTTGGGGATCCGACAATCCCAACACCTCTGCCTCCACCAACCCTTCCTCACTTGGCCTCACCCGGACCCCAGTCCACCACACGTCTCTGATGAGCTTCGCATTCGTCCCCTGGTCCATCCACTGTGGAAATGCCACCACAGGGACGCCGAGCAGGAGGATCTCCAGGGTCGAGTTACACCCACAGTGCGTCAAGAAGCACCCAAGCGATGGGTGAGACAACACCTCAAGTGGCGAGCATCACAGCATTATCATTCCTTTCTCTTCCAACCCCTGCATGCAGCTCAATCTATCCTCATCCTTCTCTTCCTCTCCGTTTTGTTTTGTTCTCATGACCCACAAGAACGGTCGCCCGCAGTTGAGCAACGCGCAGGCGAGCTCCTCTGCCTGCCTCTTCGATATCTCCGCGATGCTCCCGAACGACACGTAGACAACTGACGCCGGGGCCTTGGAGTCCAGCCCATCCGTGTACTCCTTGGACTTGTGGAAGAGATCGCCCCCAAAGGACGTGTCCGACGGGTCTTTCCCATCAAGAAAAGCCGAGGTATCAACGGCCCAATCCCTACCAAGTTGTACCCGTCAATCCCTCCCAAGACCTCCGGCTCTAGCGAGTCGAAGGTATTCACCAGTATCCTTGGATTGGTTTCTTGGTTGAGCGTGTCGAGCTGGTCTTTGAAAGTCGGCAACGCAAAAGCAGATGCGTCCGAACTGCTCGGCACAAAAAATGAAGGCAAGTCGCGGCTAGTGAACTTGTAGGGAAGACCCGGCAACTCGAACGAAAAGGAAGGGTCGATGCAGTTATTTTTTATGAATTCGCCATAGCCGTAGAAGTAATAATAGTACATGTCCAAGACCGTGGCAGGCTGAATCCACAGGAGGGCCGAGGGCGCGCGGAACTCGCGTGCCACCTCGGAGGCCCATGGGAGGAGCAAACCGTACACCAAACAGGTGCAGGGGTGGCCCTCGCCCATGCTCGACGCGATGAGGTCCTTGAGCATCTCCGAGCCACGGCACCTGAGCTCAGAGATGAAGTTCGACACATCATCCCCCATGTTGAACTCGTTGGGGAAGGCGGCGAAGTGGATGCCCTCCGGGGAGGCCCGGCCCTTGGACATGCGGCGGCCGGCAGAGACGCTGGTGGCGAAGGTCACCTCAGCGCCGCTGCGGAGGAGGCGCTTGGTTAACTGGAGGGCCAGGTTGATGTGGCCCTGCCGCGGGAACGTGACGACGAGGAAGTGGGGCGGCGCCGTGGCAGCAGAAGTGGGCGGCGGCGCGGGTGAGCGGGTGGTTTTGGAATATTTTTCCTCTTTTGTGATTGGAGACAGATGTCAATGAAGTTGTGGGAGTTTACGCCTTGCATGTTTTGGTGGCTGATATTCATATAAATATTTGCAAGTCTAAGTAGTCAATTTTTCCACTCCAACTTTGCCATTACAACCTAGCAAATCCTCTCCGCATGATTTGAATGGGAAATATCAACTACCTTACCCGGACCTATTGATTTGACCCACAATGAATGAGGCACAAGTACAAGCTTGCTTAGAAATTAAATCCAAATACAAAAAGCTCAACTTTTATCGTGTTAAACTGGTGAAAGGATGGGGACAAATAACTAATGTAATTATTTTTGTAAATATTATAATAAGGGTCTCGATCTTATCACGGCATTTTCGATATAAATTACACATATCCGTTTGTCAATAGGGACATGAACCCGTTATTGAATCCTCACTGAATTGCCTCACATGATGTTGCGAGTGTCCACGATACAATTTGAATAGAGATTTACAACATGACTCGAATTTGTGACTTACGAAAGAAGATGTGATCCCATTATTACTGTGTTATCGTGCTCCATATTTAACCAACAAAAGGGATATTTTTCTCTCTCTTTTCCCAAAGGTGAGGCTAAAGAAAAGGAGAGATTTCACCTGACCAGGATCAAAAACCACGGATGACAATATTTTTCCCAAGATAGATCATGCATATAAAGTTAAATTTTTTTTTTTGGCAAGATCGATTTTTAAGAAAATCATCTTATTTTATTCGTTGTTCCTGCTGCGTTTGTTCTCTTGCTGATCAGAAACGGAGAAATGATCGTGACTTGTCGCTGCGCTAATTATTTCGTGGATAAGGCGAGACGAAGCGGGGGTCTCGTTCTTGCCTCTCCGTGGATCGAAGAGATAGGAAGAGACGAACGTGCGCACATGTGATTGAACCGATCGGGGGGACGCTTCGTGCGTCCATGCATGCATGCTCTGTACTCACTACTGTGCACGGGCAAAAGCTGATCATCGACCTTCATCCTTATCATGAAACGGTAAAGACACCGTGCCAAGGAATGGGAATAAAAAGGAGAGACATGGAGATGTGTGAACGATCTGAAGAACCGAGCAAACCTTTTGGATTCGATGCTGGGAGTGGAAGTTTTCGGCGAAAGAAACTAGAAATGTTTTCCACCATGACTTTGGTTAGAGATGGAGAAATGACTGAGTGACAATCGTTAATTTACTGTGAAAATAACAGTATATTATAGATCATAAAAAATCAAATAATAAATAATTATAAATTATTGTAAATATCGCTCATTCAAAAATTTATAATTCATAATAAGCTGTTATTCTCATGATATACCAAACACTGTTATTCTAACAAAGTTCTTCTCATAATAGACTAAAGACCATCATCCAATTACGTCTCAATGGATAATTAACAGTAGACCAATCTAACATGTGAGTCCGGGTTTTTTGTGAATCGAAAATGAATCTAACTCGAATTAACTCATTTAATCCATATTGTCATTTATTAATGTAATAATTTTAACGACTCACATCCGATGCAACCTAACCTAACTAGACCCATGTCATGTGAATCAATATGTTGCAATCTTAGACTTTGTACGTCTTAGTAGGAATCCTTTATGTGGTGTTTAACCCTCTATCCTTTTCTCACGGCAATGAGAAAACCTAATCTATGACAGCATTAGCATGCCCTGTCGTGGGCTAAACGGGGGAAAAGTTGTGTCCAATCATAAGGTTGGACATCAACTCAGACAATCCGATGGACGGCGATCGTTGTCCATCAATTGTTGATAATGATTGTTCAGTCTTTTTTTTTTCTTTTTTTGGTGGAAATTGCCAGTCAATTGACAGGCTCATAAATTTTATTTTATTTTTAGTCCGGGACAAGCTCATAAATTGATTAGATAATTTTTTTCATGTGAAAGACTAAGCTCGTGGCTCAGCGGAAAGAAATGGACATTGGGCCAAGTTCAAAGGAATGCGAAAATCTTCAATGATTTTGTTTCTGAACGATGCTTGACTATTGAAATCATGATGGCGCCTAAAATAGAGGAGCAAATGGGACTTTTTCCAAGAACGATAAAGAAGAGGAGCATAGACAACTAATATTTTCATCTAAAGTTTGATCAAAGTTGAATGCAAATTGGTTGTACTCGTCAAGAGATTTCCAATGAAACCTAATTTGCCCAGATCAAAAAACCGGATTATATCGTAACTTTCAACATCGATGGTCTGATCATGGGGTGTCAGAAATATTGATATTATGCCCCATCTCAAGATAGTATTTGAGATGCAAAGATTAATTTAGAAAATTTATTTATAGAGTGATACAAGACACTTTTGTAACGTATTTGAGCAAGAGCTATTTATGTAACTATCTTATAATTATTTAAAATAACTTTGAGAATTGATTACGTTAATTAATTTTCACATTCCCAACATTACTTGGAAAAAACAGAAATGGGTAATGATGGGAAGACCAAGCAACTGAAAATATTCTCCTCGGCAAGCTGACCTTGATGGAAGGGACAAATGAAAACCCCTTTTGGGCCGATTAATGTTGCGAAAATTTGGAAGTAGGGAGACCTTTTATTGAGCCCACATCCATTTGGGCCAAAATTCAAAATTGGAGTGGCCCAAGTGAAAACTTCCCTAAAAGTTATGGCATCGAAAGATTGTCAGGGCTTTTCACCTTCTCTTACGCATGGTTTTATGATATGAGACATCCGCATGACTAAATTAATACATATATAAAAATTATAAACACAACGAAATTTAAAACAATTATATCGTAAATGAATCTCAACCTTTAGATGCAAAAGTAGCAAGCAATCTAACTCGTAGGATTAGACAGAAATATTGGAGGATGAGAACTAAAGATTCTTTTCAAGGGATTGAAGTAATTATAGTATGCACCTTAATCTCAATCATTAGATGGCATTGGTCCAACACACTACTCAATGGTTGAGATGGAGTTAGTTCACATGATCGAGTCCATATAAATACTTTTTAGGAGATGGATGCATCATACAGACCACTCCACATATCGGTTATATGGAATTCTGTCCTATTTATTGTTTTCTCAGCATAATTGATCATAAGATGATGAGTTCATCTTGGTTCAAAGATGGCACACGGAAGGACCAGGTCAAATTTCGATTGGGTCACCTTTGAATTTGGATTAGATGAACTTAATTAACTCATATTGACATGTCTAGTTCATGCAATACAATGTAATGACAATCCAATTCAAGCTCAACCCAAATCTAGCCAAACTACAATTTGAGAGTACATTGTTTAAGTCACCTAGCCACCACCGCCATGTGGCTTTTGTACCTATTGAATCCACCTTGATGTAGGCATAAAAATTAGCAAACAATAGATATGAAATTTTTAAAAAGCTAAAAGTTACAAATCTAAAGTAGCAAATTACCATTGTAATTGGTCAAAAAAAAAAAAATGAAAGCAAACTGTCAATGATCTTTACAATTAGTCACTAAAGTTTGATTTCTTCCCCCAAAAAATGCATTGAACTTTTGATTTCCGCAATCGGTGCACGTGACTAGGATCCAACTAATTTTTTTGACAAATTGTTGATGGATGGATGTATGGACAGATGGCATGTCATCAACATGGTGGCATCATATCAGCTTCCGTATGAAAAGTGGATGTATTTCGGTCAAAATACATGGATTGCCAAAAAAAGTTGAAATTCTAATGAATTGAGGGAAAGTACCAAAGCTTAGTAACCTAATTGCAAATACCATCGAAATTTATTATCCATGGACAAAATTCACACGTCCACCGCCTCTCATGTTCTTATCCAAATCAATATCCGTACGGTTGCCCCGCCACCCGTCGCGGCCCAATCACCGTCGTGCTATGTGGCCTTCGCCGATGGAGGAGGCCTTGGAGATTTTGGTCTCGTTTGCGAGACAGAGGAGAAGGACGATTTGGAGATTGGTCTCCTTTGCCAGCCGTTTCTCCCCTCGACAAAAAAGAGGAGCAATAATTTTCTCCTTTTCCGACATGGCACAAGCAATCACAAAGACAGAGACATGGGGTTCTAGTGGACATATTTTCTAATATGGAAAATAATACGCAGTTTACTTTTATCGCTTATGGAAAGATAGTATAAGCAGATTGACTACTAAGTAAGTAAGGTGAGAAAGGAACAAATGTCGTATGAGTTGATCACATTGTGAAAATGCGTGAGTTCAACTAAAAAATACAAGGTTCCACAATCTACACGGCAATTGATTCCATACTTTGATTGATTTCATCCATTACATCATTGGAATTTTCTAATTTTCTGTTAAATATGAGTAAATTCACAGATGGGTGTCCATGGGGCGGAAACATAATTGGGCACCAAGGGAATAAATGTTCTTCCTTTGAACCTACTTGTTAGGGCCCGATCATTTGGAGGATAAAAAGTTAATATTTTATCAATCACGTGTCTTTCAAGGTAAGGATAAATTAATTTTAGTATATGTACTTGATTCCTTGAATTATTTCTTTTCCGATGAGCACGGATAATGAAGTCGATGGAAGACAGGCCGACAAGACAGACGGACGATAGGTTGACACGGCAACAAAGCTGGGCTAATGAGGTTGTGGGAATCAGTTGGTGTTTGAAAAAAGAAGGATTAATACCTGAAAAATTTACCACCCACCGTGGTGGCGTTGCTTCGGGCCTTCTCCCCCTCACGAAGGGGAGGGGTTTAAAGTGCGTCATTTGGTGATTTACCCGGTGGCATGTGCGTGGTGGTCGTGCGTGTCGCCCGGGGTTTATTTACAAAAAAAAAAAAAAAAAACTGAAAAATTTCAAATAATTTTGACAAATTTATCTAAAATAATTTTTTTAATCATAAAAAGCCCCAAACCGATACGCCTGTGACAAATTTACCCTAACTGACAATAAAAACCCCTAAACTAGTACATTCATGACAAATTTACTCCAAACTAATTTATTTGACCGCAAAAAACCCCAAATTGGTAAATTTGCGACAAATATACCCTCCGTTAAATTTGATTAATACCACAAAAATTTTAAACTGTGACAAACGGATCGTAAAATCCTAAATTAATATACCAGTCAATTGTCACGTGTCATTTAATTTAATAATTTGACAATAAAATTTAATGAAAACCAACATAGGGTAAATTTATCACAAGTGTACCAGTTTGGTGTAAATTTTTCAAAGGTATATTAGTTTGGGGTTTTTTGTGGTCAAAAAAATAGTTTTTGATAAATTTGTCACAAGTATACCAGTTTAAGATTTTTTAGGGTATTAACCCAAAAAAGAAAATGAAAGGTTTGCATTATTTCCACGCCTTAATGGCTCAAAACCCTGGATGTCTCATTGAATTAATTATATTATTCCTTGAAAATCTCACTCTTGATTTAAATTTATTTTTTTACATTTTTTTGTCTTTTCTTTTGTTTCGATTTTTCTAAAGACAAACCTAACCATGCACCTCTCAAATAACATTTATTGAGGTTAATTGTGGGGCCCATCCTCTTTTCAAGACTAATAATTGCATTTTTTCTTTTCTTTTCTTTCTCCATTTGGAACAAAATTGGTTTACCTCTTTTCCAAAAAAAATAAATAAAAACAGTATGCTTGGTAAATAGCTAATTAATTATTACATTTTTGACCAAAAAATAATTATTTTGTTAATGAGTTGTATTCTTTTTATTGTTCTAGGAAACCATTACTTAAAAGATAACTTAAGCAAAAGTATTAGGATAATCTTTGAGTAAATTATGCACGATGCATACATCAACCACAATATTCAATCTTTGAGTAAGTTCTCATAAATTTACACCAAAAATCGAAATCAAAAAACTCACAAACATGAAGATAATCTAGGAAAATAAAGTAAACAATTTGCAAATAAAACTAATATTTCTTTATTCCAATGTATGATCAGTGCTTCATTTGATTATCATAATGGAGAATAAATTCAGAAAAATACAAACATGAAAGAGACGTTGAAATGTAATGTGTGTGGAAGAAGCGACTAGGGTGAAAAAAAGTTATTTGGAAGGAATATGGCTAAGTTTTTCTTTTAGTAAAATTGGAAAAAAGAAGAAGAAAAAATATAATAAATTATTTAAATCAAGAGCGGGGTCTACTAGCCAATAAAAGGGTGGAAATAACTCGAGCCAAAAAAAAAATTATGATGATTTGAAGACACAACAAAGTATTCTAAAGATGCTAATATATGAACAAAGAGCGCATTAGGAAGTTTTACTCTACATACATAAAGGTGAATAACCCATTAGATGAGAAGTGTCTCTAAGAATTGTAAAGAATTTATAGGAGAAGAACGAGCTTGGTGTTGTAGAAGTTATCCAAAAACCAAAAAAAAAAAAAAAAAAACGAAAAACAAAAGGTGAACAGCATAGAACTTATGATGGACCTATGCAAGGTGAATAGTCGGGAGAGCTCAAGATATCGATAGGGTCGGAGTTATCAAGTAGCGGAAGGTGAACATATTGAAAGAACGTGTTATCACTGAAGGTCGAGGGGTACTGTGTGACAGAATTTGTCCTTACTACTTTCTACGTATCAAGCGGAGGTTCTACTAAGGGCATCTATGTCATGGAAGGAAGACTCAATCTCTTTGTCAATTTTATTTTAATTCGTATTGGTTTTTAAATTTAAAAATATTTAAATATCAAATTATACATTTATCTAACAACTTAAATTTTTTAAGTGGTTGGTAGTGACCCCACAAAGTTTCACATTAAAATTGGTTTTAAGTGTTGGAATATATATGTATATATAAAAGGGACCAGAGAAGATCAAAATGCGTTTACCATAATTGAGTGGGCAATGGAATAGACTACCGTAGGAGCGGGCCAATTATTTTAGGGAAACTTTATCCGGTGCCATAGAATCCTTTTGTGTTTGCGCCGATTACCATCAATTTATTGATTCACATATAGCTTGTTCATTGTCGTAAAATTCAAGACCGTAGAAAGTTCTTGGCTAGTTCTATTCCCTCGTAATATTTCGTAATCGCTTGCTAGAGGTGCTTGTGCTTAGATGGTATCATCGTCTTTTGATAATAGCAACAAATTTATTTACCCTTTTAAAATTTCAAGTACAAGACCGTAAAATACACTATCCACAAAGGAAAATTTAAACAAGAGGAGATTATTACCTAACCCGTCATGCCCAATGTACCGACACGCCCCAGAGACATTGGAACATCTCTTCCTTCTGTGCGACTGGACCGACGGTATATGGTTAAGTCCGAGAATTAACATCACAGTATTCCCAACAGATCTAACCAGAATAGATAAATGGTTGTATGAACTACAGGGAGCTGGTCATACCTCAGCACCACGTGAGCAAATTGTGGGCGTCTTGTGGCTGATTTGGAAGGAACGCAACATGTGGGTATTTCAAAATCGCAGACCAAATCCGACTTCGATCGTGGAGAATGCTGTAATTTTGAGCAACCATATCGGCCGACCGCCCCTAAAATAGAAGCTACAGAGTGAAGGAGATGGAGCCTTACCTGATTTGTCGACCGGCAAGGCCTGCTCGAGAGTGAGTCGACCCGGCTTGCCGGTTCGTCGGAGGGGCCGACTGCCAGAGTTGTTCGAGACGACCGAGGAATATTGATTGTTGGGGTCACGAAGTCAGTTGCAGCTTCCTCTCCATTGCAATCAGAAACCCTTGCCATAAGAGAAGCCTTGCTGTTCTTGATCACGGAGAAGGAACAGAAGCAGACATTAAAGTCTTCAAGTGATCTGTTGAAGGCTATAGATGATCTGCAGATGTGGATATCAACCGATGGCTTATCGGTTATTCAGTGCTTGGCAGACTCGTCTCAAGCCCATGGGCCCTCATATGCCCACTTGAAGAGTGCAATATAGGGTGAGTCTAGTCCGGATAAACCTTTATCCACTCGAGAACTAGACCGCTAGTCTGGTCCGATTCTCGAGTGGGTTCATGGAACTGGTCCCCATTCCCTCCAAAAATTCATCCATCAATTAATATCATAATGAATTTAATTTCTACATAAAATATTCAAGTTTGTTCGGTCTTAAATTTGGGTTGAACATCTCCAAGCGGTCTCTTCCATCCTTTTTGTTTCTTTATTATTATTTTTTTACTAAGAAAATAAGTAAATGGATTACTAGAAGGAACAAAAAGTAGGGATTAATACTATTACACCCGTGTGAGATAAAATGAGTCAATAATGTCCAATGCTACAAATATATATGTACATGTATATTAGTCGAAAAATTACAAAATAATTAAGTAATTGAGTTGAAATTTCTTTATATATATAGACATATACTAGTCTAGGTGGGCAGTTATATGTCCAAAACCGGGAATCATATTGATATTCACAAAATATAACAAATTGGAACTAGAAACCACACCAATTCTTATGAGAACCGTCGGTTTCGGACCGGTTCGGTTTCAGGTGATCCGAGTGGTTGTCGATACCTTTGCACACCCCCTAATGCAATAGTTTAATGGTCCCGACGAAATGAGTCTCAATAGTTTGTTGTCCACACGACACTAACCAAATAGCAAATTGGATCGCAAAAACCTATCGTAGAAGAAATCTGCCTCCTAATTGGCTATCTAAGCCCCCAACCCTTGTGAAAATTGTTGTATTTCGAATCTAACTTTCCTTATTTTTACAAACTGAAGGCGTTGTATGAATAAGTTTAAATTTTGACAAAGAAAAGTATAGTAATTTTGGTACGTTATCGTTTCACTCAATCCTCTTCTAGACATAAAAATTCAAATGTTGTCGTTCAATCTTCACAAGAATCTTGCGTGCATGTATGTTCTTATCGGACATAGTGCATTCAAGAGGATGAATACGTACCTCTTGGAAAACTTGATTAAGAATTTTGTTCATCACTTTTCTACCCCTTTTTGGCTTTAATTATTTAATGTTACAAGAAATGATTTCGCTCTTCATTTTCGCAGTTTTACATGTTGCGTGATTTCTAATGGAGCCATTCAAAACACTAAATTAGATCGCATCTTGCCTAGCGCAACAAAAGACGAGCATTTGTTATAAACGATTCATAAAACAAAATTTCATGCACATCATATTAAAAACGCAACAAAATTAGTAGGAAGTAGAAGTCGTTGATGCAATTAATTAAAGAATTTCTCCCATTTCCCTCTAGAATTTCTCAAGATCTTTTTCAAGAAGTAAATTTTTAATTCTTTATAATGATCGGGAAATTAATTTTTTTTTTTACTAAATATCGAGCGAATATCTTCAGTAAATACTTAAACTAGCGAGATCAATCAATCAATACAAAAACACCATTTGGGCCATGGAAACCTCCGGAGAAAACGGGGCGTTCGAAGAACAAACTAATTGCCACTGACCTTTGCATCGAATTACGAAACTGCCACCGCAATAAAGAAATCCAGGGCCTCGCCCCCGCCAAAAACCAAAAATGGCCCGGCGGGCCCCACCGGTTCCCGCCAAATCCCCCTCCCTCTTTCCCGCCAAATCTCCCCTCCTCCATCTCAGTCTCACTCTCTCTCTCTACTCTCTCTATCCTCTCCTCCTCTCCATCCCCCCCTCTCTCTCTCTACCTCTCTCTCTACCTGCGGAAATGGAGACGCCTCGCGACTCGCCGAAGCGGAAGCGACCGTCCTCCTCGCTGTTCGCCCCCCTCTTCAGCCTCTTCACCCGCTCCGAAGCCCCCGCCGGTCCCCGCCGGAAGCTCCCCAGGCGGAGCCTCCTCCCCGATGCCGGCGTTTCGGCCGGCGTCGGCTCGGCTCGCGTCTCCATCAAGGATCTCCGCAGCCGGCGCGTCTTCTCGCTCGGCCCGAAGCCGAAGTCGAGCGGGTTCGGTCCGGATCGCGGGGAGGGAAAGCTCGAGGAGCTCGATTCGCCGTGCGGAGAAGAAGGCGGGGCCGATAAGGATGACGTCAGCGCTACTCTGTCTTTGATCGTTAGGGAGTACTGCTCCGAGGAGGACGGCGGGAGGGACTTGTACAAGGATGGTGACGACGACGAGACGGCGGAGGAGGAGGACGAAGGGCTCGGAAAGGCGGATCTTCAGGCCGAGCGCGACGGAGAGAACGACGAGGAAAGCAGTCGGATGCCTCCCGATTCGCCCGAGGAGGAGGTCGCTCCGACTGAGACGGCGAAGGGATCGGACGATTCCGGCGATGATTGCGTTCAGACCACTCCCCCCGAAGCAACGGATGTAATTCTGAGCCCCGATGCAGGAGAAAATGGAGGCGCTTGCGATCTCCGGAGGGCGGACGGGCTTTTGGTTGAGCCGCTGCAGGGGTCCTCCCAGGATGAAGGTTCTGGAGCTGAAATTAGGAACAGAGACGACCCCGCTTCGAAGGTCGAACCGGTGAGGTTCTAGCATTTTCCGACTCTTTTTAATCCTTCAGTTTAGGTTGTCCGCTGGGTTTGCTCTGTTCATTCCAAAGCTTAATCAGCCGGCGCGACGATGTTGACCATGCAGAGAACCTGAGATTTTAGTTGATTCTTCCTGCATCTCATTGATTATGGAGATTTAAGTGAATGGCTGACTTTCGCAGGGTCTTAATCCACGTTTGAAATTAAGAAGAAGAATATACAAGAGGCCTGGCTCGATCAGCTACCGGCGACTGCTTCCTTACTTGGCAGACATGGCAATGGAAGATTCCGGTAATCTCTCTCACCTCTCCTCTGATTTGCTCTTTGATTTAATTTCACCAGGCAGCGACTCTAAGTCTCCACATTTTATATGAATGGGTAGGCACTGCTAGAGTTTCTGGAAGTCAAAAGCATGAAAAGGTTATGGAAGAAAAGCCGCCACTCTCCTCTATCAGCTCTAGCTATAAAGATATTCCCATGGATGAATCTAGTAAGCATGGATCTGATGTAACTGCAACCACAGCCGTTCCCCTCGTTATTCCGACTGTTGATAAGGATAGAAACTGTCCTGACACTCCTGCTATGGTGAACAAAGACTTGGGTGATCGAGATATTGATGACCAGATGGATAGTGGAAGGCCTGAATCGATCGTGCAAGGCTCTACTCTCTGTGGCGATAGTACAGTCGGAACTCATACTGGTGATGTAAAGACAATAGAAAAAGGAGAGGCTGAGGTAATTGATGGTAGACTCTCTGGCATGGCTGATGATTTGGACAGTGTAAAATCAGTCTCATCTTTGTCTAAGGAGGAGAATGTAGTCGATCACTGCTTCCATGAACAAAAGCATCTGATGGATGGAGGAATGAAAAGATTTGAGCCAATTGCTCCGCACAATTCCAGCAGCGGAGAAAATGGCTATTCATTGTTCGCTGAAACCAGAGGTAGTGATCGTGGTGAGATTTCAAATCAGATGATCGATACAAACGAAGCAAGATCAGTAATCCCTTCATCAGATTCAGGGATTTTTGGAGAATCGGGGGTAAATGAAATTGAAGGTAACAAAATTAAATTTGTTATGTCTAGTGCAAATGAGATGCCACAGAATTCTCCTAGCAATATCAGCAAGGCGGGCTACTCCATTCCTGACAAAAATAGCGGAAATTCTACAAAGAACAAAATGGTGAGGTGCCATCTTTTTCTTACTTCACAGGAGAAGAAAATGGGCATTAAAGTAAAAGTTGAAAGGAGACATGATATTCTTTGCAAATTTTATTTTATCTCTTGCTTCCAGGCTAATATTGGTTATTGTGATGTTGGGACAGGTGCTAAATCCATGCTCGAGACTGAAGGTATTCAAAAACCCAAATTCATTCAGTTACAAGAGGATGCTGCCCTATCTAATGGAAATTGCAAAAGATGACTCTTGTAAGTACACGACCTCTGCTAGTGTTTTTCTTCTGTATTACTTCATTCACAATTAAATATAATTCCCTTTAAATGTTCTGTAGGTACCCCAGGAAATGGTCAATGCTTGAAACTTCTGACTAGGTCTAAAGAGGAGTCTTCTTCACCACCTGTGCTCTCTGACTTCCAAAACTTTCCAACTGATAAGTGCAATGGCAATCGGGGTTCAGCTGATCTTAACATAAGCTCTCCAGAATCAGTGGCGCATGGTACTTGTTTGCAAAAGGATGAAGATATTCTTGCCAAACATGTCACACAAAGTACAGATGGCTCGTACGAATCTTCTTATGGTATTGTGAATGCGAGAGACGAAGGACATCAGCAGGCGGCATCATCATTTTCTATTGCTGTTCATCAATCAAAAGAGGATTCCCACACCATGTTATGTCAGTCACCTGAACATGGTGGGGAGTTACATGCAAATTCAACACCAGAACTTTCTTCTGATGCAAGAGAAATAGGAGCAGAGGGACCAATGCAAAATCTTTCTCAAATTGGGGCTTCAGATCTGTTCGGGTTTACTGATGAAGCTCCAAGAAGGGGAATTTTGAAAAGAAATCCGCGAGGATGCCGTGGGCTGTGTAGTTGTTTGAACTGTGCTTCCTTCCGTCTCAATGCAGAAAGGGCATTTGAGTTCTCAAGGAACCAGATGAAGGATGCAGAAGAAACGACTTTTAATTTGATAAACCAACTATCTCAACTAAGGAGCATAGTGGAAAAAATCAACTGTGGTGTTAGCAATCTTGCTGGGCCGCAGGTATATCACCTAACTCATATGCCAAGTCTATTTTCATTCTATTATATCTTAAAGCCACATTTAAGATGGATTATCTGGTGTTGCTTGATGTTTGATTTTTCATGGGCTATATCATCATATAGAATGTTCTTATGATACGCTCCATGATTCCTGCATGTGCACCCTCATGTGTGTGTTCCCTCCAACCATGTAACTATGCATGGTTTCATGGCAAAACGTTTTTGGAGTAGTTTTTTTTCCAGTTTTTAATATAATTCTGTTGTGGGTGCAATCAATTTAGTTCTTTCATTACATCTTTTTTCTTTGACTAAAGTGCTTGTCGGAAGAACAATCATTAAACAAGATATGATCATTAATATCTCACAAGCACCAGGATGTCTTGAATCATGTGAATGAAGATCCCTTCTCAGTCATCTCAGGTGGTTGGCTTGAACAGAAAGGTCTGAAGTTGGTTGTATTGCTTGTTTCTGTGTAGATCCTCGAATGCAATATGAATAGTTATGGTTTTTTGTGTATGGGACCCTCATTGAAGTGATCCCTATAGTACATTTTGCTGAATGAATTGTCGAGGAAGCCTTTTAACATTTTAGAAGTATTGATAAAGATGATTTTGGTGACACCAGTTGCATCTGAAATGCACATTGACAATGCCAGAGTATTTTCTGCTTGTTTTTAAGATGGGAGAGGCATCATTATGATAAGAAGCTTCTGGTTTCTAAGTCCAATTTCCCTCTAATGTATTAAGATCATTCTAGGAGTCTCAGGTAAGAGAAGCTTGCAGAAGAGCATCAGAAGCTGAAGAACTAGCAAAATGCCGCCTTTCTCAAATGAATGATGAACTCAATATCCACTGTAGAGTTGTTGTAAGCAGGCTAAACCATACTCTTATTGTTGCATGATTCTTCAAACTGCCTAGTTCTGACTATCTATGAAACTGACCAAGTATTGTTGATCTCAATGGTGACAGTGTTTGCATCGCCCAAGGGTAACGTTCAATGACAGCACAGAAAATGGCACTATACATGAAGAACTGCAAAGCAAAGGGTCTTGAGTAATGTCCTTGTTGATTCTGTTCTATATGTGGAACACTAGTATAGTTTGAAGATGTTGGGAATTATTTCAAGTAGCATGGTCAGATTTGATTGGGTCAACATGAGTTGGGCATACTTTATGGAACTTGGAGGCGAGGGATGATACTGTCTTTGACGTGGTCGGATGAAAATTTGTCCCATAGAATATGGCTGGAGCATTGAGGTGCACATTATGCAGTCTTATTTTGGCCAAAGCACGATACACGGTTCAGGTGAATGAGTCTTAGATTATAAAGTCAGTAACTTACTGGGATTCTGCTATTAAGCAGAATTTCCAAAATGATGAGTATCCTGTAAGTAGAGAGAGAAATCCACTTCCGTGTATATTTTGTCGCCATGCCTTCACGATTTTAACTTATAGGATATAATTGTAAGATTGTTGCCTTTGAGTTCACAGATTGCCATTCTTGTTTTTCTGCCCTGTTCCCTCTCTACCCAGTAATACTGTACACTTCTTCCTAGGGTACCAATTTACACGATTCTTTAACCAATTCAAGTAGCATCAAATGTTTTTTTAACCATCAAGGGTTGTCCCGGGGGCCTTCCTTCCCACATAGAAAGGGCCATCCTTCCCACAGAAAGGGGGAGGTTTCCCACCTTAAAGGAGGGCAATTTCAGACGCGAGGTTTGTCTTTCACGCTTTGTAATCAGATGAGACAAAAGTTTGAGAGTGACTTGAGAGTTAAAATAGGATAGACAAAAAGAAAAGTACCATTAGTTTTCATGAGCGAGGCACAGCTGCAATCAACTTGGAAGAGGCGTTGTTCTAGGACCACCTTTTACAAGCCCACTGGCTAGGATCGTATGGAGTTCAGATCTTGCTCATTCAAATTTTTGTCTAGCTGTATCTTATTTCCAACTTGATGTTCTCTGTTTTTAATTCAAATCATGGATCCCATTTGCATCCACTTGCGTCACAATATTTCCCAAATTTTCTTCTACTGCTAGATTTACTGTCATCCTTGCTGCTCAAGCTTCATCCGACCACAAGTTCAAAAGAATCAATGACCTTCATCCATCTTTTCTGGGGACCTCTTTATATTGAGTTCTTTTCTACTCTGCTAAATAAGAAGCGATACTCGAACAAGGGCAGAACTTTTTAGCCTGCCGTGTTAAATCCTGTCTACTTTAATCTGAATTTTTTAATGCGAATGCTCAATAGAAAGCATCTTTATAAGAGATGTCACGAACTGTTCTTGACAATCTTTCTTGCCCACCAACATCTTTAAATGAAAGGGGAAACAGAAATGATATTCTGGTTCTTAGTCTTTTCATGTATCAAGTGTTGGATTGTGCCGGGAGCCGCTTTGCATCAGGGATTGTCTGTCTGTCTTCCGATAATTACTCTGAATATCGCGTTCACATGGATTATTTTCCAGAGCCTAGAGCTAATTGATTTTGAGGAATGCATGTTCGCAATGGATACCTACTTGATTCATCTCAATGCTGCCGTGAGAAGCATAAAGATGTTTTGGAGACCAACGATTTTGCTAACTTCTTGATCTCTGTTTCATGCATTATATGAAACACTGGACAAGGCAAAGAGAATGCAAAGTTTTATTACATAAAGTAGAACAAACTGCGACAAACATATCTTTATGTCACAACCGTGGATTTACAGAGCAATATTCAGCGCCCCACCCCAACAACTTTCAACAAGAAACGATGTACAAAGGCCATTTTTTATTATTTTCCCCCTGGAATTAAGACATCACGAGCAAGTCATGACTTGAACATGCGAAACGAAACGAAAGAATGCATTAACTATATACTGCCGAGCGACCTTCCATTCGAACACGTCGATTTCCCTCTTTTTTCTTTTCTAGAATCGCGAGCGTTTGCATTCGGCTGGGATGCCTTGAGGGAACCTCTTGGCGTCCGCGCAGTAGTCGTAGATCATGAAGTACTTCTGGACCCACCTGAGCCGCCTCCGGCCATTGGCATCGAGCTCATTGATTTGCCATGCGGATCCAGGGTAGGAAGAGGGCCGTCCGATCTCGCAGGACGACGAGCCCTTGGACCAGGTGCAGGCAGTGGCCTGGAACTTCCTGTAGTATGCCGTGAAGGGCGCTTTCGACCAGTCTGTCTTGATCAGTCCGCCTCTCGTGGCCCAATCATCGGCATTCCAGAGGCTCGAGTATATCTTCATGGGCTGGCTCTTGGGGAAGGGCACGCCAATTGACTCTGCATTCTTGAAAACTCTGATAGGAATGTTGTCTACCAAGAAGCTGAAAACCAGAAAAAGGGCATGTCAAAAACATTGAGTTCGTCACGAGATCGATAGCGATCGGATCAATTTGGTCTAACGATCGATGTTCGCTTTCTCGGCACTCACATGATGTGCTGGGGCTTCCAGATGACGGAGTATGTGTGGAAATTTCTGGTGGGGTCAAACCACAGGTAGAACTGCTGCTCCCTGTTGCCCTTCCCTTGAGTGAAGACGTTGGTGTGGAGGATGTAAGGGTCGCCGGTCAGGTTCCCGAGGAACTCGAAGTCAATCTCGTCGTGAGTTGGCCCTTGCGAAGACAACTGCAAAAGTCACGGCAATCGGAGTTAGCCCGTGTCGATACGCACGCCATGATCGGAGAGCAAGAAGAGCCGGAAGCTATCGACAAGTCGCCCGTAAGAGATGATTTGCTTTAAAATATATTTCGCCTCCTCATTGAATTGCATGGACTGAAAAAAGGAATTGTTTAGGAATGTTTTAGAGATTTTCCTTTGTCTTTTTCACTGTAATAAATGGAGACACGGTATTCATTTGATAGACATGGTCCGATGTAGTTCATCCGATAAAATTTTCATCACCAAAACGCAAGAGCTCTACGTTTCAAATTGGTTCCACTTTCTAATTTCTACTCGATGATGTTCCCGAAGCTTTCTCTATCACCAGCTGCTTTTTGCCTACTAAAGACTTCTCATGTGAGCCAACCTTAATGATGTCAAAACGTCAATAAGACACAGTCAAAAAAACTGTTTCGTCCACCCATAAAGACACGCAAAGGAGAAAAAGAAGTCGGGGGTGATCATCATACGCTGGCTTGAGAGCAGCAGTCTAGAACGACATCGTCCGGTAATCTAAATCAATCACAAACCGAAACCGCAAGAAAAGAACTTATCGTTTTTTCAGCCAAAACGGGCTCGTACGTACATGGACTTCGTTCCCTGCATAAAGTTTGCATGATACGATGCGGTACGATAGAGATACGTACGTAGTAAGCGGTCACGGTGCCGGCGGAGTTCCCGGCGACGAGCTTGAGCTGCATGTCGATCCGGCCGAACAGGTACTCCTTCTTGGACCGGAAGCCCGACCCCGACACTCTGTCGAGGGACAGCGACAGGAGCTGACCCCCGCTGAAGATCTTGGCGCGGTCGCTGCCACCCCACGTCAGGTCGAAGTCCTGGTAGAAGTTCCCAGCTGCGGGGGAAGCGGCGGCCATCAGCAGCAAGCTGACGAGCACCACCATGGAGGAAGCACTAGGACCTCCACTTCCGTGGGCCATGATTGCTCTATACTTTGGCTTATACTTTGGCTTGAGAGAGAGAGAGAGAGAGAGAGAGAGAGAGATGGGTGATGTTGTGAGGTCTTTCGTAGGGTTTATGGGGGTATATAAATGCAAGGAATGAGGGGGGTGTTGATGTGAAATATAATAAAGCAAAAGGAAAGGAATGGGAATGATGCTTGAGAGAGAGAGAGAGAGAGAGAGATCAAAAGAGACGCGTGAGGCATTAAGTTGGAGAGCCAAATTTTAAAAAACAAAAGGCTGGTGCCAGCTGCCGCTGAGCCAATACCATCAAAGCTGGAAACTTTTGTTTTGGGGTGGCGTTGGGTTTTGTTTTGGATGGTCTTTCCTTCCTCATGATTTCCCCTCCCTAGTTCTTGATTCCTAGGAAAAGCAAAAGGGGAAACACAAGCTGTTCCATTTGAATGCTCACAAGCTGGTGCATGTGGTAAAATCGAACGTGAAAAGGGTAACCTAGTTGGTTAAGCATCAACGTTAAATTGCGCCTCAAGAAACGCAGGGCATAGATTCGAATCCCGATCAAAGCAAGTTTGCTCTTTTGAGCAACACGACGCAAAGGGAAAGAGCACTATCGTGGCTTGAGAAATCAGTCGCATTTGATAAGATATAGGTCTAACAATACTCGATGTGTGATATGTAAACACGATTTTGAGCACGTTGCAGGTTTATTGAGAGGAACTCAATATCGTATGCTAACTTTTCTTTTCTTTTTTTGGGTCGAACATATGTTAACTTGAATGTGATAAGAATTAACGAATGTTTTTCGTGATGATAACGCATCATTCGTCTAATCAACATGAATGTGATAATGGGATGGGACATGACACGATACAAGTCACCTAGTGCACTAAAAGACTTGAATGACCAACCTCAAGAAAGAGTCGTAAATTTTAATAAGATATTCGATTTCGTTATCCTCTTATCATTTGTTCCTCTCATCACTTCGAGATCATATTATATCAACTACCACAAAAATCCCTCTCTTAATAGGATCCCACATTAGTAAAGGTTGGAGGCAATTCAAATTATTCCAGTGGATTTTAACTTAACTTGGAGTAATCATTACTGCAAATAATTGAGTCTAGTCTTTTGAGATGACCTACGGAGGGTGCATTATTTGATGGAACCTTTGGTTTTGGTGGGTTCTATTCCTGGGTTTAAATAGAAACCTGCTGTCCCATGATTTTGTTCCCAACCATCCAATGAAAGGGGCCCCCCCCCTTTGCCTGATTCAAAAAATAAGAGGTGGATGACAACCGGGTAAGGTATGGATGAAACATATGTACAGAAAGTTCCAATTTCTCATGTTGCATTGGACCACCAATCATATATGTGGTCTTGGCCAATCGAGGCACGCCGCGTGGCGGGATAATATCCAAGTCACTCTCCACGAAAGGATGCTGCGTAGGCTCACCTCCATGGACCCGGCTCGAAACCCTAACATCAAAATTTCAGGCTTCGTTTCTTCTTCGAAAATCACTAATGCCGTGTGAATATCATGTTAGGGCGTTCCGAGCTTGCAGAAGTGATCATCAAGGGACGGTAGACCACCGGTCGTCACGGTTCTTTCTCGTGATTTCGCTGGATACCACCCGCACAGATGCGCGTTGAGTTTTCCGCCCCGTAAAAGAGAGAAGACAATAACTCAGTCGGCTCAACACGGAAGCAAGATGATTGCCTCACTCAACAGAGATTTCACACAATGCTCGCGAGCAATTGGAGGAAGGATTCGAGAGATGCCAAACGAGGTGCCCCCCATTAACAGGAGTCACGAGAAGAGAGGCCCGAAGAGTCCATGATGATGCCTTTTGTCGTTCAGCAGCGGGGATTGCCCCCTCCTATCCACTTCCTTTCGCCCTTGGTTGCATTGAGAAACTTATCGCAACAGACGCGACGTCTTGTCTGGAGGATGACCTCCATTAAATGTAATTGCTGCCGCTCTCCATCGAAATGTCAATGATCTCTACTGTTGCCTGGATCTCGTGTGTTTTGTCCCCTTGCTCCATTATTTGCCTCTGGATTGTGACAGGGTTTGCATTTTTGCTCTCTATATTTCAAAAGGCAAGCATGAAACCTAAAAATGATCGAGATATTTTGGTAATTTGGGAAACGCACCGAAAATTCAATAGAAAAACCGCCATGAGAAAGCTTAGGTCTGTGCCCATTTATATGTTTAATCGGAGTCTCATCTCTAATTAGAAATTAAAGTCAATAATTTGTGAGTCAACTATGATGTATTAATTATTCCACACCATAACAAATCTTCAATATGAAACTTCTATAATAGAATTCACACGTTCATCCCAACGACATTCTATTGTCCACTATCTCGGCATGCTAATGGCCATGAAAAGGAAAAATATATTTGGTGTGACAAAATGGATCAAGCATATCATATATTCTTTTGAAACGATATGTAGTTGGGAAAAACTTGGTTTCAAATTAGTAAAGGGTCTCTTTTGCCTTCGTCCTCTAAACAAAAATCAGTATGAGACAAGTGACTGTTTAAAAGAAAAGAATCATAAATTAAGAGAAAGAGATGGACAAAAGGGTGGTTGAGAGAGAGTACAGGAAAATGGGGGCCAATTATGAGAATATCTAACTATCGTGATAACCCTCACTTAGATTGTAATGACATTACAAACAAAATTAACGAAAGAAATTTGTCATTTTTTAATTAAAATTACGTTTGTTTCATGATAAATGAATAATTTGAAAAATATATTGTTAAAAATAATTATTTGTATTACATACAAATGAATAAATGAAATATATTTTCATCATCCATAATAATATTTACATAAAATTTGTTACCCATAACAAAACACTTTCTATTAACTAGTTATATTAAGTGATAGATGAGACAACTTTAGGAATATATTTTTTAAAGTATTTATCTTTCACGAAGCAAAATGAGCCTATAAAAATACATATAAAATGGATGGGAAGTAATTATAAACATGGAAGCAATACATTCAAATCTCACTCGTTATATATTGACTGAAAATACCGCTTGATCGCTCTAGTTTTACCCACAATGTTTTCTTCGGGTCAGGTATAACCACGACTAAATAATCTCGATCAAACATGCTTAACAGGTGCTGCGGTAAACTCTTTTTCGAGAAGGAAAATAGAGGAGAGCAGTGGCGTCCTTGACCGATTTCGTGTTGAAATATATGCACGTCAAAGGCCGAAGCAGATCGTAATCAAAGCTACGCGACAACAGAAGGCACAGAAGAAACCCGTGACGCACTCGAGAAATGGGCCATTTTCTCGATCATCACCATCAGTCTCTCTCTCTCTCTCTCTCTCTCTCTCTCTCTCTCCGGTCATTATGCCATCCCCCATATAAAAAAAAAAAAATTATTTAAGGAATTCCGACCATCGAATTTAGTGATCGAAACTTTACACCGACCCTCCACCACTGTTATCCACTGAGATGACTTGGACAGGAACTACAGTTAACTTAAAGATGGTCGAGAAAATGGATGTTATTTTATAATTTTTGACGTAAAGTCAAACAAAAAAAATTAAATTAAAGAAGATGTAAAACCTATTATTTTACACCTCTCTCACATGCGAATCGAGATGGATGCAAGTATGAGACTGGCAATACCATATTAGAGTATTCAATTCAAAAATTTAAATCGATAAGTGAAATAAAACCACATTAAATATAGAGGATATATGATTAATTATCAAGCGATATGAAAAAATATTTCAATAAAATTTAAGAAATTAACGAGCTACATTATCATGTTTTAGTTTAATATATCTAAGATAGTCTTTCCCATCATCAAGGAAAAAAAAAGTAAAAAGACAAAGGTTTGGATATCTTTTATGAGCATAAAAGAGAGTTCTGTTGTTGGCCCTGTTTTCTTTTTCTTTTTTTATTGTTTAGGTGGGCTACAGTCGGATGCAAAATTGATGCTCAAGACCGGCACCGACCCCATCCACACAACGACAGACCAATTTCCAAAATCCATGGTATAAATATAAAGGACTTGAAGGACTCGGCGCCATCAACTGCAGTTTTAAGATGGGAAAGTGGCGTGGTTGATAAAGAAATGCTAAAGGATTTCAATACACTTGTTAAGCATACTAAAATACGTGATATTTATCATTTTAAGATTATGAAAATTATATTTTTAGTAATGTCCTAAACTACTTTCTTAAGCATACTACACACTCATTTAGCACGGCAATCGAGATTGGTGAAGCAAGCATGTAGCCAGCTTGAGGTCTCTCTCTTGACCTCGTCGTAATCATACCTAATGCCTTCTTTCCGTGTGATAATTAATCATATGAGTTCGAGCATCGATGCCTATAAATTCTTTAATCGTTCATTTTGTGTATAAGATAATCTTGTGACCTCTAAACAAATTAAAGTAGCTTCCTCAACGGGAATATATTCCAAAGCTTATATAGAAAAGTCGATCAAAGGGGGATGTGTAAAGCTATAACAAATCCTTCGTAGCTGCCTTGAAGCCGGCATGCGATGCAAAGGTTCTCTTGCGGTAGGAGGGATGGGCCAGTGGGAGTGAGTGGATGGCACTGTGAACACGGAAAGAGGATCAAGATCACCACCATCCAGATCCATCGGCCGAACAATGATGGACAGTGTGCGGCCGGAGAAACCCTAAACACGCACCGGTTGCAACATAGCCTGCTCAATTTTATTTATCAAATCATCTAGGTTTTACACGAGATTCATATTCTTTTATATCTGAGATGAAATGAGCTCATATGTTTCGAGCGCATGGATGACTTATGCATGCAATGATATGGAAGACTGCCGTACTCTTGAGTGAGCCCACTTGAATTGTTTTTGTGTTTTGGCTTGATGGGAGAGGACTCCATTTTCCAATTGGAATAATCACAAACAGATCCCGGCCAATGATTTGAAACTTCTTCCCAACAGGGGTTGTAGGTATTCGGCCATCCGGTGGGGCTGAGCGGTGATCATTGGGTAGGGCTACTATGTTATTAGCTCTATCTCCCATCGATGAATAATATGTAATCAGTATTTCTTCGGGTCGGGTAGCGCGGGCTTCGTAACTAAACGCCCTTGTACAAGTCCGCCCTAACTGGTCTTCAAGCCCCGTGGCTCGCCACATGCACGAACCGAGTGGGATCACACGTAGGGGCTTTACTTCACAGAGTGACTGCGAGTTCAACTCGGATGCGACAGATTTGGAATCCATATCTCCCCCTCCTTAAAGTAACATTCTAGGTCTAGGTTATGAGTAGGGCCTTAGCCGATGTGCTCGGGAAAAGGTGAATCCATTAATAGAGAAAGTGAAAGGAAACCTTTCAAGCAATGTAGGGTAGAGAAGCAAGGAACACATGCTTTCGAAACAACCCAACTCCTTCATTTCTAATCTTCCGGCGAAGCCGGATGAAGACAGAGAACGAAAACCGTTCATTGTTTTATGCCTTGGAATTCTTCCACCTGGGGCATGAATTTTTGTTTTCAATGGGTTGATTCATTAGTACAATGTGCACTAAGAAATTAGAGGTTTTAGGTTTTGGCAACACACAGATTTCGCTTGCCTAGGGCTCACGGGCGGTATTCTGCACATCACGGAGGAACAAAAAGTCCCTGAAGCTTTTGCCTAATGCTCCAATACATCCAATACCTAGAATTAGCCTTTGCTCGTGGCAAAAAACCTTATAAGAGATTTTGCACTTCATAGGGTTCATCGAATATACTCAACTACGGCTCCTAACTTTATATGTAGAACGATACGGGGCTCAATTAATGGACTTCACGAGGGGCCTATTATCTGTAGAAGTGTTACGTGTCTCGAGTAGACCCACCTTCACCAACCCATTCATATACTAAAAGTAAATCCATCAAAATAGGTTATAAATCCATTTCCTAACCTATATAGGTGTTAAATAAGTCAGAACTGGTTAGTTGTATTGAGTAAATTGATTATAAATCAATTTAAACATAACATGAGTGTTAAATGGGTTATAATTGAGTTTAAAACTTACTTAGACCCAACCCATTTATATCACTTTCTTTTTAATCTCTCTTACCTTCACTTGATCTTGCACTCACTTACTCCACATTCACACCTCAGTTTACAAAAGTGTTTTAGTAATATCAACCGAATTGAGTATGAGTTGGGTATGAGTAATTAAATTTGCATTGTGCAAAAATGAGTTAAATGAATTTATTTGAGTTGGATCATTTATAACCCAATTCAAATCTAACTCGGATTTGACTCATCTAACTAAAGTCCAGTACAAAACTTAGCTTGTAACAGCTTTAAATTTTACTAAACACAACATCTTGAGGCCAAGCCACCATCCGGACAAGGACAGTCTATCATCGATTAAATTGGACAGATGAGTTTTGTCATGTTTACGAAAATTGACTCGAGGTCTCGTCCGATTGTACAATATATCTTCAATTGAAATAAAGTAATCGTATATGCTTGTCTACTCGTGGTTTAATGAGCAGAAAGATACGGTGCATGGCCCTGCCAAAAAGCCATGATTGATTCAAATTCCTTGAATGCATGGCAGTTCTTAGGGGTCAATTCAAATGCCCCCCGTGATGATGAATCCGGGAGGGTTGGTGAAAGGATCCCCTTCATGGGCTCCACCGATTCTATAATTGCAATTCAAAGAATAATATCTCCTGAGTTATGTATTGATGTGTAGTCTTTAAAGGTAGGGAGAATATATTCCTCTTGGGCAATTTCGTGTCCTTCGTCACTTTAACTAAAAATAGTGGAAACGTACAGGAGAGACGCATCCCTATCACCAATGCTTATAATTACATCTATACAATCACCTCTTGGCTCCACCGAGACGAATGTTGTGCAAACATTGTTGGCATGCGTATAGAATAAATTAGAGGTAGAAAAATCCTTTTTAACAAGAAAAAATGTCAATGATTCATCTATAATCTCGACCATGATTACTTAAGGTGATGCCTTAGTGGCCACCGTTCTGTTTTGGAAAGGAAAGATAGTGGGTTCAATCCCCAACTCTAAGAATCGATGGTTTTTATGATTTCATTCCAAATTTCTATAAATAGAAACTCGATACTAAAAAAGAAAAAAGCAACTTCTTAGGTTTAAGTTAAAATATCGAAAGATTCCCTTGGTGTTATTGTATATAAGTTTAATTTGTTGTAAATGATTAAGGTGACGATGGAAGCCTATTCATATGTATAGTATTTTTCGTCACAAAGCCTACAGCTAGTTGAATTAGGGAGCCTAATCCGTGTATAGACAACGAAATGATGAGCTGGCCAACGAAGCGAACTAATTGGCCGAAAAAACTAGGACAACGAAATGATTCCTTTGAAGGATTTTGTCGAGAGCAAAGTAACCACACGAGCTGTACAACCGACGAACTAAAATTTGTTGATTTTGACACGAACTACGGGTCTACATGGAACATCTCCTCCGAGAAAGAGAGATGAACATAAACTACTGGAAAACTAATGAATGACTTTGCATCCAATGTTCCGAGTTTCAAAATAATACAGCGTCCTTCATAATTGGAAACACGACATTTCCATCGACTAATCGTCATCTTCATCAAAGTCAGAATCATTGGTCGGCTTCTCGCTCTCGGAATCGCTCACCACGTATCTTGTCTGTTGGCGATTCGCCCTCTGAGGCCTTCCTTTCGGAGGAGCCACTTCGACCACCTCTTCATTATCATCACTGGTGGAACTATATGCCCTCATCTTCCGTGCTTTCTTTTCCGGCGAAACTCGGGTGCTTTCGGCTGGCTTTAACATCTCCGTCAAGAGCTGTTGGGTCGTTCCCTGAGCCTGCTGCTTGTTGGCTTGACCTTTCTTTGCTGGTGGTGGTGGTTTTGATATCTTTGCAGCAGCAGCAGCTGGTTTTCTGCCACCTTTCTTCTTTGCCACCTCTGCTTCAGAGTCCACTATCTCGTCGTCATCGTCTCCACTGTCGTTGCTATTTTCTTCCTCTGAAGTGTCTGAGAGAATGACCGCGGCCTTCTTCGAGGCAGCCCTTTTGCTAGGTTCTTTCGCCTTGACTGGTATTTCAGGCACTTTATCCTCTAGAGCTGCGTTGCATGGAAAATGCGTTATGCTAGAATTATTATCACCAAGTGACTACGGGCTACAGAACAAATAATACATGTCTCAAGTAAACTTTGGGCAAATGTGGCACCTCTTCCTCAACACATCAGGTGTTCCTTATTCGCTATCTCGTGTAGCCATGATGTCTTTACAGATGGAATTGATTTTTAAGTCAAACAAATCAAAGTTACTCTGGCAAAACCTCTCACCTGATGAATTATCCGGTGAAGATTCGAGGTTATATGCAGCAAGTCGTTCTCTTAAGTCGAGCAACTCGAAGTCCTCGTCGTCATCTGAAACTGAGGCACTCTTTCTAGGCTGCATAAATGAAAACAGAAATTTCATTATCGTCAAAGACAGCTGCCTTGTTTTTAATTAGAAGGAAGAAACCAAACACACCTTTGGAGGTGGAGCTTTCTTAGCACCAGCACCCCGTTTCGGTTTTGCAACATCAGCAGCATTTTCTGAAAGAAAAACACATCTACTGTCAGTGACTCCCCATAAATAATAATAATGCAAGAAGTTATAACACAATTTCCATATTAACCTTCTTCCAATGCAATGGTTGATCCTTGAGTGACTTCTGCTTGAGCTTCTGAATTCTTAGCTTTAGTGTTATTCTGGCGAGGCTTTTTCGGTGCTTGTCTAGAGACTTTTGTGCCAACTCCATTTGTTTTGCTTCTTGCCCTTCTCGTTTCCTCTGCTTGGGCATCAATTTTTTCTTGCTCCTGCATAACACAGCAGAAAGCATTAATCAAAACAGAAGTTAATGGAGTAATGTCAAGAGGGCATTGAAAATCATACATCGAGTTTTTCCTCTAGAGCAGCTAGATCTTTTAACCACAAATTCTCTGGAGTCGCTTTTCTCAAGGCATCAACCTCATTAACAAGCTTATCCTTATCAGCACATAATTCCTGAACTTTCTCGACGGTCAGTGTGCCAATTGCCATGGAGAGCAGATACTCATAATCACTGGCTCTCACTCCTTTGGTGGGCCCTGAGTTCTCTTCTATTTCTTCTGAATCATCTGTTGACCCAGCTACTCCTGTTTCAATTGTTTTAGTCTGCTTCCTAAAGGGAGCAAAGCCTTTTGCTTGCAGCTCTTGGAACAAATCTGCTCTCTTTCTATTGCTCACGATGATCTCTCCATGGACAACACCGAGAATAAACCTAACCTTATTGTCCAACATCGCTAACTTTAACTCCAAATTTTCCAGCAAAATTTTCTGCAAGCGAGAAATATAAAAGTACTCATAATATGCTATTTGCAACCAAGTCACATATGAAAAGCCTCGAAGCATAAGTGAATAACTGAAACCATTTCCTCGCTTTCACTTAGGTTACCTTTCTTTTCTCGTAACACTCAAGCCTTAGGTGGAAAAACTCCTCTAGAACTGCAGAAAGAAAGATGATAAAATTTAAAACGAGACATGGATTAGAATACCATATATAAGTTATAATCCTACTAAAATATGGCTCATCCTGAGTTAAGCAGCAAAATTAGCATACTTTGTTCAGGGCTGTCATATTTCTTGATCACTCCGTTTGAGTCAAACAGGTGCATGTTACTCGTGCTGATTGTTGAGGTCAGCTTAAATTTCTTCAGTAAACCCTCTTGCTTTGCTATCATCATGTTCTCCTCTGTCAACATAACTTCAAAATGTACAGTGACATCGTCACTGTACTGCCTAAATTCCTGCAATTGGCAATTATATTTTAGCGACAATCTTCAAAGACAAGATGTGATGCACAAGGTTTTAAAGCTCAGTACCTTGACAAAAGGATCCTTTGTTTTATCTCTCTCTCCGGTTGATAATGATTCCAAAAACTCCCTGTAATCCTGTGTCCATCGACGAATTGGAAGCTCTGTGATCCTCAGTGTGGTATCATCAACTTCCTCGACTATCCCGCAAACGGTGTAGCTGACGCCAGCTTCCTTAGTGGCTGTTTTCTCGATGGTCCCTCTAAATCCACGATACCAAGGATCCATGGGCTCCATCATTTCACCATTCAACAAACGTCTCAAGTTGGCAATAATATCTCTAGGATTGTAGTTGGGGATGTAAGAACTCCAACCAGTTCCAATTCCTTCACTACCATTGACAAGAACCGTAGGTAAGATAGGCATGTACCTGCATTACATGACCAGTATTAGTTAACACTTTCGTATTGGGTAAAATGAATAATAAGGGTCCTATGATGAGTAATTACCAAGTTGGTTCAATAGATTGCCCATCTTCATTTAAGTAGTTCAGGAGGTTGTCATCATCCTTTGGGAAGAGGAACCGCGTAATCGGCGAAAGCTTCGTGTAAATGTACCGAGGGCTAGCGTGATCTTTTCCTCCCTGCCAAAATGACATGTTCCGCGTAAGTGAAAAAAAAAAAAAATTGTAGACAAACCGGTTATCTTCTGTGAAATACTCTCACCATGTTGCGGGTCCCAAATTGGCCATTCGGCATGAGAAGGTTAATATTGTTGCTGCCTACAAAATCCTGTGCCATTCCGATTATGGTACTAGCAAGACTTTGCTCACCATGATGGTATGATGAATGCTCAGATACATAACCAGAAAACTGGGCAATCTTTGCTTCTTTGATGAAATTCCTTTTGAATGAGCAGAAAAGAATTTTCCTTTGACCTGGCTTGAGGCCATCGACCATGGAAGGAATTGATCTTTGAAGATCAGCCATAGAAAACAATATCAGCTCCTTATTAACAAAGTCACTGTACTTGATGAGCTTCTCCTTCTGATCAAGATAAGTACCAGGCTGCAGGAAACAAATTCGTAATTCCATTAAGTCACATCTAAAATTGCAACAAGTACTTCGTGTTTTTATAATTCAGACAGAACTTCCAACCTTGCACTGACGAAGCCAAGTCTTCCTTGCTTCGATCTTCTTCTTGCTAAAAGCCAACTCAATTGCTTCTCCGTCCTGGTCATCAACCCATACAAAATCCTTCTTGTGCAATTGAAGATTCTGGAAATATTGCTTCCCTTCTTTTGAGGTGCTTGTTCCCAACCCCTGCAAGGATCATTCAACTATGTTACCCATTACAGACAGTAACTGAGTTATTCTTCAACAATGTAGACAAACCTTATAGTACTTGATTGACCACCCACTTGCATTGCCCCCCAAACTTTCCTTCCAGGACTCGTACTCTGGCATTGTATAAAAACTTAATTCTCTTCCATTTTTATGAGTCGCCTGCAGTCACAATTAGAGAGGCTTAAAGCTTTTTCATCCATCTACCAAAAACTGTTCAGATGATCGACTTAGTTTATTCATCCCTACCTTGACAATTGGAGTGATGAATTCAACTAGGAAAGATGGAACTTTGAGCAAGGATGGCCAGAATGAATGAATGAAGTTAATTAGAAGGCCTTTAATGTGGGAGCCATCATGATCCTGCAAATGCACATCCAGAAAGTAATGTATATCCAGAGACCATACTATGAGAAGCATTGACAATAGTGGTACGTGCTTGATGAAAATATCATACAAAACAAAATCTATAGAAGAGTCAAACCTGGTCCGTCATTATCATCAAATGACCATATCTTAAAGATTTGACACTGTCATAATCCTTATTTTGCTGCAACCCAAGAATCTGCTTTATGTATTGTATCTCTTTGTTTTCCAGTATTTGACTATGGCTGGCTTCCCTCACGTTGAGTAGTTTGCCTCTCAAAGGAAACACACCATAACGATCTCGACCGACAACAGAAAGCCCGGCCATCTGCATCAACCCTCAGTTTGGTTAGCCAACTCTTTGAGAATGTTCAGCCACAAAATTAAGAAGTTTCCCATCTCACACATCCGAAAGGTACCAGCACTTACTGCAAGGGCCTTTGCGGAATCCCCTTCTGTCAAAATCAGGGTGCACTTATCAGAGTTTCTACCTCCAGCGTCATTAGCATCCTCAAGCTTGGGAATCCCACGGAGGTTCTCTCTCTTCGACCCATCAGTTTTCTTTAGGTCTTTGCTCTGCTTGAAATTTGCCCATGAGAGTAGAGACTCAACAATTCCAGACTTTGCCACTGCATTATAGCAAGCATAAGCAAAAGTCCCCTAAAAATCAATCGACCAATTTCATTACATTCACTAAAGAGTGCCCAACCTTTTTGTAGGAACTTGTCTGATAGTTCACACTTGGATCCGAAGCTGCTCTGACGAAGTGTCAAAGTTTCCTTGGTTTGAGAGTCAAAAGCAGGATTGTCAATTAGGGCATTGACAAAAACCCATAAATGACTCTTCACGTGATGGGCTTTAAGGTTGGCATTCTTGTTCTTCTTGTTCACAACACTCATAACATGGTTGGCAATCTGATTGGTCACATAATCAACATGTGTCCCTCCCTTAATAGTAGCTATCCCATTCACAAAGCTGACCTGTTGCAGAATTCACCATGTTAAATTCGTGCAGTAGTACTAGCTCTATATTTGCCTGTTACCGAAAAAAATGTATTTATAGTACCTGTTGAAACTGTCCTTCACTTAGGCTTACACAGACTTCCCACCTCTCATTCACAGTCTCCTCAATCCTGATCCAATCAAGTAAATTTGGCTTTCAGATACCATCCCAAACTACAAAAAGATTATAATCGAACAAAAAGAAAAGGAGAGGACCTTGGGAGGGAGGCTTCTGGTCTATTTTTAGAGGCGGATTTTAAGTAGAGGCCGACATATTCAGCAAATGTTTTGACAGGAACCCTCTTGCCGTTCAGCTCGACCTTCACCGTCTTTCCAAGACACCCAGCCAAGTCAATGACGCGCTTTTTCATCAAAGCAACCACATCATCTTCGAGGTGGGTCATGTTAAACTTTGCCAAGTCTGGTTTGAATGAGACCTTGGTCCAGTTTTCGCCGGCCTTGCAGGCCTTGATTTCAGGTGCGCCTTTCACTCCCATGTTCTTTGAGAAAACCTGCAAATCATTGGAACAGATCATTATAGCAGTTCAACGAAATTGATTCCACTAACCCAATGAAAACGGTGAGAACATTCCACTGAAGAACAAAACGAGTGTGTTTACTATCCCAAAAAACGTAGCGACAACCTTGAGCAGAAACTACTACATGACGTCCCGGGAAAAAAAAAAAAAGGAGCAGCTCAAGACAGAGACAGTAACCTTCCCATCGGAGCAATGTACATTACTAACATGGAAATAAACCTGAAGGAATCCCAAATCATGAAATCTAGGAGAGATGTTAACATAGGCGCATCCAAGACACAAATGAACAGAAGCCTAACTAGTCTAACAGCTGAACTCCGGTACAAAAAGCGCAGCTCAAACGGAGACAGTAACCTTCCCTTCAGCGCAATGTACATAACTAACTTCAAGAAATGAACCTGAAGGAATCCCATATCTTGAAATATAGAGTAAATGGTAGCATGGGCGCATCCAAGACACGAAAACAGAAGCCCATCTACTCTAAACAACGCAGGTTCTTCTACTTCATAATGCTTCATCATATCGTTCATACCTGCTTGTACTTCAGGCCATTCTTGCCATCGGCCGTCTCGATGACAAACTCGGTCGAGAATATGTTCGTGAGCTTAGCGCCGTACCCGTTTCTCCCTCCGGTCGTCTTCTTCTCGTTGTCGTCGTAGTTGCTGCTGGTGAGGAGGTGGCCGAAGATGAGCTCCGGCACGTAGACTTTCTCCTCCCGGTGCATCTCCACGGGGACGCCGTCCCCGTTGTTGTAGACGCTGATGAGGTTCCGGTCGGCGTCGATGGTGACTTTCAGGGAGTCCATCCTGGGGTCGCGCTGCTTGTTGTCGGCGGCGTTGACGAGGATCTCGTCGAAGATCTTGTAGAGGCCCGGGACGTAGGTGACGGGGCGGTGGACCATCTCGCCGTCGCGCTCGTAGACCCAGAGCGACTGGGTGTGCTTCTCGACGGAGCCGATGTAGGTGTCGGGGCGGAGGAGGATGTGCTCCAGCTGGGACTTCTTCTGGTAGGTCTCCTCCACGGTCTTCCCCTTGCGCCCCGCCGCCGCCGGAGCCGGAGCGGCGGCGGCGGCGGTATTGGCGATGTTGCTGGTCTGCAGGGGGAGCGTCTGGGCCATGATGGGGCGGCGGTGGAGGGTCTCGAATCAGTTTTAGAGAGAGAGAGAGATGAAGTGAGGAAATGATGGTTTTAGAGAGAGAGAGTGTTTGAATTTCGAATTGAGGCGGTTGCTTTTCGGTTCTTCGTGATTTTTTTTTATTTTTTATTTTTATTTTATTTTGTGTTTGGTGGAAGGTTCTGGTAATTTCGCTGATTGCTCTTCATCTTTTTTTATTTATCGGGCTTTTCTTTTCTTTTTTTTTCCTTCCCTCTTTACTTTTTCTGAATTTTGCGAATTCATATGATCAGAATTCTTTTTAAGTCGAAACGCGTGAGGCTTTAGAGATGTGCAAATATGTATGCATATATTCACTTACGATTCTTTTCATAGCCTATTTTTTTTTTTTTTAAATTTGAGGAATATTATAAATTTCGATACCGAAGGAAAAAACAGGCATGATGTTAATTAAAGAAAAAAAAAACTCGGTTGTTTCCATTTCAATCGTGAAAACTATTTCGTCAATTGCTTGATCGAGTGAACTAAAAAAAAAAAAAAACTCAAGAGAGGGAGAGTGTGGAACTTGGGTGTTCGGCACACAAACAACTCTTCTTCTTTTTCATCCTATTTATCAAGTACGCACACTACAAGAAAGAAAAACCAAAACCGAAAGCATGCGGTGATTATTTGATGTATTTTTTCTTTTTTTTGGGGTGATGATAATTTCACCCCTCAAGAGGCTTATGCAGCACCCCTTTAAATTGAATTCTCTAAAATGCTTATAAGAGATAAATATAACCTATTATCTCTACTCTATATTTTCCTCTTTCATCGGACAACCTTCATCCCTCCATGTCAAGAAAACTGCATTCAGTCCTAAACTTATATCAATTTAGTTTTAAATCTTTTCACATTCGTATCAATTAGATTCATCCGATTAATTTAGGTAAAAAATTATTGACTTGGACACCAATCATCCTATGTGGTACAGCCGACGCTAATATAGATATTTGTAATAATATTTTAATCTTTTTTTAAAATTTTAAAATGACTTTTTAATATTTTTTTTCTGTTTTTTTTCCATCTCCCTTTTCTTTGCATTTTTCTTTTGCCAGCGGCTATGCCTAGCAAGGGTTGGCCTCGCATAGGTCGCCCTCGCTGGGCTATGCTTGGGTGAGGGCGAGCGCCAGCCATCCAGGAGAGGACCCCTTGGCAAATCTAGTGAGGCTGACGCTTGCCTAGGTCAAGGTGGCCTCGCCATGCCTTGCCATAGCAAGTTAGTATATTGATTCATCACCGAATTTAAATCGCTACCTGTCTATTTTAATTTTAGAATTTATCCTATTTGAATTTTTAAATTTTTGGCGATTTTTCATCGAAAAATGTAGTTTTTATTTTTTCCTTTATGACGATTCGTATATCCTGTTTCACTTGCTTTATATACTGTCGAAGCTCTTCTTCTCCATTTACGCTTTCACAAACCCTAGAATACACAAATCATATTCTCTCACTTTTTCTCTCAAGTTTGATCCATAAAGTTCCCATCTTTTTCAATGAGCGAGTTCAAGAAATCCCCCTCGACAGTGACAATGTCTTTCCAGAGAAAGTCTACTAAAATTGCGAACAGGAGACCACAGCACATGCGAGAAGGTCCTACGCATTTTGACTTAACCAAGGAAGAAGATTCTCCTCAGCAACAACAACAACATTCTCAACAGCATCACTCTTCATAGCAAGCGACTTAAGATCCTCCACAACAACAAGCAGAAGAAGAGATCATTGAAGATGTTGAACCAGTAAGAACGCAAAAACCCCAATTTCTCTTTCAACTCTACTCTAATTTAAATAAGGGTGGTACCGCGATGACTTTAATCGATGAATTTTACGAACAAATGGTTACAAGAACGAAACTTTGTTCTTAAATACTATGGAAAGGTTAGGCATTGCGCCTAAAGGTTTGGCAGCAAGGACTTTTGTCAACTTTCCAAGTGATCCAAGGTTTGGTAATTTTAATCAGCCAAAAGGAAAGGATGATGATGAGAGGATGTATACGCATTTTCAACCTAGGATGGGTATTGCTGCAAATGTTCGTGAAGATGGAACGAGTCTATTCCGTTCTAAGGATCACAGGAGGACCTATTCGAAACTTTTGAAAAGAGAGGTGATTAACCCTCAAACTATAGACTTTGATTTTCTAGATTCATTGAAAGTAAACCTGAGGGAGAAGGTTGCTCTCCTTCAACTTGAACGATTTTGCTAAGAGATCTCTGTCGCCTACCCTGAATTAACTGCTTATTTCTATTCAAATCTGTCTTTTCTAGATGCGAATAGATTTTATTTTACGGTTAGAGACAAAGAATTTGTGGTGGATATGGACACTTTGGCGGATGTGATTGGTGTGGAAAGAGGGAGTTTCCAACCAATTAGTGTGTCTGTTGGTCATGCAACATTGACTCTTGTTTGGGACAGATTTGTTGAAGGCAGGATTTCTTATTCTAGAATGACTGCTTCCAATATTTTGCTCCACAAGATTGTGATCAATTGCATCAGACCCAAATCCACTTCAAAGACTGATGTTTCTCACTTTGAAGCAAAGCATCAATATTGGGTTTAAGTTCTCATTGCCTTACACTATCCTAATGCACATGTAAAGGATAGTTGTGAAGGAAAAGGGGCAACTACCTTACTCTGCACTTGTCACTCGACTATTCAGACATTTCAATGTTCAGATTCCAACTACTCTGTGTGTTTGAACCATTGCACCAATGGTGATTGGATTGAAGATGGTTTCAAAAATGAGACTGAAGGAGCTGAATAAGGCATTGGAACGCCTGAAGGAGAAGTCCCCCGCCAAAACAAAACAAGACTCTGTAGTGAAAAAGAGAAAAGGTAAGGAGCCCATGAGCGCACCAATTAAGAAAAGGAGAAACCTTATCTTACAGGATGAAAAAGAAGATGAGGATGACATTACACTCTTCGCCTTAAGAGATCTACGGAGCTTTGTTAGTTTTGAGCAGCCAGAGGACGACAAGAGAAGAGAAGGAAGTGAAGGAAGAAGAAAAGCAGAAAAAGAAAGAGAAAGAAGGAAAGAAAGAGAAGAAGCAGATAGGGAAACTCAAGAAAAAAAGAGTCAAGATGACTCTTTTGAGCCAACATTTGCTGAGGATTCGGAAAAGACTCGGAGTGAAACTGTAGGAGAAGCCCAAGAAAAGCATCACTTATGTACTAGAGCAGAGCAAGAACAAGAAGAGGAATTCTTTTCTCCACCCGAAGGAACAGAGATAGGAAGAGCTGCTAAAAAGGGAGGTACCTTTTCACCTGTTTTTACTAGTAATGTTAGTAGATCTCTAGCAGATCCAGAGGATGTTTATGCCTCTCAATATCCTAAAGCAGATGTTGAAGAATCCACTCCCAGTCCTGGTGATCGAACTGCTAATGATCCCTCACATCTTAATGCTCTTGGATTTGATTCGGCTAGACCTAATGCTACAACAGAACCAACAACAAACTTTCAAAGGCTGCTGGAAATCCTTTTGGATTTGAAGGCTCAGCAATATAGAATGGAGTGTGAGATCAATAATCTCAAAACAGCTTTCCAGTCCACTTCAAACTCTCTACATGAACAGATACAAGCTTTGAAGATTCAAGTGCAAGAAACTGCAAAGGGTGAGGATATTGAGTAGTTGAAGGAGACTCTGAGGAAGCAGAGGAGACCGTCAAGTCTATGGGAGATTTCCATATCGTTCGCATCTCCAAACAACCCTGATTTTATCCAACTTTTTCAAATCATTTTCCAATTTTTGCTGTTGACAAAAAGAAGGAGAATGTGTGCAGATTTTATCTTTTTGATGTTTAGTACTTTAACTTAGTACTTTTGTTTTTATTGGTTTGGACTTTGGATTAACTCTGACTTTGGACTTACTTTTGATTGTTGTTTTGGAACTTTTTGACGCTTGCAGCAACTTAGTTTGTGATGCTGATTTTGGCTGGATAGTTATTTATCTTATTCTTTTCGGGACTAACATGTTTTCTGTGATTGCGGAAACGATGCTATCCAGATCCTAATCAACTTATTTTTATAGGATATCATGTATTGCTTAAGTGATGTTTTACAGGTCAAAAGTTTTCAAATCTGCAGGAAAGTTTTGTCACCATAAAAAAAGGGGGAGATTGTTGGAGAAAACTCATTTGTTGTTTTGAAGTTGACAAAACATTTCCAAAATATAGTATGAAGACTTCCAGACTGAAGTGTCAAAGTCTAAAGATCTGTAGGTTTAAATTTCAAAGTCTGCCCTCACTGACAGATTCCAGACTGAATGCTATTGAAGAATGAAGATTTATCCAAATGAGTGATTATCTTCAAGGATTCGATTCGAAAGGTTTATGGATGACCTTAAGGCTGGATATAGCACCTGTTTGATTGATTATCTTCATCGGAATCAATTTCGATTTGAAGATCTTTTGAAAAGGGAAGTAAACTTGGAAGGTTCTATTTATGGAAACCAAGATCCTGATTGTATGAGCGAACATGATTGACGGGCTTTCATCACAGCTCATCTAACAACTCGAGATCACCTTGATTGATTCTATCCAACAGGTAGATTGGAAGAATTCCTTTGGAAAGTGCCAACAGTTGTAAAGGCATGAAGGAGTATATAAGGAGGACTCGCTAGTTATTTGAGGCAGTGCGTGAAAGAAAAATTTCAAAGTTTGAAGCTTTCTAGTTCCTTGCTATTTCATTCACTAAGCTCAAAGGTGTAAACAAAAGAGAGAATTCTTGTGAGATTTTGTGAGACACCAGTAGAGACTCTTTACTATGAAGTCGAGATCACACTGTTATAAAATCTCTTTTGATTCATAGTGGAATCCAGCTAATAAGCTGTCAGCGTGGGAGAGTGGACGTAGGCTTGATCTAAGCCGAACCACTATAAACCTTGTGTTCCTATTCTCTTCCTTGAACTCTTTGCTTTTATTCTTTAACCTTACTTAATTACTTAAAGCTGAATGCATTTATAGTATGTTATCTTCTAAAGACAATTTAATTCTTCCAAATTCTACGAAAAATCTTTTTACACTTATTCACCCCCTCTAGGCGTTCGTACTAGCCCTTATAGTGTGTGTCATCTTCCATAGCGTAACAAAATACAAACTGACTCATACATGGCAAATTTCATTTGATTAAGAGAGAAATGTGCAATTCCAAAATGATTTGGAGAGAATAGTTTCTTATTTTGAATTTGGGAAAAGATGGCCATCATCAAATGTCATTCTAATTATCAAGAAAGGAATTATTAGAAAAAGATTAAATTTATCTTTACAATGAAGTGTGGGAGTTGCACTTTGGTATCTATAAACCATACACTATACTTTCATGATATTTTGATATATTATAATATTGTGAGCTCCATTCCTCTTTTATTTAAGTCTCTTTTTCCTCAACAAACCCAGTTGAAAAAAGGGACTTTTAGTCGGTTTTAGAATTTGTCACCAAAAAGTTTTTGGTAGTTCCAATTTTTCTTTCTGCATTGAGCTTTAGAACAAATTAGATCTCTTTCACTAAAGGGAACGATGAGAATGTGTTTGGGTTTGCTCTCTACACAAATTGAAAAAATAAAACTACAGTTTTGAAAAAAGGGCTCCGCTTTTGTCGATTCAATAAGAAATGTGCGAATTAAGGCTATTTGAGGATAGATGTAGGTCGCCCAATTTAAATTACCTACTTCTAGCATCGGAAAAGACAACAATTCATTATCTTATGGCTCAAAAAGAGAACTCAATAAATCAAGACTTACTTTTACAATGTTTATAAAGTAAAAATATTATGGAAATGACCACGCACCGGCGTAGTCGGTGCTTGAAATTCAGTTTCGTTTATTGAAAGAACAATTAAAATAATGACCTCTAACTACCAAGAAAATGAGGCATCGAAAAAGATAATGAGTGACGGCTTTTTCTTATAAACCTCTCTCTCTCTCTACCTTCCCATTCCATTTCCATACTTTGGACTCACATCACAAACAAGTCATTAGAGAGAGAGAGAGAGAGAGAGAATTCGTTCGCAGCTATGAATAACCTAGTTTCAAGATTTGTCCCACCGAGAGAATGAGAGCACATCTGAAACATGCGATGAGCACACTCCCTCATCAAGATGGGCCAAAAATGGTTGGAAAAAATGGGTCGACATAATTTGATTTGGCCCGATCCAGCATCTAATCCAATGACCAATCTACACAGCGATATTGATCCCCAATTTTTGCGACTAGGAATGTAACCCCATAGGTCCGGTCCAGTTCCAAAGCTAATATGGGACTAATTAATTCTTCTTCTTTTTTGTTTCATTTTTTGTATTTCTTGAAAGGACAAACATACTCTTTATAATTATATATCCATTGACAATGTGATATCAAGCAACCAAATTATGAATCCCAATACAAATCAAATAAAAATTTAAGTTAAGGTAACAACAAAAATTTCCACTTGCTAAAAGTAACAAATCATAAATGACAAATATGTGAAATAAAATGTTCAAAATATATAATATAAACCAATTATTATTATTATTATTATTATTATTATTATTATTATTATTATTATTATTATTATTATTATATACACACACCCAAAGTTACCGAGCATAGTCCCTTAGGAACTGAACGAGGACTAGGCAGGTTGGGTCGGTCTAGGGTTAACTTCGGACCGATAGGTCCTGTTGGGCATTTTTCGTCGCGCCTGGGCCATGGGCTTGCTTAAAATAGGGGTTGTGCCGGCCCAACTGGGCCCTGAATTGGGCTGAGGGCTCGCGGGCCAATGCTGGGATAGCATTGGCGCTGCCTGGACTTTTACTAAAATAGTTCAAGCAGTTTTTATAGAACTTTGACCTCTCATTCTCTTTATCCGACGACTAATTCACCAGATCCACCCGTCCATGGAATGGTGGTGGCCCGAACTTTCGAGAAATGTGGTGTGATTTTCCAAAGCAGGTCGAGATCGGGATTCCGCGAATCATGCCAAATGGATAACCATGGTGAAAAGTCTAGATATCTCACTTTATAAAAACTCCAATCGACACTTTTTTCAAGAGGTTCAAAAGCTTGCGAATAGATTTACATGATACCAATCACTTAATTTAGAAAGCATGCAATTTTGCTGACACCATCAAGATTGGACGACTATGATTAAAAGTCATGATATCTTGCCATCTTACCATCCAACTTGGATAAGATTAGGTGTCTTCAGAAAGCTCTTGAAAACCTAATCATACCCTCTCTTTTTTTATTGTAATTTTATTGCCATTCATTTTCCATCGAAATTTCAGTCAAATCCTAATAAATAATTATGTACCCATACGGGCAACAAATAAAATAATGGATTGTGAGAGAATATATTGATTCATCACCAAATCTATTTGATGAATTTTTACAGATTTTATCTATTCACAGTTGATCTATTCCTCCGACTATCTAGAGGCTCATGAAATATCTTGCAAGTCAAATAAATCAATCGAGTCTAGACTCATAACTCATGCAAATTGCCTTGACTCAAAATTAGTTTGCATGCAATTTGTGAGATTCGAAAGATTAGACCTAATTCTTGAACTAAAATTCCGTGAATGGCCCGACTAAATATGCCGACCTGGGAGTTTAGAAAGAAGAAGCGGTAGGGGCTAGGGTTCGAACTACTTGGATTTCATGTTCTACCTCAGGAAGGATGTTCTCTCCTCAGTTCCACAATGGGCCTTGTATTTTAGGGCCCAAATAGTCCTCATAGTTTACTTTCGATTTTGGACTTGAGCCATCCGCTCCCATGTCAAATGCCCGGCTCACATTTCAAAATCTAGATTTCCCACGTCCCCAATTTAAAAAACAAAAACCCATTTGCCCTTATCCATTCTAGAAATCTACACTAGAAAAATGAAATCCAATTTTGAGGATTGGATAGCTCGGGGAAGAAATTGACGACTAGGTAAATTATTTGCGGGTAGGAGATGCAACTTGAAATCCAATACAAAAGGAGAAGGTGGATGGCAATTGTAAGTTTTGAAATGCGATGAGAATAATTGAGATGGAGAGGGAAGTCAATGATGGTATTTCTAATTTCGAGGACTTTTTTCTGCCAATAATATTCAAATAAAATTAGGTAGAGGGAGGAAAAAGACTCCTGAAGGTTCCATTTGTTTCGCGAAAAATAAATAATTGGGAAACCATTTTCCCAAAATTACTCGCTTATAACACTTACAAAAATGATTGAACGAGAAATATTTCACAATTTACGAAAATGTTTATACAAAAATAATTGTCAATCATGAAAATGTTTTTGATTGGTTAATTATTTCAAGTAATACAAGCAGTCATTTTCCGGAAAAAAATTTCAAATTATTCATTTTGGCAAAACAAACAAAACCTACAAAAAAATACGTAAAAAATATATTAATCGTCCATGAAAATGCTTAGATATAAATTATTGTCAATAATAATAATACTTTTTTATGGACTAATCATTTCAAGAGATACAAACAATCATTTTTAGGAAAATGTTTAATGAATTATTCATTTTCCTTGAAACAAACAGAACATAAATGAGTCAAGCTGCTTTTCTAGCCAAAACAAATAAAATGCTAACCCTTGCCCAAAATAAGGAATACCCTACAGAAGTTAATTATTATTATTATTATTATTATTATTATTATTATTATTATTATTATTATTATTATTATTATTATTATTATGTAATAGCTAAAAATGATTTAATGTTACTTATTTCTAGATGGGTTTAGCCACCGCCCTTAGACAATCTTTACGTCCATTCAATCAAAGGGCCAACCTAGGCAACCTCGAGGGCGGGAACCTTGTGGTGGTGCTCCACGCACCATGGGGCCCTGATGTAGCACCGCGGGGGCTTGGTGGTGGTCGAGCGATCTGCGAGCAAGCTAAGGGTAGACAAGGCAGTCCATGAGGGAGAGCGACAAAAGTAGAGGGTCAAGCTATTCATTTTTTTATTTTTTTTTACTCTCTATATATAATTCTGTCAGGTTCTCACCAATCAGCTTTCAAATATCTAAACCCCGAAAAACCGGGTTGGCCCAGGCCAAAAATTCATTTTAGGAGCACGGTGGCCCTAGTCCCGGTCCCGGTCTTGGTCCTGGTCTCGGTTTCTCGGGTCGACCGGGTTATATTGCACAGCCCAACATGTGATCAACTGAATTCTTGCGAATCTCGTTCGCACCTAAAACTTTTATCCGAGATTTTTGCGGATGCAAATTCACATGGCGGGGGCTACGGCGCTTGATGTCTTGTCTTGAAAAAATCAAGCCGCTGGGGGGCTCCCGACATGGTCCCCCGTGCGAAAGTAGGGGTCATCGAACGCCATGCTACGGTGGGGATCTTTACAGTACAGAGGCAAGATTGCCCAAAAAGCTAGTTGGCAGTCCCTTGGGCGGGAGAAAGTTACCGACCAACTCTCACTACAAAGGACAATCCAGATTTATCTAAGTTGAATTTTGTCCATACAAAGCGTTCGTATGCCGTGGTATGGTACATTTTTTTTTAAAGAATTACGGCTTTGATTACGATGTGAGAGAAGGAGAATCGATTTCTCGAGGTGCTGTAGAAGGGTCCCGAGCTAATCCTAGTCTCCATCTTTCTCATCGATCAAAATGTAGCGCAAGATTTACTTTTCGAGATAGAATCAAAGGCGTCTCTCCCGCCACCCCCGCCGTAGGAAAGGGACAAAAGAATTGCATGAGGAAAAGACGTAATATAACAAGTTTGGCAATATTAGTGCGGATCCCTATTTTATATTAATTTTTATAAGATTGTGGTTATCCAAAATTCAATGGTTTCAATTGGTAATTAAAATAAACCACTGGGATTCGTCCTAGTGGCCACCCTTCCAACATGAAAGGGAGAGGTGAGGGGTTCAAATCTCCACATTCTCAAGGGGGATGGGGGTGGGGACGCGTAAGTTTCAAGAGTGGGTTTCGGCTCCCACGCCCGCAAAGCGTGACAAAAGTACGAGTGAGTGTAAAATAGGAATAGAGTAGGACTGACCAAAAAAAAAAATTGGTAATTAAAATCCAATGGAAGATGATCGATAGCAAATTAAATTGTTAAATTCGATTTCGAATTAAAAATAAATAAATGGATTCCAATATCCCTTAAAGTCTCGTGAGTTAAACTCGACGATGTTTATTTTGTGGTTGATGGGTCCTCCTTGACTCGGTCTTTAACTTTTATACAAGCTTCATCAATCGTCGTCACATATCATGCACTTCACTTGAATCCCGCCCATCGACACAATTCACGGTCGACGAGTTTTATTAGACATTATATTGATGTGCCTTGCGGATCAAGAGTATTATTATAATTTAGATGTTCAACAACCGTTGTCAGGCATTCTCATGATGTGCCTTATGAGTTAAGTGTCTTGTCGTGGCATGTTTTGGACCATTAACTATTTTAAAATGGGACCAGAACTTTGGGTCTAGTGATGAGTCAAAAGGCAAACCGCAACGTCAAAATGCAACGGACCAACGGTTCAGAGGGGCTCAAAGGCGCACCTGCTCCTGATCTGTCCATGGACTAAAGAGCGGAACCCTAGCTATTGATGTACAAAAATGCTAATGAGAGGTGCCGGATTTAGGGTTCATCACGATGCTTCTATGGCAAATTTGGAAATCTCGAAACGACTGCATCTTCTGAACGACCAAACTCGAGAAGGGTGGTCACAGACACGTGTGCTGTGAATAGCAATATTACACGTTGGAGCTCGAAACCCATCGGAAGAAGGGAATGGAAAGGAGAATGCACGGTGAAAATCAAATCTACCCTCCATGTCGAAACCCTAACTCTACGCGAAGCATTAAGATGGAATAGTTTACGAAAGGTTGAAAGAGTTGGGTTCGAGTCAAACAATTTATATTTAGTTGGAATGTTTCGAGGTGCAAATCAAATATTCTCAGGAAGTTCATTCACCTATCAAAGAATGCAAACACTTGCTCGTTTAAGTAAACGGCCTCCAATTGATCCACTGTGCATGGACCCAAAATAAAATTAGGATTGGATTGTTTCCGGTCGGTCTGTGTACTTGTCAGTTTTTTCAACATGAATGAAATGGTACTTCTTCCCGACCTAAAAAAGAAGAGCGTCTCATGGCGCGTATGATAAAATTTATACTTATCTATTTTTCTATTTCTGTATTTCTCGGAACATGTTTTGAACAAAAATCCATTTAATAACACATTTGATTTTTTTATTCTTTGGAGCATTTTATTAGAAATAAATTTGAACAAGAAATCAGAAATTAAAATTTTTAATTTCTTAATTTTTATTTCAGAAATTGAAAAATCGATTTTTGACCAGAATTCAAATTTTGTCCCAGAAATTTTATCATGCGCGTCTTGAAAGGCCCGGTTCCGTTTGGTCTACGCATAAATACAATCTTTAAATGCGTGGTATGGTATCGCAAAGCGCCGCGAGGGGCTGGTTGCGGAAACTCGTGATGAAATTCCGTTACAGTCCCTGTCTTTCTCTCTCTTATTTTATTCTTTCCCACCCTAGCCTACCAAAAACCAAAACGATGTGTCGGACCGTTCTTCGCACGCTCTCGCTCTCACACGAGCACTGACCCGCTTTTCGCCGGCACCAACCAGAACGAAGCGAAAGACTCTTGCTTTGTCTTTTCCGCTAAGTCTCCCTTGCATCACTCTCTCTCCCCCACCCCCTCTCGCTTAGTCCAACTCCCTCTCTCCCTCTCTCTCTCTCTCTCTAGCGCTCTCTCTGCATCTTCATTGCGACGCCAGGGATGGAGGGTCAAGATCATGGAAAGGATCACTCTTCCTCAGGTCTCTCCGTGCCTCGTGCCCTCCCTCCCCCACTTATAATTTGCTCCTCTCTTCCGTGTCCAACGCAGCAAGTTTCGATCTTTAGGCACCGTGTTTTGTACCCAATTTTTCTTTTTTTCTCCAGATGAGGCTGCTGCGACCTTGGAATGGGGTTTTTTTTTTTTGTCTTCTTTTATGGGTTCTTGACTGTTGAGGGGTTTTTGTTGTTCTCGTTTCCTGTTTTTGGGTGCAGCACACGAGGGCCATGGCGTGCATTTGTGCCACAAATGCGGATGGCCGTTCCCAAACCCTCACCCGAGCGCCAGGCACAGGCGTGCGCACAAGAAGGTGTGTGGAACGCTTGAAGGGTACAAGTTGGGCGGTTCTGATGAGAACCCCCATTTGAATGTTTCGGACGACGAGCGTTCTGATGACGAGCACAAAACCCCAAGTGAGCCTCTTTATTCTGTTTTGCCGTGTCTTTTGGGCTTCGTTGACGTGACTTAATTGAGGTCGGGTGTGGTTTTCTGTGTTTTTTTTTTTACCTTCCCTTTTTGTGGGATCTAAGGCTGTGTGTGTCTGGTCGGAAAATATGTGACTAGACGAAACGAGTACAACATCGTGAAGCCAGAGTGCTCACTACAGGAAACAAGAACACTAAAGTTTGGAGAAGAAGTTGTCTCTCCAAATGCCAAGTTTTTGTTTGGAAGTGTTGCTTTGCTAGAGCTAATTAGAAGTGTTGTTTTGCCACTACATGGTCACTGATGAGAAGAAAAACTGTTTTGGAATTTCAAAGGAATTAATGTGCTGGGCAGATTCTAATTTTTAAACACCCTTCCTTAGTAAATGCACCAACGTTTGAACGTGAATTTTTCGTCCAGGCCAGAAAGTTGAACTGGGTAAAACTGCAGCTCCTAAAAGAACGATTTCCACGGAGGAGGAGGTGTTTTCGGATGCAGCTACGAACTTTCCGGATGGTGGATTGAATACACAGAGGGAAGGTCTTTTGCATGATGATGAGTCAGATTGCATTTTCAGAAAGATATCTGACAATAATCCTACTGTGGAAGTTTCTGGTGAGAGTGCAACTACAGGTGGGTGTTAGGTGTGGAGGAATTGCTATTGATATGAGGTGATTTGTTGATATTTTTTAAATCAGGAATTTCTGCTTTTTGATTGCTTGGTAGTCGTGCTTTAGGGGATTTTAGATTGAAATCAGAGACTTTATTTTGGAGCCTATGGGTTTTGCAAACATTAATGGGTCAGAGGGATCTCTGTAGGAAGTATAATACTCCTGCCTTCCTCTTAGTATACTCTTTCCATAGTTAGGTCGTTTTGTCTTCTTGAAGAATAAAGAAATGTAGACTTGCTGTTTCTGCCTCCAAGGCTCCATCACTGCTGATAAATGAAGAGCTTGGAGTAGATGAATTTAGTTGGAGGAAGGATTTTAGATGGTTATCTTCCTTATTAAATTTATTATGGTTCCTGAACTTCTGATCTTGCGACAGATTCTTGTCTATTAGTATCGTGTTGATGCCAAACAGCATATGGTCAAAACTGGGGCTATCTTTGTATGCACTATGCATATGTATAGTTTGCCGAGAGTCCTTGTTTTTAGTACTTATTTCTCTGTGTTTTTCTGGAGCTTTTTAAATTTTCTTTTGTTCCTTTAGGAGCTTTTGATGATGGTTCAACTGTTATACAAATGTTTCCTCTTGACCATGCTTTACTTTTCTGCTTTGTTTCTCTAATATTAAAGGAATTGTGTTCATAATCTCATTTTTTTTTTTCAATGGACAGAAGTTATTCTAAAAGATCCCCATTTGGTGGGCAGTGGCACCGAGGACAAAGTTGCAGCTTCTGGGGTTACAAATGAGAAGTTAAGCAGTGAAAATAACATTCAAGGTCTGTTTACTGGTCCCGCCATATCTGAGCAGGAGCAATCTGCTGAGGAATTCTCTGATTTGCTGAATGATAAACGAAATGGATCTGTACCTGATTCCTCACTTCCACAACCTGAAGATCCTGTGGAATCATCGGCTGAAGTTAAAACGACGACTGATGAGGAGACGGTAGAAGCATTTTGCGAAGACAATACTTCACAGGAGACTGATGTTAAGTTAGATAAAGGAATAACAGGCTCTCAAGTACCATGTAAAGATGACAAAGAAATATCCGGTGTAATGCCAAGTGATGGAGGCCTTCAACTGGGGAAGTCTGGTGACATTTTGTTCTCTGAGGTATCTCCAAGTGGTCTTGCCCCGGACTTGTCTTCTGAGCAACTGGATGTTTCTGCTGATATGCCCCAGGAAACAGTGGACAAAGCACAAGAATTGGAGCTAAGTATTCCTGTAGATCCTGTCGATAGCCATGCTAAAACTTTGGGAGAGACTGGAAACTTCCATGTGCTGACTGTACCTAAGGATATACCTATAATAGAAGATGCTGAAAAGTTCATTGAAGACTTTAAGGATCATAAAGGAGTCAAAGTTCCGCAAACTGATGACTTGGGTCCTGTTCCAACAATTGGTCAGAAGGAAGATGACTCAGTTCCTGTTTCTGAGGATTTTTCCAGTCCAAACTTAAAAGTACAGGAGGAAGTTGCAGAGGTTTCTTCAAATGTATATATTTCAGGGACCAATCTAGGACAGGAACTTGAGATTCTTAAGCCTGTGGATGAAGATGCGCCTCTTCAGGGCGATGTGATTTTATCTCAAACTAGCATCAACACTGATGAAAGTCAAGGACTCAGTGAAGTAGAGACTGCCAAAGAAGCATTAACAACTGCAGTGGAGGAAAGCAATGTGCCTGTGAAAGCCGAAAAGATGGAACCAAAGGACGTAGTTAATAGTTCATCGCAAATTGAGGTTCCTGTAGATGATATGAAATCATCAACCGACCTGAATACGGTGGTTGCTCTGGTGGATACTGAAGTTCTTGAAACAAGTGGCATAACAGGTGAAATTGACAGTACTGACAATGTTATCTCTGTAATTGAGACACCACATATTGTCGGAGATGCTGAGAAAAAACAAAATGTGGACGAGAGCTCTGTAGAGAACCAACTAATTCCTGAATCAACTGGAATGCAGAGTATTGTCCAAGACGACATGATTAACAGTGAAGGTGATGTTTGTTGTGATCAGGGGAACCATGTGAAGGACCTTGATGTTGCTGGGACGGATGTTGCGGATGGACATGTTCTGGGAAATGACATAAAGAAAGAAAATGCAGCTGAATCCACTTCCACAGGTAGCCTTCAGGGATGCGAGGATGCAGCAGAGAATATCATGCATCGCCCGGAAACTAAGTCAGAAATCGTGTATGGAGCATTGAATACCCAAGAAGGGGCGAAGGAAGGTGAAAAAAGTGGCAAGGTTGAAATACAAGGAGCATGTGATACTGAAGTCTGCACATCAGTGCATGAATTATCTCATGAGGGGGATTCCAGAATCAAGGAACTGACATCTGAAGAGCATCATAAGAAAGAGAATCTGCTTTCTACTGCCACAGCAAATACAGTCATCAGCGATATCAGTGTTCCTGGACTTAGTTCTCCTTTGCAAGATGAAAGCAATAAGAAATTTGTTGAACAGCAGCTTGCTGGACCTGTACATGACGCGTCGGTAGATTCAAGTAGTCGAGCGGATAGCTTAGAATGCAACTGGGGATCTATTTCAGGTACTTACTGCATCTTCAAAATGCGATGAGCAAGCCTTTTAAAAGCTTTTCTCTAATGCTTTGGTTGTGTACGGTGTTTAACCTCTTTAGCCTAGGAAGTATTTGACACTGCATATGTTTCAGTACAAATTAGAGATCTACATTGGGCAAATTTTGTACTTGTGTTTCGGCAGTAAACAAGTAAAACAAGTTATCCTATTTGTTAATTAGCGATTAGTTTCTCGTGATCTTTAGAGGCAGCACACCAAACCTCCTCAATATCTGGTCATATATCTAAATTTTGATTGGCATTTTAGCAACAAATGCTGTCTTGATAAATGAAATTCTGGCAAAGATGCTAGCAGGAAGCATGTGCATTCGCTTCAGATCTGGCAATCTCGCCGGAACAGGTCTGCACAGCTCTTAGGCAATTGATTTGACATCATAATGCAAATTTGTATAGTTCTATTTAATTTGCTCATGTTTGGCATATTTCCAAGTTATTCTTGCTTTTAGAATTTTGAAAAAACAAAAGAAAGTATATTCTGAGGCTTTCGTCCTTGCTCAGCTTTGTCATGCACCCTGCTTAATTTTTTCTGAAGAGTACATCTTTTCTTTTGTGAGTTAGTTCCTGCCTAATTGATATTCTTTTATTTGAATTATGGATCAGTGCTTTCCACTCAGTCAGATCCACCGGTTGCTGTGGAGCCTGAGGTTTTTCCACCAAAAGAGCCCCAATCAATGACAGATGCTGAAAAATCAAACTTGAAGCTGGAAAATATTGAATCAGGTGGAAAAAATTCAGAGAAAACGGATGTCTTCGAGTCACCGTCCTTCATGACACTGGTCGAAGCCTCCAATAATCAGAATCCTGCAATTGCCATGCAAAATGACAACCAATCAAAATCTGGCTCTGAGCAAGCTGGTTGGTTCCCGTCCCTCCCACATGCAGCGAATGATTCTCAAGGAAGGAAGAAGAACGAAGAGATCATCGCCAAAGTCACCAACTGGAGCACCGGGAAACAACATTCCCCTCTGAAGAGCCTCTTGGTGGAAGCTAACCGTGAGAGCAAGCTGAAGTCAGCGAGCCCAAAAGAAAGTCCAGCTCCCATAGTTGCAAAAGATGATGACACAGCGAAAGATAGTGATAAGAATATTGCGTCGGCGACGACAGTGAGCTCGATTTTAGGTTCTTCTGAAGCTGCTGATTTGGGGGCTGCCATGAAAGAAATGGACCAAGAATGGAACTCTCCCGCGAGATATCCGACTGACATCAAGAGGGAAAAGAGGAAGGTCAAGGGAAGGCCATACTGGGCACAGTTCATGTGCTGCTCTTCTGTGAATTAGACATCCCGACAGGTCAGCTCATTGAGTAAGTTTCTTCACGAGGCGCTGCTTCTTGTGTTATCATCGTAGGAAAGTGTAGTGCTATATTAAAACTCCATTGGATTTGCACGCTAGTGTTGAATATAGCTTATTTCTGGGTCACTGTATATTGCATTCCGGTCAATCTTGATCGATAAATATGTTCTCTCAGTAGCTGATGTCGATGGATAGACATGTCACAAGTCAGTGTGTATGGTGACTGAGAACTAGAGGAGCATGATTGCTCGACGGTGCTTAATGTGCAGTGGCAATATGCTCTTCCTCTTGCGCTTGTGCATTTAAAGTTTGAGTTTGTGTAGTCTCTTTTCATTTGCATAGTATGATAGATGATTATAGATGTGCTTGATCTTGATTGTGCGAAAGCTGTAGGTACTCGAACTCCCCATTTTGATTCTCTTTTCTGGGTTGGCGTTTGCATTTTCATGTCTCTTTGTTCAACAATTTAAAGGTAAAGTTCTTCTGTTTTATTCTCCCATGAGATTGAGATCTCTGTCAGTTTCTGAAGTTCGATTATGTTTTGGCTGGAAAGTACGAAGTTCACTCGAAGATCATGAGTCATCTTTTACCCTATGGCTGCGCTTGGGTAGGAATGGTAGAGTCCCATGTAGGGGTGATCGGTCCCACTAAGGATTGGTTTTGAAAAATTGGATCGGGAATCACCCATTGATTTCATGGACCCACTTGGGAATTGGATCTAGTTCCCAGGTGGATCCATGGAATCAGTGGAAATGTCCCCACTTCGAAAGAGGTGTGAGACTTGAGAGCGAGCGACGAGGTTAGAGGCTGGAGGCAACTGAGAGCAAGAGTTATAGGGGGAGCAATGAGGCCGGAGGCGATTTAGAGCGAAAGTGAGAGGGATTGATGAGGCCAGAGGCCACCAAGAGCGAGAGTGAGAGAGGGAGGCAAGACCGCTAGACAAGTGAGGCAAGAGACGGAGAGAGATGAAGAGGAAATTGGGATATTGATATGAAAAGTTGAAACATTAAAATCAAAAAGAATTGTCCGCTCTGGATGTGAGGGTGGACAATTCTACACTTAGAACCGGGAGTCGAATCGGTACTCACCGACCGGTTCAAATAAATTGGAACTGGAACTGTCAATTCTAAGCTAGTTTGGTTTGGCTCGAGATGGTTCATGTGATTCTCTGCTGTTTTGCACACCTCTAATCCCATAGGATGGGACTAAGTAAAAATCCAGATTTAAACTAAGATCGGATCATCCCCATCTAGAAGCTGTGGTAAATAGGTTTAGCCTGATGGGTCCGAGACGTGGGATAAAAAATTAAGAAAATGAGAACAAAACCGTACAATATGATCATCCCCATCTAGTCATTACTAGTCGTTCTACATGGTACATAACCATATTAGCAATATTCAGCGAAAATTGGTTAAAATGACTAAAAGTTCAAGACTAAACTGGCATTATTGCAAAGTTGAGGACTGAATTACTGTACAATAAGTTTAAACTGATTGGTAAATTTCCCTTTCTGGGCCCAACACCATGTGAACCATACAGTCGTCGTGGCTTTGGCTAGGGGATCTGCAACAAATCCGCTATTTGAATTTTTAAAATTTTCGCAGGAAATTACCGGATAAAGAATGACATTAATTTCCAATATTTGGCAATATATGCTAGCTCTAGAAAATAAACCCAAAGATCCTCCTCCAGGTTGATTTTCCCCAGAGAAAGGAAAAACATGATCGTGGGGAACTCTCTCAAAAATAGGAAAGAAAATCTTCCTTGTTTCATTCCTCCAACCTGGAAGGATCTCTTCTTGCTTTTTAAATTTCCTAGAAACGACACACCCTGTCACCCACTGTTCACTTCCAGTTCCAACCGAGGTTGACGAGACAATTTGAATCGGCGGATCGCCATTGCAGCAGTTCCTGAGGTTCACCGAGGAGAGGTGTGCACACCGCGGTAAGAGAAAACATCGAATTTGTTTGATCTTATTTACGTAGTTTTTTCTTTTGGATATTTGCGTGGCCGTGGTGTCGAATGTCATTAAGGGTGCGTTCGTTTCACAAAATATTCAAAATTTAGAAAATACTTTTCGAAAAATAACCGTTTATATTTATGATCGACTACAATTTATATTTATCTAATTACTCTTATTTTTTCGGATTCCGTATAATTTGAGTGTAGAATTAGGCCGGGGATAGACGAAAGTTGAACTTGCTATATGTCTGGCTCGTGTGATTCGCCTTGTGCAACTCGAATTGCAGAATGAATGGGAGGCTTAGGAGCAACGGTGATGCAGATAAGCGAATTAGACGAAGTTAATTTGTGCTTCATAAGTTGAAGGACATGTCTAAAAGAGTGCTCCGATCATTAGACGCGAGATAATAATGATTTATAGAGGAATGTTCGCGCGGTCGAATTGTTCAAACCTGGCTAAATCAGTGGGCGATGGCAATGGACCAACCGGAGCATATGGTCGGGAGCGAGCTTTGCTTGGCAGTCACGATAGTCATGAAAGCTTGATTTGTACATGAAATCAGACTCGAAATCATGACCAAACGATCGGATTTGTTAGTAATAATCGGCACTAACCACAGTCATTAGGGGATCCAAGGCCAAAGTTGATTATATCTTAGTTCTTGGATTACTCTGGTAATTACTGTGGACAAAGTTGATCCTTTCTCATCCAAATCTCTCCAGTCGTTTTGTTTTCATTGTCCTCACGCTCTCGTGTAATTCCACAACCAGAGATAGGTCATTCCAAGTTCCAACCCAGAATCAGAACAAGGAAACATGGACAAGTCCAGAGTAGCATGTGAATCCCAAGCCAGAGCATTCTTTTGGGGCAATGGCGCCGGAGTCGAAGTCAAGGAAGCCCGGTTGGAGAGAGAAGATCGGAGGCGTGATTTGGAAGGCGTTGAATTTGCACATGAGGAAGCAGAAAGCAAGCGCCGGACGAGAAATGTCGGTAGAGCCACGAGTTCGCAGTTGAAAATAAAGAGAAGGGCGGGGCGCGCGGTCGAGCTGAGACCGCGCCACCACGGAAGAAGATATACATGTGCTTCTGTAGGAGAAGCAGAAAACTTCAGGACAAGGAGGACGGAAGAATGGGAATCACAACTGCATCAGTACAACCTCCTGTCATGGTAAAGTTGAGTTGGATGAGGAACAGTAGTTTTGTGGCTGCCTCCTTAGGGTTAAGGAAAAACTTTTCGAGGAATTCGAGGGTGGTTTTCTTGGGCTTTCGATCTAACAAAACGGACTATGCCAATGTATCCCGTTCAGAATTTGAAATGTTTCTAATAAAATTACCAGCCGCCAATTCCTGATGCGGAGTCATCTATGCTTCCGCCAGAGACAGCCAAAGTTTCGGACGGTCGACGACCATATCCAACGTGTCCTAAAAATGGATTACAATTCATGTCTACACGAGATAAACGAGATTGACCAATACTTTGTCGGAATGTAATACTGACGCTTTTTGTACTCTTACGTGATCCACGGAAGATGGAAGTGAGAAACTCGAATATGGGAGTTCTCATAGTAACATCTATTGAGTTTTGACGACTTCTAATCGAGCTTAATTCACATAGCAAAGTATATAGTGCGCACATACTATGATTATGATTATCGTGATTTCGAATGTAACCACAACGTCCAAATCCTAAAGAGGGTATCACTTATCAGGACTCAGTTTTGAAGGAAAAAAAAGGCTTTGGTTTGAACAATCAGTTATCACTATCAGAAAAGTGATAAAAAAAAGAAAAAAAAAAGTGAGGGACCAAAAATAAATGATAAAAAAAACATTCACGCATGTCCAGAATTGCATGGTATGTTCTTTGACGATGGTTTGGGTGAACAAGATAGTTGCCCCTTCATTGAGAATATTGATAACTCATCCTCCAGTCGCTGGATGTTTATGTATCTCCTAAGGTTTTATTTCGAAGGAGTTTTTGTAGTTTAGATGTGTAATGACTATATATGTTGGTGTGATTTCATTTGAAACTTCCAGTGTAGTATCTTTGTAGATCGAAAATATGATACCACAGTATTATCGGATCTCTATGAGTTTCTCGTAACATCATCCGCTGCTGTTGACCTGAAAAACATTTCTATCTCGTCCAGCAATCTCTTGTTGCCCATTTGAAGTCCTCCATAAACCTCTGCTCGTTGTGAATCAGATGTAATCAGATCAATGAGAAGATCGATAGTCGTTCCCATGTCATCATCAACGGCGATAACCTTCTTCGGACATTTCTCTTTGCTTTCATCTTTCATATTTTTGCGATACGCATGAGTCCTGGATTCCTGTATAATTAAAGATTTATCAAGTTATTGGTACTGCATTACCTGTCATCGCATTCTTCAAACAGTAGTTGAAATCGACTTTTACTGTCCACACAAGTTGTGTATATCTAGCCGTCCAGAGGAGAGGATGAAAAATGTAAAGACTGGACATAAAGAAGCTACTCGAACGCAGGTGAGTACCAAGCTCATGGGAAACATGCCAAGGGGAAAGTAACACTAGTAGCAGAGCAAGATGAAAGGGAAAAAAAGTACCTGAAGCAGCCTGTTTAGGTTAGCCACATGATCAGCACCCAGGAGCTGAGAGTTCAACAGCTCACGCAATAGGAGGAAAATCTCTGCACTCAAATTACTGCCTGTGAGGTTTCCCAGCATACCAGTCAAGAAGGTATCACTAAACACAGACCGCATCCATTCTGGAACTTTAGGTAGCTTCAGCAGTGCTACAGCTACAATGACAGCAGCCTTGTGATGATTAGTGGAAGATTTAGACGATAAAGATGGAGCTGCCAGAGATATCACCAACTCTTCCAAAATCAATCTGCACCACATACTTCTCCTGTTGAATATTTCTGCTACTTCCTGCATTTCCCAATTCAAGATCATTGCGAGGCAAAGGCTACTGTTTATCGCCACTCTGGTATCATTGTACAAAAGTAAGCCTTCCAATAGAGCCATCAGTGACATCCAGTATTTATTCGTGCATTTTCGGTCCTCATGCTTGCTCTCTTTCTGTTCGGATAACCTAATAAACAATTCCAATAGACAATATGAAGCGATAAGCTTGACAAGAGGAGGTCCGAAATGCATCAGCCTGCACAAGTCATGGCACTTGATGCTTAAGAAAGGAGGTGACTCGATGCATGTTGATTGACCAATCAGATTATCCCAGTCCCCCGCACTCGGTAACACAGCGTGCATGCTAAGAAAGGCATGTGTTAGTACTTTTTCTTAAGGAGTTCCAATTTGGGACATCCTATCAAATAGCTAACCTTTTTCTCTGATAAACTGAAAAGTTGAGATAGCTAACCTTTTAAAAGCAAAATAGTGCAATAATAGCACATGTATTAAAGTTTTTCCGGCCTCTGTTCCCTCATCAATATTATACATTGCTGGTCCATCTGGAGAGACCACATGAATAGCACTGGACAAGGTTGATGCCAACGAAGTGTTGAGAAGAACAGTTTTTGAAGCCTCCACTAGTGCTCCATTTGTTGAGTGGCGCAAAACCAAGCACAAAATGCCAAGAATCAAGCAACAAGTAGAGGACTTTCCTATGTCACCCGAGTAAATCAAGTGTTCCATCAGCTATATATAAATAACAGAAAAAATGAAGTGGAGTCAGCTACCCTGTGTAAATAGTGAGATCTAGGGCAGAACTTATACTAGGTGAAGTTATCTAGACAGTCACCTTCATGGCAACTGCAGCCCAAGCCTCATCATCAGCAAGAGCATCTGAGTCAACCGAACTCAATATGTTGAAAATGAAAATTGCTACGGCTGTGTACACCTGTGAGGAAGGGCTTGAATCATTATAGAAGATGTGAATTGCCTTTGCTATTCCATTCAAGCAAAATTTGTTAGAAGCCTTGGGAAAGATACGTATGACATCTTCCATGAGCTTCAACACTGAAGTCAAGTCATTCTCTTGATTATTTTCCTTAACAACCTCTTCAAATATGTATACAAAAAGTCTTGCGGCATAATTGTCTTCTGCTGCCACCAATTCTGCAATCAACTGCACATCCAGACAACGACCCTTTTTCCCATGGACAATTAATGCGTAGTCAGATGTGGGACTAATTCTGCAGAAATTCAAGATCTGACAAGACAGTGATTCACAGAGTCTCTCTTGTTGAAACAACCATTTAAGCGACATAGGGTGAATTCTAGCAGACAGCAGATCCCATTCTCTTTTGGTGACTAGTTGTATGAAGAGCGTCTCAGCTTCTGGACTATATGCCATTTGGTAGCTCATCTTGGCAAGACCCCTATACAGACTATACAGAGCAACTAGTTGAATGACAGTCGATGAACTCATAGCTGTGCCTGTCAGATCACACCCATTTACAAGGATAAATTGTTCGATGGAAGCTAAAACTTTTTTATCAGCTGCAAGCCTGCCAAAGATGCTTATGTTAATAAGTATGATATAAGAATTTATGGACCCCACTAGCTTAATAATTGGACATTGAAAACACACATCATATGCCTAGATACATGAATTCAGGATAGGCAGGCTAAATACCTTTCATCAAACAAAGAACTGCAATACAAAATCTGTAGAGCTGCAGATTGACAGAAGGATAATTGCAGATCATGGGAGTTCTGTTGCCCTAGCAGAAACAGCAAATCATTTGGATCAGAGGGAAGGTAAGACACAGCATCCCTAATGTGCTGCCCACAATCATTTCCAAGTAGAACTTCAATTAGTGAACTCATCATCAAATAAATTCGGCGTTTCACCCTCTCTGTGGGATATAAAGCCAAACAGTTAAATGAGAAGGTGAACCAAGAACTACAGATCATGTTCTGTGCGAATTCACTGGTTTGGTCATCATAGCTGTGAACAAGTATTGCATGAAAAATATCAAGAACGCACAAAACAGTCTCCTCCTTCTCCTCCTCCTCCTCCTCTTCCCCTTTGATGGATGTCCATAGCCAAGGCAATAGCCATCTTCTACATATATCAATGACCCAATGTTGCAATCCATTCTTGTTGGAGTTATTGACCGGGTAACCTCCATAACCATAAGCAAAGGCCTCTTTCAGTAGAAGCAAGGCGTGCAGGAGCAGGTCTGTGTGCTCTCCGGTGGCACTTAGACAAGCTAAAATGGCATCTTTTGTTGACTCTTGAATGCATGTCATTAGATTTGAGACATCATGAGAAGTTGGCGAATTCATCATACTCATCAAGATAGAGCATAACAGCATGAATGATTCTGAAAGCACGCCTGTTTCACCATCATTATATCTTCTAAGCATCCTTGCCAAAATAACAGCCAATTGTTCACTTTGTGAAGTTGATGCCACTCCAGGGCAGTTAGAAATGCAACTAAAGATGAGCTTCAGTAGCTGAAGCTGACAGGGATGAAAAGGCACTTCAGCAACATAAGCAAAGACAGGAATTAGAGAAGCAAAGCCGACTGCAAGTCTCTGAGTGAAAGCTTGTCCAGCATTTGACAGGAGATCAAGAACTCCAAGGCAAGAGCTGACCACAGGATCCTTGCATTCTATTCATCAATGAACAGCATCAATCCTTTGTCACGAGAATGAGAATTTCCAATCATAGAGGATTAAGGAATTTAGTGAAATATACTTTTAGTTAATTCATAAAAGAAGGTACAAGACACTCAAAAATCCTAGACTCTGAAATATTTCTTTTCTTGAACCTGGAAATGCCAGAGACCATGTGTGCCGTTTTCTCATGAAGAAACAAACAAGCAATCTACTTGGGTTTCTGGAGGATCTCCCAATATATTGTTCAGAAGCACTTATAAAATAGAAGAAATGAACAAATGGCTACTTTCACCCACATAAACTTGAGAGAAGGCCATTGGCATCAAATTCATGATCTAATTGCTAATGCCATTTCTAGTGTATGACAAATGACACAGCAATCATTGAGTAAAAGATAGCTTACCTGATAACCTGAGAATTTCAAATACGTAATCTGCAATATTTGCTTCCACCAAAAGTTGAAACTGCTTGACTGAATTTAGTTCATGTAAATAGTAGGTAATTAACTCTAATGTACTCATTTGGACTTGGCCATCTGATGAAAGCAATGGACCTTTGACGGCCTCTGAAAATAAGATGCAGAGGGAAGAGATATCTGATAAATCATCTGTGACTTGTATGAGACAATCAGCTTCAACAGAACTCGAGTTGCTCATATAATCATCATATTGATCTCTGGAAAACCCTCTCCGAACCAGCATCGACAAAAGTGCTGACCAAGAAAAACGAAATTAGTGGCAGGTGATTAATGTTCACATGTATTGGGATTATGCTGCAATAGATGACGATGCAAATGAATTGTCTCGAATGGATATAACTAAATTCATTTGATGGCAATCAATTAAATTATAAACTGTCAATCTAATGATAGATCAGCATCTCTGCCGGTTGCCAAAACCTCACATATAGGCACAACCCGAAACTCAGTGATTTTAACACACTTCCAAGTAATACAGAAGTTGACAAATACAGAAGTTGACAAACCTACACAGTTCAGGCGAACATCATCACTTTGGGTCTTCAAGAGGACATCCAACGATAAACGTATGAGCTTGGGAGTACAGGTAGCAAAAGGTTCATTTTTTTCGCCATTTCCGTATTCCTGCTGGAGGACCGACAACTTGTACAGCACAAATAATATCTCCCCCTGGATATCATCGCTGCGTCGATGGACAAAATGAGCACAACAATCGAGATGACTGAACGCCATACGTGCAAGTGTACGTACAAATTCTCAATCTCTTGTCATACATTGCTTGTTACCTCGGCAATTGAAGACCATCCATAAGATGAACAACAAGGGCATGTTGATCTTTGATCGAGGCATAAATATCAGTTGTCCCGTGGTTTAGAAGGATTCCAAAGCAATGGATCTGCAATCGAGGGACACGACGACGTTAAAATGCGAGAAATTCTGTCCAGTTGCTACGCTATTGCCCGAGGCAGAACATCTTATATCGAAACGACCTTATCCTCCGGAAAAGGAGCAAAATGAGTTCATCACGGACAGAAGGAATCAAAATTTCATGCACCGCACGGAGGAAACGGAGAGGAGAGAGATGCGAACAGGAAAACAAGAGAACGATTTCACGAGAACAGAAGGAACCGAAATTTCGCGAATGAGAGCTGAATCGGAAATCAGCCTTCCTTTCCATCGTCATTTTCTCGTCACACGCCGAAAGAACCGAACAGCCACGACATCGAAGCCGCGAAGCCTTTCTCACCACGTAAACCTGGCGCCGGCTCCACCCCAGCGCGCGGGAGCAGAGCAGCTCCGAAACCCTAGCCGCGAACTCCCCGGCCAGCCCCCATTCCGCGCCGGCGCCCGACAGGAGGACGACCAGGTCGATGATCTGGCGGGCGATCGGCTCGTCGTCGGAGGCCGAGAGCGCGCGGACGAGAGGGGAGACGAGGAGGCGGGCGTGGAAGGCGAGGAGGGACCGGAGGAAGAGGGGGTCCGAGAGGGCGCGGGAGAGCTGGGAGAGGGCGTAGGAGACGTGGACGGTGGGCGCGGCGGGGGCGGCGGCGAGGAGGTTGGAGAGGCAGAGGAGGCAGATGCCGCCGCCCTGCCGGGTGCGGAAGTTGAGCGACGGCCGGTGGCCGCGCGAGCAGGAGCGCGGCGGCGACGACGAATCCTCTGCAACTTCTCCTCCTTCTTCTTCGGATTCAACTTCGTCGGCGAGCTCGGAATCCGGTTCTTGCGAATCGTTGAAGTACATCGTCGTTGAGAGAGAGAGAGAGAGAGAGAGAGAGAGAGAGAGGAGAGAGAGAGAGAGGATTTGAATTTAGGCGCGACGATGAAGACTATATAGTTTTCCGGAAGGAGCAAATTCTTTTTCATTTATTTTGTGATAAAAATATATTTTTATTTTTTTATTTGAATATTGATTTGAGTAGCAATAAATAAGAACGATTGTAATTGTTGATTTTGCAAGAAAAATTAAGGTTAATACCCTGAAAAATCCAAAACTGGTACACTTACCTAAAATTATTTTTTTGATCATGAAAAACCCCAAACCGGTTTACATGTGACAAATTTATCCTGACTAACTATAAAAAGTCATAAGCTGGTACATTTATAACAAATTTACCAAAAACTAATTTATTCAACTGCAAAAAACCAAAAACTGATAAATTTATGACAAATATACCCTCCCATAAATTGGATTAATACCATAAAAAAATCACAAAAATTATAAAACTGTGACAAACGGGATATAAAATCCCAAATTAATATATCAGTCAACTGTCACATGTCATTTAACTTAATAATTTAACAGTAAAATTTAATGAAAATTAACAGAGGGGTGTATCGGTTTGGAGTAAATTTATCAAAAGTATATTAGTTTGGGGTTTTTGGTGATCAAAAAAATAGTTTGGGTAAATTTGTCATAGGTATACCAGTTTGAGGTTTTTTAGGGTATTAACCCAAAAAATTATTGAGGAACGCACGAGTAGCGCTTGTATAGTTGTATCTTGTTTAGTGGATACAGGACGAGCTATCTTCATGTAATTATTGATTTTACATTAAGCATGTAGAGAAAATACTAAAAAATAAAGGGAAAAAGATGAAGAAAATCATAGAAAATATCCACAAGATTTCGAGAATTATAAAATGTATCGAACTGAAGATTAGCAATCCTAATGGGAAAATCACCCCCCCAAAAAAAAAACAATGGATTTTTCCAACTTCCGAGTTCCTAATGAAATTCCAAATGTCCACATGAAATAAACCATAAAATTGAGAATAAGGGCGCGGATGATAAAATTTTTGTTTCTCGATTTCTCGATTTCTCCGTTTCCCATAACAGGTTTGAAATAGAAATCCGTTTGGTAACGCAATTTAATTTCTCTATTTTTCAAACAGATTTATATTCCAGAAATAGAGAAATCGAAGAAATCATAAGCTGAAATTTTTAACTTCTTAATTTCTGAAATAGAAATATAAATTTTTTTTCTCAACTTTTCAATTTAGTTAATTTAGTCCAAAATATTTTTTAATGATTTTTTAATATAATCATTTCAATCAATATTGATTGAAAATCTTAACCATTGGCCAGACGGTGGGAATTGAATTGTACGCAAAGATTTCATGCATGGTAATAGTCAACTTGCCATATTCATATCTAATGAGCCTTTCTTCACCTATTAATCCGTAGTACGCCAGACAACGGCTCTATCTGGCTAACTATTTTTTTAATCATAAACTTCATATTGAGGCGGTAAAAAGGGATCACATCATTAGGGTTTCATCCGATTTTTCTTTTATATGGTGTCCTCACTTATCAACACGCGAGTAAAAAGAGATCTAATAAGGAATCTGTTGTTCTTGTAAGAATGTTAATGAAAATACAGATTTTGATAATAAATTTTAAAATAATCCTAGTATTGATAATTTTGAAAAAAAACTGGTGATGATTTTTGAACATGGTGAGGATTTTTTTAACAAAATTTGGAAAGAAATTGGAATTAGACTTGAAGTTATGATTTTTTTTTTTTTTAAGGAGATTAGACTAGTATAATCATGGCTATCATTAGACTTATTTGATTAATGTGAAATCAATTTTGGCAAAAACATAATGACATATTCACTACAATTGAATTTCAATTGATTTTTTTTTTTTTGCCACGTTGTTTATTTTTGAAAGAAAATATTACGTAATAGGAAACGTAAGCACATGTAATAAGAAATTCCATGAAATTTTATTTTCAACTTTTGTAATGTATTAGTATTATTTCGACTATTATTTTGTATTTGAGGATTTTTATGTTGTTATCTAATCGATTTCTATTCCAGAAATAGAAATTTTATTCCGTTATCAAACAATTTACATTAGGAAATAGAAATTTTAGTCGTTATCAAACGGGTTTTTTCTTCGAAAACTTGTCAGAAATAGAAATTGAGAAATCGATTTAACGTAAATCAATTTCGAAATAGAATTTTTGTCATACGCGCCCTAAGTGTTTAACATCAACAGTTTCATCTAAACCTTATTTCATGGTGGGTCCCCTTGCCACGTTTGGTCATTGAATGATTGGGCCAATTTGAATTTTCATTTTGAAAAAAAAAAAAAACAACTTCAATCTTGATATCAATTAATTTATTTTTCGGTTTCTTCAAGCGCCGGTACAAATGGCATGTTCAGCTATGACCAATAGGATCGATCTTGACTAAAAGCGGCAGAGGGGAAAGGGTTTTTTTTTTTTTTTTTGGTCAGTCCTACTCTATTCCTATTCTATACTCTCTCTCAGACTTTTTGCCCGCCTTTGCAGGCGTGGGAAAAAAACCCACTCTTGAAACTTACGCGTCCCCAATAAAATATAATTCTAAAAACATTAATTATGAACTGAAAATATATAATCACTGGGGGTTTGCCCAGTGGCCACCCTTCTATCTTGGTAGGGGGAGGTTGGGGGTTAAAATCCCCACATTCTTAGGGAGGATTGGGGTGGGGACGATTTCATTTCAAGAGTGGGTTTCGACTCCCATGCCCTGCAATGAGGCATGTCAAAAGTCTGAGAGTGAGTATTAGAGTAGGATTAGTGTAAGACTGACAAAAAAAAAGAAAAAAAAAAGAACTGAAAATATACGGTAAAAGCTCGTCATGCCATTTAAGGCCTACAATTATTCCGCCCTTTAACTTTTCTCTCGAACCTTTTTTCCATCTTCAAGTTAAGTATAGAAGGATTCCCGAGAGAAAAAGATCAATACGACATCATTTTTTTAGGGTGCACGAATCCACTTTGAGTAAGACCATTTTGCAAAGGACGACTTAGATAAAATCGTGCATAAGAATATAACATATATTATGATTTATGAGATAGCTCGTGCAATTTACATATTATATTCACTAATCGTACTTTCCTTGATAAGAAAAGATTAGGAATTTCACATAAGAGTTTTACATAAGTGAATGTTGATTTAATTATTGAATTTAGCTAATCGGGGAAGATTTTTATGTTCTTTAGTCGGTAAAGGTAGGTAGGATAGAAAAGAAAATTCTGGAAATCGCAGGTGAGGCAGGCAGAAAAAGTTCTGGCATGAGCAAGAAAAAAGAAAGGGCAAAAATGATCGGAGCATATATTTGATTGCACATTTTAAAATTTTTAAAATTCAATTGTATTTTTATGATAAATTTTAAGAATTTTAATATATTTATTTCTAAAATTAATCATATTTGATTCACTTAATTAGTGATTAACAGCAACAAGGTCGAAATTCAAACGTGAATATGTTGTTATGTCAGGGCCAAAACAAGGTTATTTTTATCCTGCTCAAGTCATGTGGGTGTTATGTTATCATCGATTGTCTTCTTTAACGGTGCTCAACGGATGAAATTTGGATAGAGGTTGAATGTATTATATATAAAAATATAAAAGCTTCGATATAAAAAAAAAATTTAGGGTAAATATGTCACAATAAACATGATTACGGTTTTTTTTCAAATAATTAATACAAAAAGAAAAGAGAGAATAGAATAGAATTTACACCTTAATTTACGGATCCTTATCCTAATTTTCTACTTTAAAGAATGCTCACTATTATTATTCTTTTCGTCGAAACGGAGAAAGATGCATTTCTGGTTCTTTCCACGGGGAGACTCGCTCGAAAAGCTCGAGCCGAGAAGCACGGGACGGTCCGACTCACTGAGTCGCGCGCCACTCGGATCCTTCTGGAAGCCTCCCGCGATTTCAGTCGTTAGGAACTCTCTAGAGTCTCTCTCTCCCTCCCACCTGCAACTCCCTCCATAAATCCCCCTCCTCCCCGCCTCCCATGGCCGTTCATCAAGAATAAGAAGAAGAAGAAGAAGAAGAAGAAGAAGGCGAAGTACCTGCATTCCGAGAGCCTCCTGCCTTGGCTTCCCTTGCGATCGTTCATCTGTTTCCTGAGGTGATCCGACCCGAAGACACCGCTCGCCATGGACGACGACTTCGAGTTCCCGGCCTCGAGCAACGTCGAGAACGACGACGACGACATGGACATGGATATGGGCGGGGACGTCCCCGAGGAGGAGGACCCCGTGGCGAGCCCCGCCGTCCTCAAGGTGGGCGAGGAGAGAGAGATCGGGAAGGCCGGGCTCAAGAAGAAGCTCGTCAAGGAATGGCGAAGGGTGGGAGACCCCGAGCTCCGGCGACGAGGTCGAAGGTGCGCCTCCGCTCCCCGGTTGACCGGCCGGTCAATGGGTTCTGGCTTGTTCGTTGTCGTTTTCCGGTCGTTGACGATGATGGGTTGACCGACTCTCTCTCTCTCTCTCTCTCTCTCTCTATCTCTGTGCAGTGCATTACACGGGGACTCTGCTCGACGGGACCAAGTTTGACTCGAGCCGCGATCGTGGGACGCCGTTCCAGTTCAAGCTCGGTCGAGGTACGCTCTTCTCATCATTTCCATCGAGATAGATGAATGCACGCGAGCCGTGTCGTGGGGCTGGAATTGGTAACGTTATGGTAGTGTGCGCTCTCGCATGACCATTTTGAGTATCCAATTGCAGAAATTGCACGAGCTGGAGGATTAAATATGAACCTATCCCTTTCCTTTTTACGTACGTTACATGTGGGTTCTCGCAAGAAGACAATTTTGAATTCTTGCTGGACGAGAAAATTTTGATTTCAATTTAGACTGATGGGATGAGATAGAAAGTCGTATCGCACCTTTGTAAACTGGCAATCTGTTCAGTGCGTAGTGATTTATGCCTACAGGAATTTCTGCTGTCCGGACCGTACCGGTCACCAATATCTGCTTTCTAAAACTGATTTTGCGTCGTAACGTACTGACCTTAACACAAAGGTGATGAAACTTACATTTGATGAAGGAAAGTTACGGCGATTAAGGAAAATTATTGATGCATAGGTTGCAAAACCTTACTGGGCGTAAAAGAAAGTTATCATCAATGAAATATTTTACTGACAGCAAAACGGGAAAGTTAATAACATTTTGGGTTGATTACTGTTTTGGTGGAATATTAAAAATTATAGGATTTGAAGAACTTACAACCGAAAGAAAGATGTGAGAAGATATTTTGCTAATAAATAACTATCATGTACGTTAAAGGGAAGCTACGATTCATTAGATAGTTCATTACAATAAATTTACTTTAAACTCAGGTAGAGTACTATGTATTTGGAATATTACGAATTGTATGACCTACTGAATTTATGAGGATGAGGCAATTATGTCCTGTAAAGAATCAGAAAGAAAAATACGAAATGCCAAGAGACCCCGAAAAATGGACAAATTCCTTTTTCTTTTCTTAGGATGGATCTATAAGAATTCACTTATCCCAATTAACAGAAAACCTGACTTACAATCGATGAGGTGATAGCTCTGATTATTTTGATTTAAGGCAAATTGTTGTTTTGAAATATGTGATCCTTTCTTTTCTACAGTATTAGAGGACTAGCAACAGCGAATAAAATGTGTAAAGAAAAGGCTGATGATGCTGGCCTCTCTATCCGTGGTCTGTGATGGAATTTTGGTGTTTCTTAGTACAAAATTTGATTTTTCCTTGTTCACTTAATGGTGATCGTGATGGATGTCGATGTCATAATGTGTTCAAATACACTGTAAGGACAATTGGTTCTATCTAAACTGCTATGCGCTCAATCTTTTGTGAGGCAGTGGCTTCCCATTTGAGCTATAACTATGCCTTCACAAACAAGCAGGCAAGGTGCTCTTTTTGTTGTAAAAGCCGTTTGTATTGTCATGATTCTGGTTGGTTGTATGATTATCAAGTTCAACGTCCATTTGCAGTTTTGAAGGTAATGGAGATATCATCGCAATGGAGTTAATCATTGATTAGGCTTGTGGCCATTTTGTACCTTTTTGCAGTTTGCAGCTCAGTTAACTTTAATCGACTTCTACAGTTGTTTACTCAAAGTGAAAACGATTTTTAAACCTTCACTGGACTTAATGCTGATCTCTGACACACTCATGTTTTTTTTTTTTTTTTTTAAATTATTATTATTATATATAAATAATGTTTCTGGAAGAACATGTTATAATAGTCTAAAATGGATTTTTAACACACCTGAATTTTGCTGTGCTTGAGCAGGTCAAGTGATCAAGGGATGGGATGAAGGGATCAAGACTATGAAGAAGGGTGAGAATGCCATATTCACCATCCCTCCGGAACTTGCGTATGGTGAATCGGGATCCCCTCCTACCATTCCTCCTAATGCCACTCTTCAATTTGATGTGGAGTTGCTCTCATGGACTAGTGTGAAAGATATATGCAAGGATGGAGGGATCCTCAAGAAAGTTATTGTGGAAGGAGAGAAGTGGGACAATCCCAAGGACCTAGATGAGGTTTTCGGTATGTCCCCTTGTCAGCTCATAATTTCCCCATTGCAGATGTGTTTTTATGACATAGCCTGTATTGATTTTTTGTTCTATTTGTATCAGTTAAATATGAAGCAAGCCTCGAAGATGGGACGCTCATTTCGAAATCAGATGGGGTGGAGTTCACTGTGGGAGATGGTATGCTTTCTGTCTGCAAAAAAATTTCTTTCCAAGATATCTTGAGGCATAATTTTTATGTTGACTTTGGGCGTTTTGTAGGATATTTCTGCCCTGCTTTGACTAAGGCTGTAAAGACAATGAAGAAAGGAGAGAAGGTTTTGCTGACTGTGATGCCACAATGTAAGTTCGAAGCCTCTACTTTTTCTGCTTTTATGCTCTTTTTGTATATGGGGATGATGTTGACTATGCAACTTATACAGATGCATTTGGGGAGACTGGCAGACCGGCTTCTGGGGATGAGGCTGCTGTTCCCCCTAATGCTAGCCTCCAAATTATGCTCGAGCTAGTCTCTTGGAAGACCGTTTCTGATGTAACCAAAGACAAGAAGGTCTTGAAGAAAACTTTGAAGGAAGGAGAGGGGTATGAGCGCCCGAATGATGGGGCAGCTGTTCAAGGTAATATTCATGAGACCAGTCATTTTATGAAGCTTTATGGCCTCTGGCTTTATTGGACATGAATTCTAAACTTACCAATATGATTGCCAGTGAGACTCTGTGGTAAACTCCAAGATGGAACGGTCTTTGTGAAGAAGGGTGACGAGGAGCCTTTCGAGTTCAAAATAGACGAGGGTATAGTGTTGCCATTCTAGATTATGAAACCTTTTCTCCTCTGCTCTGTACCTTATTTTACAGTCTTGTCATCCTTGTCTCTCTTCTCCATTTAACTGATGTTGTGTCTTGATTCAGAACAAGTGATCGATGGACTTGACAGAGCTGTCAAAAACATGAAGAAAGGGGAAGTGGCATTGGTGACAATCCAGCCGGAGTATGCCTTTGGCCCGACCGAATCTCAACAAGATTTGGCTGTTGTTCCTGCCAACTCCACTGTGTATTATGAGGTCGAGCTGTTATCATTTGTTAAGGTTGGTTTGAAGCTCTACTGATGACATGATAATATGATTGCTTCTTGTTGAGGAAGGAAAAACCACTAATTACATTCATGATTCTCTCTGCAGGAGAAAGAATCATGGGAGGTGAACAATCAGGAGAAAATTGAAGCTGCAGCAAGGAAGAAGGAAGAGGGGAATGCTGCATTTAAGGCTGGAAAATATGTAAGGGCTTCGAAGAGATATGAGAAGGTATGGATGGGAATTAAACATTTAGTGTCTGAGAAAGTGAAAGAAATTTCTGATGAGTTCAAGTGGATTTAATGATTTTCTTTAACAGGCAGTGAGGTTTATCGAATATGATTCATCATTTAGTGATGAGGAGAAGCAGCAGGCAAAGACCCTAAAAAACGCTTGCAACCTTAACGATGCAGCTTGCAAATTGAAACTCAAAGACTTCAAGGAGGCAGAGAAACTGTGCACCAAGGTGCGGCATTTGGTTTTATTTTGAACTTCGCTCTCTGGTACTCCAGTGAGTTGTTAGTCAATTGCTTCACAAATCTTGGGTATGGCCTTTTTATGTTGACAGGTATTGGAAGGTGATGGTAAAAATGTGAAGGCACTCTACCGGAGGGCTCAAGCTTACATACAACTTGTTGATTTGGATCTTGCAGAACAGGACATCAAAAAGGCATTAGAGATTGACCCTAACAACAGGTGTTTCTCTTCTCTATTTTATACCAGCTGTTGATGGCACGGAATTTTCGTCATATCATCAGTTCTAGGATCAAGTATGCACCTAATGTCGCATGGACAACACAACGTAATATCGGAACACGAGCTATACCTTGCATTGCAGAGCACTCACCTCACTTGGAAAACAACAGTTTGCTCCAATAGAATAGCATGATGAAATTGGAGATGAAAAAACACTATAGCATGGTGTAAGGTTCTCGAAGTTTAACTGTACCGGCTCAGTGGATAATTCTGCTGGATGAATGATGTTACATTTTTTTATTAATTGGAGATTTTGTGGTAATGGTGAATAAACTTGTGCTTAACTGGGGCTAGGGATGTGAAACTTGAGTACAAGATACTGAAGGAAAAAGTGAGGGAATATAACAAGAGAGATGCCCAGTTCTACGGGAATATGTTTGCCAAGATGAACAAACTGGAGCATGCTAGAACAGCGGTACGTCCTCTGTCACTTCTCAATTCAGCAATTGGACGGGTTCTGTTGCTTCTCGCGGTGCTAGTGTTGGTGGTTCTTGGTCTGATGCAGGGCATGGGGGCAAAGCACGAGGCAGCACCTATGACGATAGATAGCAAAGCGTAGATTGTACCCGTGAATAGCTAATGGTGATGTATGTTTGGAGTCGCTTGAGTAATGTGTACCCGCATCAACTGTCCATGTATTCCTTAACAGACGCTAAAAACTTGTCTATCGACTTGAGATTCTCTTGGCGTGTATTTTGGAATAAACTATTATCACGTCTTGTTAAATATAATACCAAAACTCCGTGCTGTGAATAGCTTATGGTGTTGTATGTCCAAAAACGTTTTGATAAAGTGTAGCCATGTCAGCTAGCTGTGTACTTCTAAAATTACACTTACGCATGACCATCGACTTGAAGCTCTCTTTGCATCGGTTAGTCCGTATTATGTTTCAACTTTGATAACGTGTCGTCAAAAATGACATCTCCGCGGCCGTCAAAGGAGAAGTATGTACAGTCTGTAGTTACTGCCATAACGGACGTTGTACATATCAGGAAAAAATTGTACGGTCGACTTATGGATCACTGGTTAATGTGGAACGTGCCTCTATTCGAAGACATTTCGTGACAGGAACTTGAACCTCCACTGTAGAAATACCGGTTAACATACGAGAATCTCCTGGACAATGCATCAGCTTGCCTGTACATTTCTGAAATCTATACCCTACTGTCGGAGAAGAGTTCATTCAAAATACTGCGACAGTAAATCGCGAGCGGATTTTCTTCTTTCTATCTAATTGATGGTGTTGCTAAGTTTGTGAAAGATTTATTGGTTTACAGATAATTTCGATATAAGGACATGCTTGCCAAGAACTGGGGCGCAACAAATCGTGGAATCACTCCAATGGAACAACTGAATGTGTCTGGAAAGGGGAGAGGAATGCGTAGATAAGGAAAAATTCAATTCTCACGACCCTGCCATTAAAGATCATGTCTTTAGAAGGACAGCCTACTAAGTTCCAAGCACAAAAGAGGACAACGCTCGAGTCCTCCCGCAACCGTTTTTGAATGCTAATTACATTCCAAAAAGGATATTTTTCAGGGAAGTTGTGCTAGTAGGCCAAATCACGAGTCCGATGGCCCATTAGGCTCGCTTAGACTGGGCCAAGCTCGGTCATCTTGTGAAAAAGTCCGTTTTTCGAAATTATGGCAAAGTTGAGGCAATGACTGTTAGGCTAGCTGCCAAGTAGGGATTAAGGCTTGAGCCTTTAGTACTACCTGATAGGGGTCTTAGACCATGGTCCCTAAGTTATATCTGGGATATGCACACACGAGGGAGGCTGGGTTTGAGATGCTTTGGCTAGCAGACTTTTGCATTGATACTGGAAACCCTGATTTTATTATGTGTTTTTAGTGAAAAAAAAATCCAGTGAAAGTAACTTCAACTAGTTATATGTTACAAATTTGGATACTACTCGGGAAATTTTCAAGGAAATTCAAACTATGTTCAATGAAGTTAAGAAATATAAGTTTCTTAAGCTTGTGACTCTAGTGCGCCTCATGCTCGTCGAGGTCTGCCATGAAAGTTGGCAAGCGCTGTGCCGAGCTGTGCCTTTTCGAGGTCGCAAGACACCAAGCGAGGTGTTGTCCTTGAGCAACTCTCAAGTGAGTTGCTGTCGGGCTAGATGGCTCTCAGCTAGATTTAGTTGCAGTCTTGCGATCTCAAGCCTGATTTGTTGGAGGTCGTGCCGCTTTCGGGTAGGATCTCAATGGCAATGCCCAACCTCAAGCTAGATTCTTGCAATGGTTTGGGGCCGCGCAACCCCAAGCGAAGTTTCCTCCGAAGGTGGTGATTGCGACCACCGTTACTTATCTCTTCCGATCAATAATTATCTATATCTCTCTCACCCACACCACACGAATCCGCAAGTGATCAATAGCAACGGCGGTGTTCATCGTCCATATATAATTTAGTGCTCAACGGGCAGTTAGATTATAATGAGGGTAAACATTGGAACTATGATAGTTACCGCGGGCAAGACTAGAAAGCCGAAAGGGTCATTGATTACTCTACCAGTTTTTCCAAAATGTAGAAAGAAAAGTGATAGTAGTGTAGTTTCAGAAGAAAAGAGACATTTTACTAAATACTTTTCTTATATCAAATGATGACTAATACAATTTAAAATCACATACCAAGACTCAGGTGAAAAATCGTGAATTTTAGGGGGGTAAATGATATAAATGGCCCCTGAACTTTGGTCCAATGTACAATAAGATTCCCGAACATTAACCTAATATGCAATGTTTTTTGTTTAATCAATTTAGTCTATAATCTATATGGAAATGTTCAATGTTATTCCTGAATTTGAATTAGTGGAAAAATAATATTAAATTTTCATTCAGTCCAAAGAGTCTTGAGACCGTATTGAACAAATTAAAAGTTTAGAGAGTTCAGAGATTACATTAAACAAATTCAAAGTTCGGGGATTATATCACGCATTAGGCCAAAATTCATGAACTATCTATGTCATTATCCCATTTTAGAATATTAAATGTAAAGTTTTGAGGGTATTCAGCATTTTTTTTTTTTTTTTTTTTTGGTGGTTTATTTTCTTTGTCTTCGTATCATCCTCTGGTCGGATAGGATTCCAGCGCCGAGCAATGTTGAGGCAAAATACAATGGACAAGACACGGATCTGCATTAAGCAATTTGAGAAGATCTTTTAACTGGATATGGAGGCCCCATCTGCGGGCACCAGCAGTAGATGACAATCATGTTGATTTCCGAGGGAGTTAGAGATCATTAATTTCTCTGGCCTCGGAGATGTCGAGTGGATGAGAAGCTACTCTCAGGGCGGGGTCGGGCGGAACGGATGTCCATGGTCCTACTGGGGGGCTCATCTTGGGAGCCCGAAGCAGACAGCTCCACGAGCGTTTGTTTCTTGGCAATCCGTCAAGCTATGGCGACCGCGGAACCAAAAGCTGCTCGGTTTGTCTTCCTCTGTGACATGAAATCTTTGCCCTAAGCCTTTTGTGGGCCAATGCTAACCCTCTCTCTCTCTCTCTCTCACTCACTCATGCTGTTTCTGTTCAGGCTTGGGGTGGAAGGAAGAAGGAAAGGCAACACATTAGAAACCCTAGCCACTCATTCTGTCATCATCAGTGTGAATTCAGAGGGGATGGTATTAAATGATGAAGGTGATGTTTGTTGAGAACCCTCCAAAGCAAGTGAGGCCAAGGGCAATTTAATGTGGCTGTATGGGGTTCGAAAGTGACAAATGCATAAACACGGAGCATCTCGTCTGCTGCCTGTAGGGGAGATGTATAAGCAAGAAGTCAGGATTGTCCCTAGAGAGTGTTGCCGAATGCCAACCAATGGAAGGAGAATGGCGATTGAATGACTAGTCCACTTGCTTGGTTTTGCGCCATTCTTTCCAAAGGGAGAAAGAGAATCCGACAAATGTTGTTTAGGTGAAAAGGAAGCAAAGATCGTTGCCACATTGATTTCTCGAAGGCCGAATTCGACTTTGATTGTGAATTCACGAAACTCAGATTGTTCGACCTAATGCTAGTGTCTTGACTTGCGGAATGCGTTCACGTGATTGGAAAGCATCCAAATTTGTACCATCAAATATGCCACTCGATCCTCCTCCATCCTTTGTTTTCACTTTTGGTTGAGGTGAATTGTGCTCGGAGAAGACGACAATGGAGATGTAAAATGTATGCATTTTGAGAGTCTCCATAGTAGGCAAAGGGATTATTTTTTTAATTGTACATGTCTTCGCTCGCATTACCCCTTTGGTGGAAATAGCATACGGCATGAATAATGTGTTATGGTGTTAAACTCTTCTCTTTGAAGGGTATGTCAATATTTCCATTTCTTTTGTTAGATCTTAATTAGCCATCCTCTGTTGACAAAGTTGAAAAGTTTTAGATTGAATTGGCATTTGTACAATATGTTTAAGATTAATTGGACAATTTTCCCAATTTTAAGCTCACCTTACATGCCTTTTTCCACGTCAAATCCATGTATGTATGCAGCTACCAATAAATAGTAATGCCCCCATTGCAAGCAAGAATATAAGCACGAAACCTGATGACATGTTTTCATTAGCATTGAATCAATAGACATTATATTTCCTGTAAACAAAATAACTTTTATTATCCACGCGACTGTTAGCACTTACGATAGCCCATCATTAGTCATTTTCAAATTGGCCTTGTAAAACAAAATATGATTTCTAGTAAATATTGAACGATGGCTCCTAGGGTTAGAGTAACCCCTCTAGATTTTAAGCAAATAGAGTATAATGATCGAAAGTGAATCCCTTATAACTTCATGAACAAAAAAATTAATTACCCTCAAAGTATAAAGTGTGGAATGTAGTCTAGATTCTTAAAGCATTTGATCCGGTTTCAATAAATTACTCAAATCTAAATAGAAAATATTTTTGAAACCTAAGGCGTTGGCAACTTAGGTTTGCAAACGGGGCATACTGTATACAACAAGCAAGTAGGGGTGATTAGTTTTAAGATGGGCGATTTCCACTTTAAGAGTGGGAACCCACCGAGAACCACTCATTAAAAATCAATTTTGAAAAATTGAGGCTAAGAACCACCCATTAGTTCCATATACCCACCTGTAAACCAGACCAGCCTAGTACATGATTATGAGTATGCATGTTGGTGTGATAAAGTTGCCTGTTGCTATGGATCATGTTGTTATGAAATGCATATTGATTTTGAAATTGAATGTTAGGATTTCACCCCTATAAGTTATTAGTGTGCGTGGAGTATAGATTTGGCATTCGATCCATGTTCGTTTGATTATATGCTGTTTAATGGGATTGGATTCATCCTAGCGCGTCTGATTATATGCTGTTTGAGGTGCATTTTCTATTTACAAGTTAGACTGGATGCAAACCTCTGTTTGATTTAGAATCGTCCGTTCACATGTTGGACTGGATTTGTCTCCACTGTCCCAATTTATAATTTCAAATTTACACGAGTTGTATTGGTCATGCATATTGTTTGGAGTGGATTTGTCATGTTTTGTTTAGATGTGATTTAAATGTCTAATCCATATTAATTGGATTCGACCATTAGACTTACTTTGAATGCACTCTATATTGTTCGAAATGATATCAATCACGCATGGCACGATGGAGTCGTCCCTACATCATGATGTGGTGATTTCACATTAGGGCATACGGAAAAATATTCATGTTTTCAAGACCATATAAGAAAGTTGTATGTATATGTAAATTAGGAAATGATGCGATATCACGTGATTGTTTAACCGGGAAATGTGGTACAAACGTTCGGATTGAACCTTTATGTAAAAGAAGAACCTTTATGTAAAAAGCCTATAACACACTACATGTAAATTAGGAAATCCTCCGATCACGTGTGACAGAACACCGGGACTTAGATATTTACTTTTCACCGGTTAGTTAAACCGTAGGTAACTAGTTGACTTGCCCCTAGTACCTAGGGTTTCAGGTTTCCAATCAACATATAAATGATTGTGTTGGTGACTCTTGAATGACGCAAGATTTGAATGGCCGTAACACATCCAATCTAGGATAGGAAAGGCTCTAGGCATAGACCAAGAGACAGGATTTTCGAATTTTTGACTACTTTACACTTTCGACTTCTTTTTTTATTTTTAAATAATTTTGAAAGCAAAACTTTCCTCCCTTCGGAAAACCCGCGAAAATGTTATACCGCGGCGCGACGAGGAAAGCGGAAAGGCGAGGTTCTACAAAACGCACACCAATTTTTTTTTTTTTTCCCTGAGAGAGTAGGGCTTAAATATGAAGTGATGAGTTGCCAAAGTGAATGAGGAGATATATACTGCATGCGTTAGGCGAACGATTACTTTATTTATACAAAACGAAACCACACCTCTAATGGACAAACCGAGGAGTACCTCTCTTGTTATTATGATGATTACGTTAGGGATTCTAACTATAAACGATACAAATTCACCTGAATCTCCAAAAAAGAGGACGCTTATTTGATAGATAATATGCATCTGTTAATGGTACTTTGGGTATTTGAGGTGCACACACCCCAAGTGCCAAAATTTCAAAAAAAACTATACTTAAGTGTCAAAATTGGAAAAAAAAAATGAACATTTAAGTGTCAATAGTGAGAAGTGATATTTTCTGGCGAGAAATTTAATGATGTGGCATTTCTTTAAAAAAATTATTCACATGCCTAGATAAGCTCAAAACGACGTCGTGTTGGTCAAAATTTGATCTTAATATTCCCTCATCACTGCTGCCCTCGATTTTGGAAAGGGTTAGCAACAATGGGGCGATGGTCGGCTGGGGTCCGACCATCGCCCTCAGCTAGTGTGTTGTGGAGCCCTCAGCTAATGGTTGGCGAGTCGTTGACTGCAGGCAAGGGCTTCCATGCCCTCGTCCATATAAGGTGAGGCGTCGTGGCCCTTGGCCATATATGGGCAAGGGCCTTTTTTCATATTTAATTTAGTCGTTTTAATTTGACTTAATTAATATTTATATTAAAAATCAATTTTGAGGGCAAAACGACGTCATTTGAGATAATGAGTGCTGGTGGACATTTCGACAAGCCACATATATGTTTTCATTAATAAAATAATATTACATTGGATTTCTAATAAGTCTCATCGAAGTTGATACTTAATTATCTAATTTAAAAAAAAATGACACTTAAGTGTACTTTTTCAAAATTTTGGCATTTATGTGTCTACCCGTATCAAGTTTTGATACTTGTGATGTACTTCTTCCTTGAGAATTTGGATTTTGAATTAAGAAAATCAATGGTTAGGGGGTTGTTAGGACAAGTTTTTACGCACCTTGACTAGTAAAAAACGTCTGGGGCAATCTGAAGGGTGTATTTCCCTAGATCGATCTGGTGCGTTCCAAATTGTATATGTAGAGTGTCTCTAAATAAGACTTCAACCCAAGATTACAAGGAGAGGAGCAACCTCTCTTGGCATTTAAGCCAACACCTTATTGGTAAAAACAATTTTTAGAGGAAATTACATTATTGATCCTTGTTATTTTCAATGATTTTTCTTTCGGTCCTTACACTATGTTCGGTTATGGTTCTTGTCCCCTTGCTATTCTCCAATGATGATTGAAGTAAACTTCAGTCAAATGTCCATTCAAAAGATGCTGGAAATTGTTGAGTCAACCTTGGCAACTAACACGTGGTCCTTGTACTATTGACGTGTTCAAATAGAGTCCATGTACATTGGTTTTGCAATAACACTAGTCCTCATTCCATCGATCAATCAGATTGTGAGTAGGATTTTTCATATGCCTATTTTGAATAAGACTTGAACGTCATTGACTATTATTTGACACATGATATGTATTATGGAAACAATCAATCAAACTCTATAATAAATAGAAAAAGAAAATAGATTGGACATCGAATTTACATGATTCCATCAGTCCGACTTAAGTCAATGGATAGAGTAGGAATAATTCAACTATAAATCAAGCGATATAATTGAAATTACAATTACACTTGAGTCACTCAAACACTTGTATTTTTTTTTTTTTTTTTTATGTCTCAATTATACTCAATAACTCACATAATGTTTAGCTTTACAATTCTTTTATCGAATAATCTCTCAATTTCGTAAAGGAATTTACAAATCTTACCACAAGATTTATTGATGTCAATATTCTTGGATTGCTTCATGGTGTAATTTAAAAGAATTAGATTCTTGAATGCTCTTCATAGTGAAGACACTTCTCATATACAAATAAGAGTTGGATCCAAAGTAGGAAACCTACTCAAACTAGGTAACCACTTAAATATGAAACCAACTCCAACTAGGAAACACATTCAAATTAAGAAATTTTCCTTTTTTTTTTTTAGCATAAGCTTGAGATATATTTTCAACAATCTCCACAGTGGCTTGATGTTTAAGTCAAGTCATAATCACTTCATTGGAACTTGATCCTTGGCTCCCTCCTATAGCCCATCAAGGATTAATCGCCGCAAACATTTTCCAAGTCCAAGCCTCACTTGAACTTTGCCAAAATCATGGACCTCATTATAATACCAACTCCAGCTTGCACCTTTAATTACTCGAAAAGCTTTTTCAACACAACCTTCTCAACCACAAATAAAGCAAAATCATTGTTGCATTCATATATGTTAAAATATCGAATACACACCTTGTTAAGCTTAATAGTTACAGCAATAGCTGATTCTATAGGTGTTGCCTTGCTACAAGCACTATTTATACCGATCACTTCACTAGTATCTACTACCTCAAGAGTTTTTGGCTGTAAGTCCACCTTCGCTGAACACTGTCTAAATTTGTATGAATATAGCCACAAACAATCCTAGCTATAATTACTAGAGCCTCATTAAATTTACATATTCTCTATTGAGAATATGTAAATTTAATTCCATGCACCACAACCTATAACCTTGCTTCCCTTGTGCATAGTCTAGGGATATGCACTTTACCATCACTCACTTGAAAATAAAATAGGCAATTGAATGTTTCATTAACAAGATAATCAACAATGTTACTTGGCACACTTCTTCAAGAATCCAACATCTAATCACAATCTATAGAGATCTATTCATTAGGTAATTTGTCGTACTAAGCGTATCGCTAAGAATCTCCAAGGCATACTATCACTAGAGAGCATTTTATAGGTCATTTTTAGTAATGATCTACTAATCAACTTTACACCTTGTTGTGTTTTATTAGTACTAGTATAGTATTTTACTATGCCTTTCCTCATGCATAATTTGTTTAACAATTTTGAGCAGAACAGTATACGATTATTTGTCCGCACATGCTTGATTGTCTTTCTTGTCTCATTTTCAATTAAGTTTTCAATTTATTTTGATAACATCATCAAACTCACGTCTTAGAACAAATACCAAGGTCTTCCTCGATTAGTCATTAATAACATTTAGCATAATTTTGGCACTCTTTGTTGAAGGAAATCACGATAGTGTACAAACATCCAATTAAATCAACTATGCAATCTCCGTAATTTCTCTAATAGTCAAACTAAATTGCATTTTCTATCATTGATCTAGATCATCACACCTACATACATTCATCTTATCAACAACATAACCACACATCATGTTCATTTGAGTAAGAACCCTCAATCTTCTATCACTAATGTGTTCCGAACGCATGTACTACAATTTAGACTCTCAAACAGATGCATGTGATATGTTCACAATGAAATCCATTACTATCTCACCTTAAAACTCATACATGCCTCCGTGCTTGATACCTCTCACTATTATTAGGGCACCTCAAACAACTTTTAGAGCTCTACTTTCTAAAGTATATCGATGCCCATTTAAATCTAAGCACTAAAAAAGGGTTCTTTTTCATTCGAATGTACCTCAATCCAAGTCAATGTCCTTACGATACCACCAAGTATTCTAATTGTAAAATCAGCAACACCTACAACATTGCATTTAGCGTTGTTCACCAACTGCATTTTGTTGGAAAACATCCCTATGATATTTTATGATTACTAAACTATCTCAATTCTAACTCTTATTAGAACAAATGCATGTAGTGAAATTGGTTGTACATCATCATTGATCTTGCTTATTAGCAAAGACGAAATAATCATTGATATTCTAAATTGAAGGATCAGTCAAGATAGTGTGTTTGGAATTTTTTGGTACTAATAACAATTGGAGAATCATTGATCTTAGCATTTTGTGTCATTCAATTGGTATTGTCATTTAAGATAGTAAGCTACGCCACTCACAATTAGCATCGGTGATAGTGTGCATATAATAGTGATGGTGATGCGTTAGATCTGATGATAGTAAGATACACACTAGAAAGATGACCATCGATGATTCATAATGTAGCTATTACAAGATTGACTCCATAGCAGAAAAACCGGGAAAGCAATTAGAAAAGTAGCCGATAGTTTGCTGTTTTAATAGTTACATCATGCCTACTTTTTTAATTAAGATATTACCTCTTGCCACAACTCCAACAAATGGCATCCCTAGTCTTAAACCGACTACATCTATTTGAGTTTATTCTATTTCTACTAACACGAGTACTATTTCTTTATTTGCTTTCACCTACTAAAGTAGTATACACAAGTTCTCAGATTCTCTCATACGGATGTCCTCACTTACAATCAAATCACAAGCCCATCAAACATCAAGTTTGTTGACTTAGAGGAATTACTAACAAAAGAATAGCAACAGTATTCCAACTATTAGGCAATGAGGATAATAGAATTAAATCACATAACTTATCATAAAGTCAATCTTAATTGAACTCAATTGACTAACAACCATATTGAATTCATTATTGTGATTAGCAAATCGACACATTTCCGCCCACTTTTGAGTTAAATAAACATTGCATCAAAAAGACTTCATTGATTGCAAAGGTTTTCTCATACATGTCCAACAAGGCCTTTAATAAACCCATGGTGGTTTTCTCTTTCATGATATTAAACGCAACAAAGCCAATGTTAGCTGAATTACACCCACTGCCTATATATCTAGCAATTCCTAACAACTTGCTTCATCAACTCGGCTTCTTCCATGACAAGGGTAAGTGCAGATTCTTCTAGTTCATGTAATTCTCAATCTACATCTTCTAAAAACCAAAATCATTCCCATCAAATTTGTAGATTTTCGATTTCCTTCTTCTATCGCCTTTGATTCGCTTTAAGTCAGCGAAGCCTAATTTGGGTATCAATCGTTGCAGAAACAATCGACTGAACACTATAATAGACAGAAACACAAAAGTAAATTAGATATTAGCTTTGCGTGGTTTGGTCTATGTGATCTACATCTACAGGGAGAACAATAAAAATTACATTATAGATCAAACGATACAATATAAATTACAACCAAATATGAGTCACTCAATCACTCAATGTTTGTTAGTCCCTAATTATATTCAATAACTCATGCAATATTTAGCCTTACAATTTATTATGAATTAATTTCTCAATCTTACAAAAAAAAAAAAAAAATCACAAATCATACCATAAGATTTATTGGCTTTTACACCCTCAAATTACTTTAGGGTGTAATTCACAGGAGTCGTCTTTTGGATGCTCTTCACAATAGAGACACTAATATATGGACAAGAGTTGGATCCAAAACAAAAATCTATTCAAACTAGGTAACCACTTAAATAGGAAACCAACTATAACTAGGAAACCCATTCAAATTAACAAAGTTTCCTTTTTTGACCTTAAACTTGAGACATATTCTCAACAATATGTATATGTAAAAGTCGCTATAGTTAACACTTATGGTTTGATTAGTAATAATTGATGAAATTTTTTCTAGAGCCATTTAATATTCAAAGGTTGAGATTGAATCAAAAGAACTCTCATATGTGTCTGTAATATTCCCTCTACTAGATAAATAGTCAAAGGCGTGGTCATACTATTTAAAGTTTACTTCTAAAAGCGATTCTAGATACGTCTATTTGAATCAAAGATGAATGAAATAAGGATGTCATTGTTGAATACGTTGGAGTTAAATTTGATGAAACTATTGATCAAGCGACTATAAGTTTAGAAACTATTGATTAATAGTTGGTCTTGATTTCACATTTTTGTATGCTTGTTGATGAAATATGATGAAAGTAACTGGGCACACATGGACCAAGATTGATCTTTATTAAAAATACGAGGGCAATGGCATAATATCTTTTAGGAGTTTGCACGTGTAAGCGCTCCGTGTCAATACTCGGCAATTTTCGACAATTTTCGATCGAAAATTTTAACGGAATGACTTATATAATCACAAAACCCCAAAATTATAAGAACAAACATGTAATTTCCTGTTAGTTTTTTTAGTGTGGAGCGCCCTTGTATCTTGATTAAAAGTAAGTTTATATATCTGGGAATTTGATAAAGGTAAATTACTAAAATGAAAGCAGAAAAGTGTGCTGAAAATTGTAAAACAGACGTAATAAAGAATGCAGTGATGCTCCGAACATTTCAATCGGTGCAATAAACTTTTACCTAAATGATGTGCCAAATTGCTTCTAAGGCACTCGAAATCTCGCCCTAGCCGATCAACCTTAAATCGCATCAACGGATGAGGACTTGACGACACTTTGTAGTCAAGGCTTAGGGCGTATCTGCATCAATGAAAAAACCCACGATTACAAAAATGAAAAGAAAAAGACCCTTCTCAAAAAAAAAAAAAAATTTGGTCGAAAACACTAGTGAAATGACTTAAACCTATCTTTTGTGTAGCAGACTAAAAGGATCAAAAAGTCCTGCTTAAAGGAGGAAGAATAAAGAACACACTGCCTTCGCTGTCATTAGGTACGCGGTAGAGAGCAAGACTGCAGAAAGGTTCCCTCCAAAGCTCACTTTGGATTCCAGCTAATACAAAGAGTGTAGTAGAGAGAGAGAGAGAGAGAGAGAGAGACCAGTCATTCTCAGGATTGGGATTGGACTTAAGAAGCCATTTTGTCCCTACTAACCCAGCTGGTTCCCAGGCCAAACGAATCTAATCTCCCCATAAGTTACAGGATATCTCGTTTCTCCATGTTATTATGTCATCCGGATCGTGGGTCCCCCCCCCATCTCTCTTTACAGGAAATGAAAACCTAATGGGAACAGAAGGACGTCGTCCTCACCGGAGCTGTTCTTGTTTGATGCTGAGAAGGTAGGCGAGAATGATGGTGGAATTTGGAAGCATCGAGATCTTTTTACGATGATGATGATGATGATGATGATGATGATGATTGCGATGGTGGCGGTGGAGGAGGAAAGAAAAGTCTGATTTGCAAAATGGCTTCTCTCTCTCTCTCCCACATGTCAGCTGGAAGGAGTGGCTGGAGGAATTTCGGTGCTCCCTGCTACCCGTACCTAACTGACGAGCAGTGAAAGATTCATCGTGTCGTGCATGGGAGGGTTGATCTGCAGTCTGAAGAAAGACCAAATTAAATCATTTCGCATTGTTTCGACCCGTTGATGCGGTCTCTCTCTTGTCCTGGTTTCATTATGCAGACACGCCTAAGCCGTTACAAGATATCATTATTTCCTGATGCGTTAATTTGTCGATCACTTTAAGCTTGGTTCAGTGCCTTGCTTGTGGCAATTTGTCATCATTTAGGAAGGTTTGATTGCACCGATGAAATGTTCAGCTGCATTCTTTGTACGAAACTGTTTAATTTTCGGCACGCTATTCTTTCATTTATTAAAATACCTTTATCAGATATCAAGCTGCTTTTAATCAGGTACAAGGAGCTCCCACTAAAAAACTAGAAATTACAAGTTTTAGTTCTTGAACCACAGGGGTTTGTAAAGAATTCCGTGCGTCATACCAATGACCCAATTGCTACTGACAACAGAGCTCTAGGATGTTATATCTTGCTTATGCATGACTGAATAAAGATTGGGCTGTATTGTGTGCTCAGTTACACATCTATTTCATCTGCAACGCCAATGTGAATTTTGACCAATTGTTAATCAATGGTTTCAAACTATAGCTCCTTTGATCAATAGTTTATCAATTGCTCAACGTATTCAACAGTGTCATCAAAACTCATTCATCTTTGATTCAAATAGACAATCTAGAATCCTTTTAAGAAACGACCAACTTTGATATTTATCTATTAAGAAGTTTTGGACAGGAGTTAACGCTTCGTCTCCTTTGCTGAGGATTCAAATAGTTCTAGAAAATTTCGTCCATGTTGCTAAACGACGCCATGAATTAACTATAGCGACTTTATATACATGACCTGTGCGGGCCAAAGATCAAGAGAACTTGTTGGCAGAGAGATTTCAAGTTAAAGTTGGATTCCAAGTTAAGTGATTTAGATTTCGGCTCAGATTTGTTGTTTGGACAGCTTCTTGTCCGCCTGTGTGTCTCTGTGACAGAAAGCTTCCAGATGGACATCCTGTGGGGTTCATAGTCGACAGCTTCATGGAGAGAAACTGCGAGAAGCAAGCTGAATCAACACCCGACTTTCGGAATGTTTCAATAAAAATCTGGATGAGTCGATATGCATGGTGTACGTACTCGACCTGTTGTTGGTGACCATATTTAGTGTATCTCATCGAGCATCATAGCTTTGAGTGACCTGAAATTTGTAATGTTATTATTCATTCTCCTGGAGCAAACCTTGCAAGCTAATAATCTAATTGCACTTTGTGTTCAGGCACGTCTGCTGAGTTCGATCCTTGTTCTCCCTGTACCCCAATCAAACCATTGACAAAATAGAATCAACAATAGAAAGGAAATCCAGAATCTAGCAAATTTGATAGAATGAGCTAGGTTCTTTGCAAGGCTATGGCTGTCAGTGGCTTGACCCTCTTGCTCATGGATAAGTCCTTCAGGGCTGTGAATTCTCAGGTGTTAGGTGGCCCTGCTGCATCTTTTCTCGTCGCCGTCAGTCTCGGCGGGTTTGATTTTCTTGGTTGTCGTTCTCTTTCTCCATGAGAACCTGCAAAATGCACTCTTGGAGGGTTTCCATCAAAGCTGTTAGAATGTATGAAAGCCTTACACAGTCAAGGAACAGGGATGCATATTTAACTCAAGTGTGAAAGATGTGTCGCGCTTTTCTCTTTCAAGATGGTGTTCCTCTTTGAATTCAATCGATTTGTCATGGCACGCATCTATGCGTGACCTCTGGATCGGCAGACAATCGCGGATTCTGTTTCTCCATTTTCAGGGGTCGAATGACTCCTCTATGTAACTTGATGTTTGATGAGACTTGT
>CM024641.1:26208489-26210989 GCA_014182715.1 Eucalyptus cloeziana | reverse complement strand
TACAAATTGCAGGTCGCCTCGACGGAAAAGAAATTGCACGTGTCGAATGGATGAGAGAAGGTAGGGTTCCTCTACAAACCATTCGAGCTAAAATTGATTATTGTTCCTATGGAGTCCGAACGGTCTATGGAGTATTAGGCATCAAAATTTGGATATTTTGGGAATAAGAATACTTTCCCTGGCTTTACTCTTTACACTATATCCATTGATAAAAAAAAATAGAATCAAAAAAAACTTTTTCTTTTCATGCTTTTTCTCTTAAATCAAAAAAATAAGCAATTTTATAGGTTTGAATAAAAATTTGATTGATGATTTCATATAATTGCTATGCTTAGTGTGCGACTCGTTGGTTTTTTTTATAGGATAGAATTCCAAAAAAATGGACAGACCCCTACTGTGAACTAATAACTATATAACTAATAACCAACTCATCGTTTCACATTATCTGGATACAAAAAAGCAGTCAAGATATGATATATTGGTCATATCATTGTAGCAACTGAAATCTTTCTTACATAAACAAAAAAAAAAAAATCAATCTGATTCTGATTATGATATAAAAAAAGTATGCAGATAAAGGGAAGGTTGAGAGAAAGAAAGAAAAAGAATATCAATGATATAGGATTCCAATATATGTAAGGTTTATGAGTCATCTCATAAAAGGCAGTGTAATAAAGCATCAATACTGATTCATCCATAAATAAGTATATGAATCTATTCATAGAAAAAAATCCAGAGCCTCGAGCCAATAAAGACTAAAAAGATTGACTCAAGAACAAATTTCTTGAGGGGCTCCATTGTAGAATTCAAACCTAACCATTAATTGCGAAGCGACGGGAACGATGGAACCTATGAATACGTAAGATTCTATTGAAAAATGAATCCTAATAATTCATTAGGTGGGATGGCGGAACGAACCAGGGACCAATTCATTTATTCCGAGAATTCATGAGCTAACCCTACAACTAAAATAGATATTGAAAGAGTAAATATTCGCCCGCGAAGGTTTTTATTAGATTACTCAATCTTGTTCGATCCAATATGATAATATGATCAAAGGCAAAACAAAATAAAGATTCGTTAGAAAAAAACCACATTATCTCATTATCTAGAAATAGAAATAATTATCTAGAAAAAAAATACATGTTTAAGTATATATCCAAACAAGATATAGAAATTTCTAATAGATTAGATGAAATCTCGAAGAATCCATGATTCAGTATATTTTCAGAATCCATGATTCAGTATATTTTCATAAAATTCTCAAATTCGAATCGTTTCATTCGCGATGAGCCGGATGAGAAGAAACTCTCATGTCCGGTTCTGTAGTAGAGATGGAATTGAGAAAGAACCATCAACTATAACCCTAAAAGAACCAGATTTCGAAAACAACATAGAGGAAGAATGAAAGGAATATCTTATCGAGGTAATCGTATTTGTTTCGGTAAATATGCTCTTCAGGCACTTGAACCCGCTTGGATCACATCTAGACAAATAGAAGCAGGGCGACGAGCAATGACAAGAAATGTGCGCCGTGGTGGAAAAATATGGGTACGTATATTTCCAGACAAACCAGTTACGGTAAGACCTACGGAAACACGTATGGGTTCGGGTAAAGGATCTCCCGAATATTGGGTAGCTGTCGTTAAACCAGGTCGAATACTTTATGAAATGGGCGGAGTAGCAGAAAATATAGCCAGAAAGGCTATTTCAATAGCGGCGTCCAAAATGCCTATACGAACTCAATTTATTATTTCGGGATAGGAACGTAGAACCAAAGAAAAGAAGTCTTGGGGATAAAAAAAATTGCAGGTTTCTTTTTGACAAACAATATTTCTTTTTTTTTTTACTTCGCCCTTTGCATTAACATTGAAAGAACAGATTCAAAAATGATATGATTCAACCTCAAAGCCATTTGAATGTAGCGGATAACAGCGGGGCCCGAGAATTAATGTGTATTAGAATCATAGGAGCTAGTAATCGCCGATATGCTCATATCGGTGACATTATTGTTGCTGTGATCAAGGAAGCATTACCAAACACACCTCTAGAAAGATCAGAGGTGATCAGAGCTGTAATTGTACGTACTTGTAAAGAACTTAAACGTGACAACGGTATGATAATACGATATGATGATAATGCTGCAGTTGTGATTGATCAAGAAGGAAATCCAAAAGGAACTCGAGTTTTTGGTGCGATTGCCCGAGAATTGAGACAGTTAAATTTCACTAAAATAGTTTCATTAGCACCTGAAGTATTATAAGATGAGATCATACGTAATATAGTTATATTATACATAGTATTTGGATGAAATAAAGTAATTAGTGGATTAGGTTGTATCGGACGCATATCCCTTTATTTAATAACAAAAATATAAAAATTAAAATAAAAATTAAAAAATAAATAAAAAATAGCATGTTGATTATATAAAAAATGGGAGGCAACCAAAATTTTAGTTTATCATGGGTAGGGACACTATTGCTGACATAATAACCTCTAT
>CM024641.1:26185989-26203489 GCA_014182715.1 Eucalyptus cloeziana | reverse complement strand
CATCAACCCTTTCTAACTTCTCTGAAGATACGAACCAGTAAAAATACGAAAGCTCTTATTTGTGGTTGTAATGCCAAAATATCAAGTCGGCTCATTCGTCTTTATGTTGATCGTTACAGGCCTCTTGAATCTTCTATTTACCTACTTCTTTTTCTTTGATTTGTTATTTTTATTTATTTTTTTGTGTGTAATGCAGCTTTACTCTTCTTTTCTTTATTATTGATAGGAATTCCCTTGTTAAGACCCTATGAATTGATTCAAACCTCAGATTCATACTATAACCGCGATGATTCAATAAAACTTCAAACTAAGTCCAAAGATTCCCTGAGTAAGAACCATTGGATCATCACTTATTCAATGAATAGATATAATGACTAAAAATCCAAAGAAAGTTTTGTCCTTTGATCAAAAAAAAGGGGAAATCTTTTGAAAAAGAAGAAAAATCTTTTGATTTATAACGTTTTGGAAAATTTTTTGGAGTCCGGTCACGGGGTCTGAATATTAAGTATGAATCATAGTTAATATTTTGTGATCTATGTCGTGCTCCAGATACTCGAATGAATATCCGACGAGGTAAAACCATCTATATAAAGATGACAGATCCATTTTCTGTACTATCAATAGTATCAATTATAACAAGTCACACACTCATATTCCGGAAATACAGAAAGAAAGAAAGAAATTCCACGATCGAACTACCAATAAAAAAAGAATATAATGATATAAAAATCCGAAACCTAAATGCTTTACTTTGTATTGAAAAGCTAAGAATTCACGTTTCTTGCGAATCTAATTCATTGAAATTCCGTCCAGTAAAACAGAAGAATTATAAATTTCTAAAATAATAGATAGGAATACTGCAAATAGAGCCATTGCGACACCCATCAAAGGAGTAGTTCCCCATCCAGGAGCTACTTTACCATATTCTGAATTCAATGGTTTCAATAAATCCCCTACAATAGTTCGTCTTGGTCCAGATCTAGAACTACCCTCAACGGTTTGCGTAGCCATAAATCCTATTTTGTATTCATTGAGATCTGTTGACTTTGTATACCATTCCGTTGTAAATAAACGATCTTATCATAGATCCATTTTGGTCTTGAAATTATATAATAATGGAAACAGCAACCCTAGTCGCCATCTCTATATCTGGTTTACTTGTAAGTTTTACTGGGTACGCCTTATATACTGCTTTTGGGCAACCCTCTCAACAATTAAGAGATCCATTCGAAGAACACGGGGACTAGTTGAAGTAATGAGCCTCCCAACATTGGGAGGCTCATTACTTCAATTCAATTGATATAATGAAAAATCATTTCACCTTTTTAGTTGGAACTTTAGGTGGTTCTCGAAAAAAGATAGCGAAAAAAATTATCCCTAGAGTCGAGACTAAGAGGAATGTATAAACCAATGCTTCCATAAATTCGATCGTGCTTTACAATTATAGCTTCCATACCTGTTCTGTTTATTTGGGATTATCTCCCAAAGAGCAAGACAAAAAAATAAAGGAAAAAGATAAGAGAGAAATCTTGTATCAGACTACTTGTCTTCTTGTAGTTGGATCTCCAAGTTTTTGGAATGCTCCAAATTCCACTTGAGCATCCAAATCGGGGTCAATACCAGCAAAAACATCTCTGAACAGGGTTCTAGCACCATGCCAAATGTGTCCGAAGAAGAAGAGCAGAGCAAACGAAGCATGTCCAAAAGTAAACCAACCCCTTGGACTGCTACGAAAAACACCATCGGATTTCAAAGTAGCACGATCTAATTCAAAAATTTCACCTAATTGGGCACGTCTAGCATATTTTTTCACAGTAGCAGGATCACTATAACTGACTCCATTGAGTTCCCCACCATAGAACTCAACAGTTACACCCACTTGTTCAACACTATACTTTGATTCCGCCCTTCGAAAAGGAACGTCGGCTCGAACAATTCCGTCTCCGTCTACCAAAACAACCGGAAATGTTTCAAAAAAAGTAGGCATACGACGTACAAAAAGTTCACGCCGTTCTTTATCTCGAAAGATAGGATGTCCTAACCACCCAACAGCTATTCCATCCCCGTTGTCCATTGAACCCGCTCTGAATAATCCCCCCTTTGCCGGATTATTACCGATATAATCATAAAAAGCTAATTTTTCAGGAATTTTAGACCAAGCTTCTGAGAAACTTTGATTTTTGGCTAGCCCAGCACCAACTCTTCGATATATTTCTTGCTGGAAGTATCCCTGATCCCATTGATAACGAGTGGGACCAAATAATTCGATAGGGGTAGTTGCTGAACCATACCACATAGTTCCAGCAACAACAAAAGCTGCAAAAAAGACAGCAGCAATACTACTGGAAAGGACGGTTTCAATATTGCCCATACGTAATCCTTTATATAGACGTTGGGGCGGACGGACACTAAGATGAAATAGGCCCGCTAATATGCCTAAAGTACCTGCTGCAATATGATGAGAGGCTATTCCTCCCGGAACAAAAGGATCAAAACCTTCTACACCCCACGCTGGATTTACAGGTTGTACCTTTCCAGTTAGTCCATAAGGATCGGACACCCATATTCCAGGACCATACAATCCTGTTACATGAAATGCGCCAAACCCAAAGCAAGCCACTCCTGAAAGAAATAAATGAATTCCAAAAATTTTTGGCAAATCCAAAGAAGGTTTTCCTGTACGCTCATCACAAAATATTTCTAAATCCCAATACACCCAATGCCAGATAGCTGCCAAGAAGCACAAGCCAGAAAACACAATATGTGCACCGGCCACGCCTTCGTAACTCCAAATACCCGGATTTGTTATAGTCCCTCCTGTAATACTCCAGCCGCCCCATGAATTGGTTATTCCTAAACGAGTCATGAAGGGTATAACGAACATACCTTGTCTCCACATTGGATCAAGAACGGGATCAGAGGGATCAAAAACTGCTAATTCATATAGAGCCATCGAACCGGCCCAACCAGCAACCAAAGCTGTATGCATTATATGGACAGAAAGCAAACGGCCGGGATCATTTAATACGACGGTATGAACACGATACCAAGGCAAACCCATGTAAATACCCCTTTATCAACGAAAAATAGACACTATGTAACTTTATTGCATTGGAAAAAAATATGCTATGGACCTCCCCTTTTCAGGGGATTATCTCGGAGAAAGGATTAATATTTGTTCTATTCTTTTTTTAGTAAAAATGGAACAATTCGGTTCGTAGGAACAAAGAGAAGCAGATCTATTCTATATCCGATAAGTACCAATACGCAATGGGGGTTGATCCCATTTTCTATGAACGAATGCATACATATTTGTTAATCATTCAAAAAACCTATTCGTAAGAATTTTTTTCCCAATCTATGGATAAAATATGATAAAAGACAATATTATTAAGAAAATAAACGCATTGTTACGCTTCCACATCAAAGTGAAATATAGTACTTAATTCTTTTTTCTTTCATTTTATGCCTATTGGTGTTCCAAAAGTACCCTTTCGAAGTCCTGGAGAGGAAGATGCCTCTTGGGTTGACGTATAGTGCGACTTGTCAGATATATCGGGTCATATGGGATTTCCCCGTTCTCTCCCCCGATCGAGATATCCTCTGTTTCGCCCAAAAAAGATTTTGAATTATCAAAAAATTGGAGCGTGAAGTGAAATCAAGTGAAATTATATCCTTTTTTGTTTTGGAGGGTATTCCAATTTCTATTATCAATTAGAAAAGTCTATAGAATAATTTATGGTTGGATTGGTTGGACCAATAAAATGAAGTATTCAGACTCCGTTTAGAAAAAACCCAATTGGTAATATATTTATGATTACTACTACTTATATTATAGATCATAAAATCTTTTTTTTATATAATAAGAGAGTAGTCTTAAACTTTTAATCAAGCGAGTAATATGATAAATACGTCGAATATTTGGCATTGGCAGAAGACATGAATTGAATTGAAAAAAAAAGAAGTAAGTCGTAGAAAAAAGACGTAGTATTAGTGTCATTTGTCCTATATGTGCAAATAAAAATCGGGCAGATTTTTTTTACTCGGAGTAGAGCATAAACCTAAAAGAATTGAAAAAAGGCCCATTCAGGAACAAGAAAATGACATCGTGATTTGGATTAGATCTCGATGAAACAATACATCAATGAGAAGTTTATTTCATAAGTTTAATGGATTTTTTGTGGAGGGAAAGGGGACAAAACCAAAACTCATCTTTCTTGAAAAATGGAAGAAAAAAAAAGCCGCTTCATTAAGAAATTCAAAAATGAGATTAGAAAAGGGCCCTACTATGAAAAAAAAAAAAGAAAGAGGTCTGGAATCTACACATTGATTCTTTTTTTTTCGCAATTTTTGTTGAACCGTATGCATCAAAAGATGCATGTACGGCTCTTAAGGGATATAAATTTTATCCTAATCAACCGACTTTATCGAGAAAGATTACTTTTTTTAGGCCAAGAGGTTGATAGCGAGATTTCGAATCAACTTATTGGTCTTATGGTATATCTCAGTATAGAGAATGATAACAAGGATCTGTATTTGTTTATAAACTCTCCTGGCGGATGGGTAATCCCCGGAGTAGCTATTTATGATACTATGCAATTTGTGCAACCCGATGTGCATACAATATGCATGGGATTAGCCGCTTCAATGGGATCTTTTATCCTGGTCGGCGGAGAGATTACCAAACGTCTAGCATTCCCTCACGCTTGGCGCCAATGAGTTTTTTAAGAACAAAAAAAAAAAGACTATGCCTTCGCCATATGAAATAGGAATATTAAGTAATAATAGCATGGCACTTCGAATTCGATATGAGAAATTTTTTTTTCAAAACATTAGATTATATATCGAAAGAGTAGTATGAAATTAGTATAAAATAAAGGGTATTCTCGATTTTACCTTATTTATCGGTGACCATTACCATTTCAGCGTCACAAACTTTTTTGTTTTCACAACAGAAAACTTTTAACAATATTTATGTTATTGTTAGGAAAGAGTACGAAAAAAAAAAAAAAGAAACTTTGGGATTGCTGAATCAAAGACGAGATAAATATATAAAAAGCAACGGAGCCATCATAGTATTTTTTAACTGTTCCGAAAGGAAGGATGGTAATTGGATCATTTGCCGATCTGAATCGGATAAACCCTCTATCTATATTTTTTCTCTTTCTTAGATGGAAATGGAAGATAAAGTGAATTCCATTGTATAGCCGTATGCAATGCGCAAAAGATGCCTGTACGGTTGCTCAATTCTATCTTTCTTTTTTTATTATTCTTTATCTCTTCTCCTCACCTCATCATGCGAGATAGAGGAACCATTTGTTATATTATCAGGGTAATGATACATCAACCTGCGAGTTCTTTTTATGAGGCACAAACGGGAGAATTTATCCTGGAAGCAGAAGAACTGCTGAAACTGCGCGAAACCATCACAAGAGTTTATGTACAAAGAACGGGCAAACCCCTATGGGTTGTATCCGAAGATATGGAAAGGGATGTTTTTATGTCAGCAACAGAAGCCCAAGCTCATGGAATTGTTGATCTTGTAGCGATTGAATAAAAAAAAATAGCAGTAAGTTTAAGCAAATCGCCACTTTGAGATTTTCTCTTCTTACTTATTACCGGGTTTAATAATATTCTATTCATCTAGTAAATAGAGAAGTAATTCATAATCATCCGGTTAGGATCGATCTAAACCAGCCCATTTATTATGTATACGATTCAACATGCCAACTATTAAACAACTTATTAGAAACACAAGACAGCCAATCAGAAATGTCACGAAATCCCCCGCTCTTGGGGGATGTCCTCAGCGTCGAGGAACATGTACTAGGGTGTATGTGCGACTCGTTCAGATCACCATTGGTAGAAAAAAAAAGGGAAAGAAATCTTCCAGTATCAATGATCAGTACTAGTGAATAGTATAAAATGGAAGGAAGAAGGTCGTTCACTATCTATATATCGAAAACTAAAAAAAAAGATCTATTCAATTCTTCTATTGTATATGAAATTTATGGTTTCCGATGAGAAAAAATTCCTCATTGGTAACAAATAGTTATTCATTAAGCGGGGAAATCCTATTTTCAAAGCCGAAATCTTATGCCTATACTCTTGCAAAAACGGACTAAGAGGGTCAACTACCCCATCCAATTTTCATAATTAAATACCGTTACTGTATAGGTAGATCTCGTTGTGAAAGACCTATTACTAGATAATTCATAGGTAGAGCCGAAGAATGTAAACTGTACAACTTGCTAATAGCATTGATTAAATGAAGTAAGGGACTCCGGTATATATAGAGGACCTCACCGTTTAAGACATAACCATAGAAACGATGGAATCCACTATTTCGTTATTCATTTCTATTTATTACTTTTTTCTGTTTTTTGATACCTAGTATCAATACTCGTTTCGAGGTGAAATGACTATAAAAAAAGAAAAGACAAATCGTGGTCGGGAAGGTTATAGTAGCAAAAGCCATTGGAATTTTTATTTTATACATTGGAAGAATCCGTTTTGTTATTAATAAACTAGGAAAAGGGAAAAGAATAACTGAAAGAAAGGAAATCAATTAGTTATTCATGAAAGTTTCATTTATTCAATGACTAGAATTAGACGAGGATATATAGCTCGGAGACGTAGAACAAAAATTCGTTTATTTGCATCAAGCTTTCGGGGGGCTCGTTCAAGACTTACTCGAACAATTATTCAACAGAAAATAAGATCTTTGGTTTCGTCTCATCGAGATAGAGATAGGAAAAAGATAGATTTTCGTCGTTTGTGGATCACTCGGATAAATGCAGTAATTCGTGGGAATAGAGTATCCTATAGTTATAGTAGATTAATACACAATCTGTACAAGAGACAGTTGCTTCTTAATCGTAAAATACTTGCACAAATAGCTATATTAAATAGGAATTGTCTTTATATGATTTCTAATGAGATCAGATCATAAAATAAAAAAGGAAATTGTAAGGAATTTGTCAGAATATTTTAAATGGAGTTCTCTGGAGAATGAACTCCGGGAAGGTAGAGTAGAAATTAGTATGATAAAGAGAATATGATAAAGTCGTTCAAAATTAAATGAGCGAATATGTCCAATATCCAATAAAAAAAGATTTCTTCTTCTTCCCCAATTTTTTTCTTACGATTTTTCGAACAAAATATCAATCTGTGTTTGAGTTCGGATTTTTATTTGGGTTCAATTGAGGAGTAAAGTAAGTCTACTTTTTTTTATTTATTTATGGTTCTAAGACCAGTAGCTCCGGTGGTCGACTCGCTTCTTTCAAATTGTTTCTCATTATTAAGAAAAGGTAACAAAGATAAAATACGAGCTTGTTTTATAGCAATAGTAATTAATCGTTGTTGTTTTAAGGTTAATCTATTTACCCGTCTAGATAATATTTTTCCTTGTTCACTAATAAATCGACTAATTAAACTCATGTTTCTATAATCAATTCGATCCCCCGATTGGATCGGGGGCAAACGCCTACGAAAAGATCGCTTGGATTTAAGAAAGAGTCGCTTGGATTTTTCCATGGTTTGTTTATTCCTTATCCTCAAAATCCTATTTCAATTTGATCCAAAAAGATTTCAAATTCAAAATATAGGATTTGATTTGGCTTTTTTTTTTAGTTAGTTATATTATGTTAACTAAAATGAAAATATATAGAATAATATGGTATATATAGAATATGTCCTTTTCGTGTTACTTGTAAGAGTGACACACAGGCACTTGATTCGAGTTATTTCTTTATCTCCCCGTGAATCGTATGTTTGTAACAATAGGGACAGAATTTTCTCAATTCCAATCGACTAGGCGTATTGTGTCGATTCTTTTGAGTAATATATCTGGAAACACCCCTTGATTCCTTATTAAGACCGTTTCTAACTCTAACACAGTTGGTACATTCTAAAATAACCGTTACTCGGACATCTTTACCCTTGGCCATGAACCTCCTTTGCGTTTTTGATTCAACCAATTCTTCTACTTTCTGCGAAAAAAGAAATAAAAAAATAAGAAGTAAAACAACAAACTAATATTTAGGTATATTTTGAATCGAATTCGATTCAATGTACAGTATTTTATTAAAAGATCTTGTATGATCTTCTTGCCCTAGACACATTTCTGTTCTCACAATATTATTTCTAAATGGAATTGGAGAAAACCCGAATTTCGCCGAGGTTGAATCTACTTTTTTATTTCTCTTTCCTCCTTTCTTGATTATACTTCTACTTAATATATTGTATCCAATTCGATTTTTTCTAAAAAAAAAAAGAGGGGGAGGGATTAGTCACAAATCTTTTGATTCTATCTCTAATCTTCTTCACCCCTTCCCATGTCAATAACTAGAATGAAAAAAAAGGGAATGTCAACGCATCCGGAAATAAACGATTGATCTCTATCAAAAGACCTGCTAAAGCCCCAAACCATAGAGTACTTAGTACCGGTGCCACGGAAAGATATGTTTTTAGATCTCGCATTTTAAATCCTCCTTCTTTATTCTTTTTATTTATTGTATTATTTATTGTAATGCCTAATGTTAATACATATATGATCCGATATAATATATATGTAAGTAGTTAAGGACCGCTTGTATTTGTACATGGAATTCCTAAAAAGACGTCCCTTCCGACTGAGCATTCCCAAAAAATATTCCCTTTTTTAGTTATTTTTTACGATGGGTTTCATATTCATGTGTATATAAGCCTTCTACTATTATTATATGTTACATGAGAATAAAAAAAAGAAATGGCAAGATAACTTGGCAATGGAGAAAATAAGGATTTTGAAAACAAGACAGGGATTCTATAAAATGACACTGTAGACCAATTGAAAGGGATGTAGCGCAGCTTGGTAGCGCGTTTGTTTTGGGTACAAAATGTCACGGGTTCAAATCCTGTCATCCCTACCTATTACTTCTCGTCTGAGCAGTAACGAGGGATTTATTGAAATCGATTAAAATCAGGCATACATAATCTTTTTTTATTATATCATATTCTATATGATAGTCTTATGCATACAAGATGTATTCGGGTTATAAAAAAAATCCTCTTCTTTTTTTTTAGTTTTAGCTAGTGTGATAATGATAAGAAGATAAGAAAGCGCTCTTAGTTCAGTTCGGTAGAACGTGGGTCTCCAAAACCCGATGTCGTAGGTTCAAATCCTACAGAGCGTGATTCCATTCTTGGTTAGGTTAGTCCCAAAATTACAATTAAATAATTGACCAGTAATCTTAATTTGACCTCCTTTGGATTAAAGAAAAGAGGAGGTCAATTAAAAAAAAAGATGTTAATTAATTTAATCAAAGATCCAACTGATCACCACGTCTGTATTGTAAATATGCAGTTACAAATAATCCAGCTAAAGTAATAGGAATTAGACCTAAGACAATTCCAAATAGAAAAACTTCAATCATTTCAATTTTTTTGAAAGGGAAAAAGGAGAGGTAATATCTATCCCTACATATTAATCCGCATTGCCCATGAATCTCAATGACCACTAATTGGAAATTGACCCTCTAAGGAACTATAGAGTCTATCAATACCACAGAAAGATTTCTTTTTATGCGTTGTGTTCATTCAATTAATTTCAAATAAGTCGTATCTTGGTCAGACCAATAAAGAGAGCTGAGGTTATAGTTAAAGCTGCTAGTAGAAAACCGAAATAACTAGTTATAGTAAGCATGAAGATGAAAGAGCTAAATGAAATGTGTTCTTTTTCTACATATGTTTAGAAAGCACTTCCCTAAGTTTCAATATACGAAGATAAGCAAAAATACCAATTCAAATGAAAGAATAAGTTCAATTGATAGTTGTTAATTCATCAATCATTATAGACGGGATTAACAAAAACATAGAGTAAGGGAGGTAGAAAAAGAGATCAATTAATCATTTGTAATGTCTACCTATCCCTTAATTTCGAATCAAGTGATTCATTAGATAATTCTTGAGTAGACTAATATTAAAATAATAAAATAGTAAGAAATTCGAATCCATATAGAAGCAAATTTGAAAATCATTTCTCTTTTCTTTTGATCTTTTTTTTAATCGTATCGAATCGATTTTTCGATTTTAGAATAAAGAGTGACCTTATAACAATAACACCTTTTTTTCTTGTCATTTGAGATATTATGTGAATGAATCTACTCCTGAATTTAATGAGTAAAAATGAAAATAAATAAAGTAAAAATAACAAAAGTATCGTACAACTGATCAAATCACTCACGAAAATCAAATCTTTATTTTTGTCCAACTCGATTCTAAGACTAGTAATTCCTATAATTTTTTCTTTCTTTTCTAGGTTCTACATTTTTTTTTCCATATTTATTAGAAATAGAAATTGTCTTTTCATATCATAAATTCCCATCCTCGCAGCTAGTTCCAGAAAGAACCTTTTGATCTAATACAAGAAAACAATGTGTGCATCACGAATACTGATTATTTCAATTCTATTTTTTTTTGTTGTTCTCTTTTTTTTTTTCAATACTATCTACCCCTTTTACTTGTTACTCTACGAGGAAACAATTCCTCTTAAAATGTAAAATGAAAAAAAAAAAGAGAACAACAAAAAACTTTTCTACAGTTTAAGCTTATATCTTTGAAAAGGAGATTTTTCAATTTTGCATCGAATTGAATTGTGGAAAAAATGGAGAGAAAGAAACCTTATAGAAATTGGAGAAATTCGATATTGAATAATACATGCATGATTCTACATCGACAAGCAACAAGAAAAGAATAAAGAAATTATCGAGTACTTCATTTTGATACTGATTAAAATTGCGTTGCTGTGTCAGAATAAGGATAGCTATACTGATTCGGTATACTCGAAAAACACCCTTGGTACAATATTGACGATCTAACAAGGATGGAACTTCAGTGAATTTCCATTTACTGATATCATCTTTTATGGAATCGATCCCCCCTTTAACTGTACAAGAATATGTGGAGCTCAGCATGTCTGGAAGCACAGGAGAACGTTCTTTTGCTGATATTATTACCAGTATTCGATACTGGGTTATTCATAGTATTACTATACCTTCCCTATTCATTGCGGGTTGGTTATTCGTCAGCACGGGTTTAGCTTATGATGTGTTTGGAAGCCCTCGTCCAAACGAATATTTTACAGAGAGCCGACAAGGAATTCCATTAATAACTGGCCGTTTTGACCCTTTGGAACAACTCGATGAATTTAGTAGATCTTTTTAGGAGGACCCAATGACCATAGATCGAACCTATCCAATTTTTACAGTGCGATGGTTAGCTGTTCATGGACTAGCTGTACCTACCGTTTCTTTTTTAGGGTCAATATCAGCAATGCAGTTCATCCAACGATAAACCTAATAAAAATTATAGAGCTACGACACAATCAAATCCGAACGAACAAAATGTTGAATTGAATCGTACCAGTCTCTACTGGGGGTTATTACTCATTTTTGTACTTGCTGTTTTATTTTCCAATTATTTCTTCAATTAAGAGAAGAAAAAAGAATAGTATAATACTAAATCATAATAAGAATTATCTTAACCCATTCGGAAGGATCACATCTCATAATTATCTATGGCTGTTTATGTCTTTAGCATGACAACTTTGATGAAAGAAATGGTGGAGGGAAGCGGGATAAATGGCCGATACTACTGGAAGGATTCCTCTTTGGATAATAGGTACTGTAACTGGTATTCTTGTGATTGGTTTAATAGGTATTTTCTTTTATGGTTCATACTCCGGGTTAGGTTCATCTCTGTAATAATCTAATAATAAGATGAACTAAGTTGGAGACATGAAAGCTTAAGAAGGCAAGGGGATCCTTCTTAAGCTTTCATAATATTTTATTAGTCTAAATAAAAAATAAATAACTTTTCCCGATTTTGAAAAAAAAACTTCATTTCATTTTTTTTCTGATAATGTTTTTGAAAATTTCATTAATTGATTTAGAACATCTCTTATTCGCTGATAGTATCTTATCTATCTTTCAAAGTTCGAAGAAAGAAGGAATCGCTCGATTTGATTTTCCTGAATGACACAATTACAATATATATTTCTATCAATCAGATATTATCCAAAGCAAATCCTTTTCGAATAGATCCTTACTCTACTCTATTTAGTATCTCATCAAAGTTGAATTTTTTTCTAAGTTCATTAGAATAAGTTCTATTTTATCAAAAGATTTCCCTCTATTTTTTGTTTGTTCACTACTTTATATATGTATACGTAATAAATATAAAGTAGGGATTCTGATAAACCTGGAAAAAATAGAAACTAAAGATAGTAATCTTTTACTAACGGGATCAAAAACCGGTTTTCTTTGACACAAGAAAGGAATTTTCTTGTGTCAAAGAAAAGACTAAGAAGAAGAAGGCGAATAATCCTTTGTTTTCTATTCTCCACTTACTTATTTTATGTTTAGTATCCAGTGAAATTTTCGATTTGATTTATTCTATTAGAATAGAAAACGATTGATCCATTCTATGACATTTCAATCTCACAAGAGTGACCTAGTGACACCGCTCGAATTTGGCTTAAAAAAAAGAAGGGATAAAGTAAAATAATCTTTTTCACAATATACATACTATGACTAGTAATGCGGTACAAATAATTCCAGATATCGACATCTGGAATAGAAACAAGCAAAAAGCTTTTCATAATTTTTAATCATACATAATATAATTGAATTGTCAAAACAAAAATTGGATTCTTTTTACGAATTTGATATTGGAAATCCGCGAATCTAGAAATTCATTTCGGACAATTGAACCTTCTCAAACTGTTTCTTCTTAAGAACCAAAAATATTTGTGCCAAAATAACAGATGCCAAGAAGAACAAAAGGCCTTGGACACGGAATGGATCTTGAAGTACTATTTCCGCATCTCCTTGACCAAATCCACCCACATTAGGATTACTCGTTAATGGCTGATCAAGTTTGATAGATTCGCCTTCGGAAACAAGAAGTTCTGGCCCTGGTGGAATAATATCAACCACTTGACGTTCATCTGACGCATCCGATATGGTTATTTCGTAACCCCCTTTTTCTTTTCGTATGATTTTACTTACTACACCAGCCGCTGTAGCATTAGAAACTGTATTGTTACTCTTGTTCCCATCGGGATAAATCTGACCCCTTCCTCTGTTCCCGCCTACATATATGGGATATTTTAAGAAGTGAACATCTTTATTAGTAGCGGGGTCCGGGGAAAGAATAGGAAAGGTGACTTCACTATATTTCTGACCAGAAACAGGACCTATCACAAGAATATTTTTTTTATTGGGGCGATAGCTCTGAAAAGACAGATTGCCTATCTTTTCTTTCATCTCGGGCGAAATACGATCGGGAGGCGCTAATTCAAATCCCTCAGGTAAAATAAGAACAGCCCCCACATTCAAACCTCCCCTTTTACCATTAGCAAGAACTTGTTTAACTTGCATATCATAAGGAATTCGAACAACTGCTTCAAATACAGTATCAGGAAGTACCGCTTGCGGAACCTCAATATCCACGGGCTTATTAGCTAAATGGCAATTGGCACATACAATACGTCCGGTCGCTTCTCGTGGATTTTCATAACCCTGCTGTGCAAAAATGGGATATGCATTTGAAATGGATGTCCGAGCTATGATATATATCATCAGCGATACGGAAATAGATCGAATAATCTCTTTCTTTATCCAAGAAAAGGTGTTTTTAGTTTGCATGGTCCAATCATTGATCCCGAAAATTTCTACAATAAAATTAGGTAGGTCGCTTGTAGAGTTCCCTATCCACAATTCTGCTATTTACTTTATTGAAATCATTTTACTGGAATATAAGGAGTAGGAGAAATCCCTGTAGGGTAGAAAGAGTAAGTACGTCTTAAAATGGAAATGCTTTGCTTATGTACCTTATGTTACAAAGTAACAAATATTCTAGTTAGATCAGTCATTCATTGAATGATAAATCACTACAAGTGATGGAGATATACGATTTAAATAACGGAAGATCCAATATTTAAAAATTGTATCCAGAATGACTGGAAAAGTAGAAACAAGACCCGATATAATTTGATCGTTGTGAGCAAATCCAAAATCTTTGTAGACATAGCCAATCATTAGTTCCCAACCATGGGGCGAATGGAATCCGATACATAAATCAGTTAATAAAAGAATAGAAAAAGCTTTTATTGTGTCACTTAAGTTATATAGGAATTCTTGAACCCAAGAGTTAAGAATAGCAAGTTCTTCATTACCCAGAATAGAATAACCACTTAAAATAACGAAAGAGGTTATATTTGTCGATAAGTGCAAAATCATATGGATATGATCCTCATTGTGCATCTTGATCAATTGGATCGTTTCTTTGTGGATTCCTATACGAAGTGTTTGTAGATGTGTTTCCGGGTATTCTTTTATCATTTCGTCCAAGAGTAAGAGTTCTTCCAATTCTATGAATTTTTCTAGAATACTCTTTTCTTGAATATCAGTCAAAAAAGTTTCGGATTGCCTAGTATTCCACCAATTAGTAATCCAAAATTCAAGACTTTTATTAAATGAGAGAGAGATCCACCAGGGCAAAAATACTATAGATGTAAGATATAGAAGAGGAAGAAATGCTTTCTTTTTTACCATTTTTTCATCTTTGAATTGTTAATGAACCCACCTCATTTGTTGAATCTATGTGATCTACTATTTCTATTAACCCTAAGTTCTATTACAGGGCATCGGACCTATTAATCTATTCCCTGTTTTTTTATTTGTGATTCAGTAGTTAGTCCTTGAATTTCGAAAGAATACAGAAATAGAATAAGAGCCCGTTTCAAATGAAGAAATAAGAAAAAATCTTGTTTCCAGATACCTCAATTGAATTGATCAAATTCGAAGCCCTTTTCGATAAATGCTTGAAAGAACCAATTCAAGCAAGTAATGAATATTATTTCAAGCAAGTAATGAATATTATTCGGATTTTAAGCCAAAAGAACTCCCTTTGTCTTTTCTATCAAAAAAGAAAATCTTTCGAAAAAAAAAAATGGCCGGCTACCCCACAGTTCTAGTCCAGGAAAAATGGAGAGAGATTTATTAAGAATATTGTGATCTACCGATCATAAATTCAAAACCTAATGTATTCAAAACCTAATGGAATGATCAAAAATGAGTGGCAAAACAAGACAGAAAAGTTATCCTTATAAGAGATCCAAGCAATCTTTTGCCTTTGATCATTAAGAAAAACAAAAGAAAAGATAAAAAAAAAAGAAAAGTCGATTGACAAAAGAAAGGAGAGAGAATTTCCAAGATATGATCTATTTGTATCTAACCTATCAATTCTTATTGAAAATAAAAAGAGAAATCCTTTATTCCGAAATGTTTTGATATACGAGATGAATCTATTATTTTATTTCGATTTGTTACTTTTACTTGTTTTTTACTAAATTGAGTTGAGTGGATTTCCATACGCATAAATTCTTTTTTATGCATACAAAAAAAATTTCGTTTTATGGATGTTCCATATACGCATACTTTGGCTCGAATGAACGTTCTGAAAAAATTTTATTAAGCTATGCTATGCTGAAGAAAGAACAGAGAATTCTTGAATTTTTTCCCTGCCGCTGGGGAAAGAATTTCTTCTTCAGTTCAAGTTCATTTCAAAATACTTCAATCGGTACGCGCAAGAAATAGGCCAATTCGGCGGCTTTTTGCTCAATTTCACGCGGAGTCAAATTCTCATCAGTACGCGTCAAGGGAACGGCCCCCTGTCCTTTGATTTCCATATAAAGGACACGACGAGCATAAATACCCTCTTTAACTTCGATTCGGATGGACTGAATATCTTTCATACGAAATCGTAGAAAGATGCGACGATTTTTTCCAGGAAATCCCCAACGAAAAATACACACTATTCCTTCTTTTCTATCGAATCGATCATAGCCACTACCTACATTCCACGAGATTGTGCACCACAAATAGGAACTAATAAAGAGACCTGCGATACCGTAGAAAGACATCACGATCCCTTGTGGAAAAAAAAGAATTTGTTGAGACGGAACTAAAGATATCAAATTCTTACCGAGATAACTGGAAGATCCAACTAATACGAATCCTAGTGAACCTAAAAAAAGGATAAAGGCCCAGCAGAAATTACTTATTTTTCGAGACCCCACTATAAGTTCTATCCATATATGTTCTGATCGACAACTCATACTAGATCCAGTTGCATTTTATTGGAATTGAGAAAATAGTCCAAATGAATTTGACTTTCGTTTTTTTTGTTTCCGAAGTAACTCTCATCAACTAGTGTCATTCGAATGTAAGCCTTTAGGAGTAATTCATCTAATCGGTTAGATCAAATTGGTTAGATCAAATTGGTTAGGTCTAAAATAAGAATATCCCTTTTATATGATCTCCTATAGATATCCACATATAGATACATTGACTTTCCATTTCCTACATCCACCTCGATTCCGATCTATTTGAAAATTGCTATAATTTATTTACCCATATATTTACGCATACATAAAAGCTATGTTCGGAGGAAACTGCCATATTCTACTAAATAGATATCTGTGTTATCTATATCTAAGTCTTGAAAAAAAATAGATAAGATTTGCACCTATCGAATCTAAAAAATCTTGTTTTTTTGAACATGAAGAGATAAAGAAGCCATTGCAATTGCCGGAAATACTAGGCCCACTAAAGGCACAAAGAAAGAGGGTAAGTTGTTAAAAATTATCATAGAATGGGTACCTCGATTTAATATTTGTACCTGTTATTGTTAGAAAGATATCTTAGAATAATTATAATTCGTATATAATTATATTGAGTATATCGAAGTGACTATATATATTAAATAATAAGTGTAAGGAATGGATAATTAAATAAATGAGACTTATTCTTCTTTATCTTTCTACATGAAATATAGAAATATACGTATGATAATCTATTCTATTCTTGTCTTCAAATTCGAATTCAATTCGAATTTTTATTTTATTTAATAAATAAAAAAGAAAGAGTTTCTTACAAATTCACGAAGGATTCGTTAGAATTCAATCCAACAACAGGATTCTTAGTAAAAATAGAGATTCTCGGAAGATATAGTAGAAAGAAAAGATACTCTATATCTATCTTTTCTATATTTGAATTATATATACTATACATACAAAGCAAGAAGGAAAGATGACCTTCGGTTTATTTTATTTGCCTTGCCCAATTTGAATTTTGAAGAAGGAACCATTTTTTTTTATCTTGTTGCTAGAGGTTTCCTAATTAATAATCAGGAATATCGGTAGAAAAAAAAAGAATTATCCGCACGATTCTTTCTACAATTTACAATTAAATATTATGATTATGTCACCAAAGAAAAAGAAAGTCTTCTTTAGAATTTTTACTTTGATTCCGATAAACTACCTAATTGTTCGCTACAAATACAAAAATGTAACTAAATAAAATAAAAATAATTTGACTTAAGGCTCCACTTAACTTAATAAGTGAATTTTAATTCAAAGGAAAAAAAGCGTGAAGCTTAAATAACTCACTCAGAA